>JAWMRA010000113.1:4289874-4391433 GCA_035584735.1 Pseudotriccus pelzelni | reverse complement strand
CCCCCGAGGGGCTGCGGGCCGCCCTGCCCGGCCCCGGGCCCCGCCAGGGGCGTTGGGCCCCGCCCGGCCCCCGCGCTGCTCTGCGGGCTCCTGGCGGCCGTGGCGGCCGTGGCCGAGGGCGGCCGAGCGCTCCCGCAGCTCAGCGACGACATCCCGTTCAGGGTGAACTGGCCCGGCACCGAGCTCAGCCTGGTGAGGGGCCCGCACGGGCACGTCGGGGAACGGGGTGGGGACACGGCCTGAGCCTGCAGGATCCCGGCCGATTGTGTCCTGACAGCTGGCTCGGGGAGGGCTGGGAGAATCCAGGGGGGATTGTGTCCTGACAGCGTGGGGAGGGCAGGGGGTAAAGGGTGATGGTTGGGGCTGGGGGGTATGATGAAGGTCTTTATAAGAACCGTATGGGGAAATAGGGAAGCAGGACTAAGAGGGATGTGAAGAAGTGGGATCTGGGGGACAGGGGGAATGTGGGTGGAGGTGAAGGACCGAAGCAAAGCGGACAGCAAGCAACTCCCAGCCAGTTTAACCACCAACCCACCGTCTTGTGCTATAATTAATGCCCAGGAAATACTCTGGAGCACGTCCTGTGAATTAGCAGCACTACTCGATGATTCTGGGGTATTTCTGGCCAGTAGCATTCAGAAAACCTACCTGGCTGATGCAAAGGTTGGTTGTTTCCATAGCCCACAACTGGTGTCCTGTACAAAGAGGACAATTACATCATCATGACCACTGTGGATAAAGAGAAATACAAGTGTATCCTACCACTGATAGCCAGTGGCAACGAGGTGAGTGCAGCAGTTATTTTGTACCTATAAACTGGAGATGAATCTTTATCGTGTCATTTTTAATGTCACAAAATATCCTTCTGTTCCAGGAAGAAGAAAAGGACTATAAAGGTCCTACTCCAGGGGAACTGCTGGAACCTCTCTTTAAGCAAAGCAGCTGTTCCTATAGAGTATGTTACTTCTGTGTTGGTAATTAAATGCTAATTTAAAGGTTATAATCCAGTCTATGTCAAGGTTTAGGGTAGTAAATCAAGTACTAGCAGAATCTGAAATAAGGTCTCTGCAACTTTATGTCTCAATATTGCAGATAAAATTCTGTATGATTGAAGATGTCAGGATTCAGAGACATTGTATTGCTACTGTAGCAATTGAAAAATGTGGATTTATTTATTTTCCCTTTGTTTTATCTGTATGAGAGTCAAGGAAGCTTTGCCTGGTGTGTTTCCTTGGAACATCACCAAAACATTTGGGGAGCACTGGGAGCAGTCACTGTGCTCTTGTTTTTGAGTATGCACTCAAACACAAGTGCTTGGGCTGCACTTCATGCTGCAAAAACCAACGTTTTGGGGGGGGGGGGTGTAAATATATCTAAACATAATTTTTAAAAAGGGTTTTAATTTTAAGATTGAATCTTACTGGACTTACGAGGTCTGTCATGGCAAACACATCCGTCAGTACCATGAGGAGAAGGAAACGGGGCAGGTAAGGCTGCTCACACCCCCTTCCCCACTGGCTTGTTCCTGCTCAACTCCTCCAGAAGGCTGGAATTCCTTCAAAAAGCAGGGAAAATTGTCACTGACACTTGTTTTACCTTCTTTTGATCGCAGAAAATAAACATCCAGGAATACTATCTGGGGAATATGATGATGAAGAACCCGTTATCAGAGCCAGGTGTGTCTCAGATTATTATATTTTGCTGATGGTAATGAACTGTTTGGTTTTTAACTATTCCTGGTTGGGAAATACAACTGCAGAAAACTGATTCCCAGTGCAATAGAGTAGAATTCTGTAGATTACTTGGGGTTTTTTCCCAAAGAAATTGTTTTCAATTGGTTCTTTTTGGCACTTCTCCTTGCATCCATCCTGTCAGTTTTGCTGTGCTAATTCATCAGCTGCATTAATCTGCAATAATTAGTGCCAGGGAAAGAAAAGACAGGATTTAAGACACGGAATCAATGCGTGACAGCCCAGACTTTGGCAATACACCCTTTTTTTTTGGGTGGGGAGAAGTGTTTTTCAGACTGTGAGCAGAGGGCAGAACACATAGCACACCTCGGGCTCTGCTGCTTCCTAATAAAACAGAATCTGCAAACCCAAACACTTATCTTTGCTGATAGATTTGATCCTTGGACAGCTTGAGAGTAATTTTTTAGGGAACCTGGTGCAGATCTTCAGAAATACTCACGTGCCTAAGGTGGGACTTGGTGGAAATCAAGTCGCTGAGCTCCAAACTTAAACAGCAGTTCAGAAGAACTCATTTTCAGAGCACTTTTTGCCTGTAAATTAGTCCAAAGAAGTCTTAAAAATCCAGAGACTGAGCATTTGTTGGTTAGGGTTGATGGAAAGAACAAAAAAACATCCTCTAGGCTGGGGTTATTGCTTAATTCTAGGCTGGTGAGTAACAGGTGGGCCTGTTTTCCTGTTCCAGTGTTTTCCTAAAAGTGATTAACTGAACACTGCAGTCTTTTGGAGGGGGTTTAGTGCTATTAATCCCATTCCTGGATCCCTGCCTGCAGCCCTCAGTTAGGTCTTAGTCCTGGCAAAAACAGGGCTTCAGAAATGTGTGATTTGGCATTTCTGTGGGAGGGAGTCACAGGGATCATTTGTGATGCCTCATTCTCCCAAGGTGCTGCTGCACAGAGCATAAGATGTTTAATCCAAGTTACAGTTTTGTGGGGCTGGGAGCTGAAATGATGTGAGATGGTGCTTCAGGTCATCTCAGCTCAGTCCTTTAGGCTGTTGTCCCTGTGTCCTTCCTGCTGAGGTGGCAGATCGTGTCCTTTCCCTGCTTCCTGCACAGCAGCTCACGCTCCTCCCCAAGCACCTGCCTATTCCCTGTCCAGTTCCCTCCCTTCCCAAACAAGAGAAGCAGCAATGACATGTTTTCCAGCCCTGCCTGTGGTGTGAGGGCCAAATTAGGCCTGTCCTACCAACCCCAAATATTTTTAAGACTGTGCTGACTTGTATTTTGCTCTGTTTGCTCTGGACCCCGGATCACTGGTTGTCTCCCTTCTTTCCTCTTTTGCACCTGCAAGTGGCTCTTGGCAGTGTACAAAGTACCAGCAAATACACAAACCAGATAAGCTGCTTTGTATATAATTTCATTTTACTTCAAGTGCACAGACTTACCTTGTTCTTTATTATTCCCCAGATCAAGAAGAGAAGGAAAATTCCAAAGACGATGCAAAAGAGGCAAGTGAAAAACATTTATTTTAACTTTCCTCATCAGTAGTGGAGGCAATTTTTGTATGGTCATAGAATCCCAGAAGGGTTTGGGTTGGAAAGGACCTTAAAGATGATCCAGTTCCACCCCCTGCCATGGGCAGGGACATCCTCCACTATCCCAGGTTGCTCCAAGCCCTGTCCTACCTGGCCTTGGACACTCTCAGGGATGGGTCAGCCACAGCTTCTCTGGGAAAACTGTGCCAGGGCCTCCCCACCCTTCCAGGGAAGGATTTCTTCCCACTATCCCATCTAATGATGAAATGATGTAATTAGTCCCCTCCCAAAAACAAGTATCAAGAAATGAAACTCTGTTCCTGAGCTGCACTTTTCTCACTTTTAATGATCAGTCCCAGCTCAGAAATTTAATTTAGTCTTGCTACTTAAGTTTCTTGCCCTTCTACTTATTTACAGTATTCTAATCTTAAATAAGATGAATTCTAAGCTCTCCTTCTATGGATACACATAACCACAGACAGATATTTTCCCAGCTACATTAGAGATCTCCATTCTCTTAACGACACTTTCATAGATTTTAGGTAGGGAGAAACACTTAACAAAGCACAAAATCCCTCAGAGACTGACTTGCTGACCCATCCCATAAAACTCTGTGCTTCCCTTTCCCACTTGTTTAGGCCCCAAAATTCAATTTGAGTTTCCAGTTTTATATTAAAACAATGGAAGTACCCGAAGCATGTTGGAGTTTGGAATTAGCAAGAGCAAGTTTGACCTCATTGCCAGTTATTCTTCATTTTCCTGCTGAAATGAAGGTTTTGTGTATGTGTCCTTTAAAATATCCCAGAGGGGTGGCTGTGCAGTGATCTCAGCAATATCCAGGCCTGAGGAGCATTCTGGAGGTCACTGAGGGGGCAGAATGTGGCCTATTTTAATGGCAGTGGCAGCTGTGCCCCTTGCAAAGTCAAGAAAACCAGGTGTTTTATAGTGTAGCTGCTTTTTGTTCCGTTTCAGAGGACATTTAAGTCTTTATTGACAGTATATATAATGCACTTCTGGTGTCTGGATTTTAGCCCATAAAGAATTTAGGCATGGGATCTCTAGTCAGGAAAGGGCATGTTCACCCTTGAACCTTGTGAATGTCTTCCTGCTTCACTCACAGAACAGTTTTTGGGAGGGTCAGTGGCCCGTGACGGTGGGTTGTGGCTTAAAAGCCAGAGCAGGTGAGGAACAGAAAGGTCTTGGATCCTCGGAGTGTCCCGACCCCAGAAGGCACCTCTGCCTTTTAGCACAGAACCCCATTGGTTGTGCACTGAAAACCTGCAGTAGCTCAAAGCAGCGCGGGTAGAAAAATGTCAGTTTTATGGCACAACTGACACAGACAGAACTTTGGGAACCCAAGAACTCCAGCTGCTTCCAAGACAGGAGCCAGGAGAGGGACTTTACTGCTTTAGGGAATTAATTTCTTAAAGTGGAAGCTGGATGGAACACAGAGGGACAAACCTGAAGAGAGCTGACATACAGGTGTGAAAAAGTGGAATTACTTTGTATATACCTTGAAGTTTGTTAGTCTCAGCCACAGGAGGTGTGGGATCCTCTGGATAAAGAGCAGCCCGGGCTGGGAATGCCAAAAGGGGTAGTGCAGGTACTGGGGTAGGATTGGGTTCTTCAGGTCCTGGCTGCTGAAAGACCAAGTCTAGTTTCGGCTCAGCAGTGATGGGTTCCAGAAGAGTGGGAGGAGCTTTCCCTTTGCTTTCCCTGCGCAGATCCCCACGAAGAACATTGAGGGGCAGATGACGCCGTACTACCCAGTGGAGCTGGGCAACGGCACACCCTGCAGCCTGCGGCAGAACCGGCCCCGCTCCAGCATCCTCATGTACATCTGCCACCCCGAGGCCAAGCACGAGATCCTCTCCGTGGCCGAGGTCACCACCTGTGAATACGAGGTGGTGATTCTGACCCCGCTGCTGTGCAGCCACCCCAAGTACAGGTACGGCCCCTCCCTGCCCCTCTTTGCCCCTTGGCATGGCAGACACCCCGCTGCAGTTCTGGGGCTCAGCCACAGCACCCGGGTGCTCCCACCTTGGCACCTGTGCATTGTTTCCACATGAAATTGCACCACATTTGCATTCTGGACACCTGCAGGGCTCGATTTCAGGTGGGAAGCAGGACTTGAGTTTCAGTAGGAACCACGAAATCAGAGAATCACAGAATCAGCCGGGTTGGAAAAGCCCTCTGAGATCATCAACTGCAACCCTTGCTCCAACCCTGCCGTGGTTCCCAGCCCGTGGCACTGATGCCACATCCAGTCGCACCTGAAACACCACCAGGAACGCTGACTCCACCCCCTCCCTGGGCAGCCCTGTCTGATTACTCTCCCTGTAAAGAATTTCTTCCTAATATCCAACCTCAACCTCCCCTCGCACTGCTTACGACCAAAATGGGCATTAAAGGCAGATAAAGAACACTTACCTTCTTTTAGTTGGTGATTCCAAGGTCTTGAGGGATTATCTTCATGGTGTTTGAAGACTGCAGATACCACATGTGTACATAGGCTTTTAAAATCTCTGTACAAAACCAAAAGTGTGCCCTCCAGCCATAACCTTAACCTTGATTTTAGCTCCTTCCACCAAGCTCTCTAGAAGCCATTTTCCTATGGAGAATTCACAACTTCAGTGTTGTTCTCAAAAAATCAAGTGCAGCATTTGGTTTTCCTCCCCTTCCCTGAGGTGTGCTGTGCATCTGAGGGATCCCTTAGTCTCGGTCGTACCCTTTTTGACCTTTTAGGGGGTGTAAAGAGAAGTGCAAAGGGAATAAGTAATATGACATACAACATGGCAGGGTAATGGACAGGATTCCTGAATTTACACAGATGTTGGAACAAGGCGGTATTTAATCCCTGATCTGAATCAGGCCACAAAGTCTAGAGGCAAAATCCTGCATTGTGCATTTTATAAACACTTGGCAGCTGAAGTAACTCAGTTAAATGTTAAATGTTTAGTACCCACTATAATTTTTTTCCTGTAGAGGGGTTTGCAGATACTCTGTTATCTGTTGCACTGTTATCTCTTTACTATGGGAGTCTTTTAAGCCTCTCTATCAGTAGCAGAATAAATAGAAAGTGCTCAGGCCAGCAATTCTGTCGCTTGGTAAGAATAAAATGCAGAGCTGCTGCCTCCTTCCAAAGGGAAGGCATGGAACGCTTCCTGGGCACCACCAGGAAATACTGCAAATAAACCTACAGGATCAACATTCCCCACCTTAGTCAATAAAGAAAGGTGAGGGTGGCAGGCTGGGAATGCTGCTCAGTGGCACCACAGGGATCACAGCCCACATTTCAAGTTCAGTGCAGTTTTTTGCTGTTGTGTGTTTCCCAGGCAGCCCCTCGGCCTCCAGGGCTCTCCCCCTGCACCTGGGATCCCAGCCAGGGATGCAGCTGCAATACCTGAGCAGAAACTCACAGCTTTGTTGAGTTGAAGGTGTGACACATTCCTACTTTGTTGGGCAGGTTCAGGGCTTCCCCCGTCAATGACATCTTCTGCCAGTCTCTGCCGGGATCCCCACTGAAACCCCACAACCTGGAACAGCTGGAGAAACAGCAGGAAATGCTGAAGACGCCTTTCAGGAGGGTCAAGGAGGTAGGATGTGTTTCGTTTTAAACAGAAGAACATTTTCTACGTTGAACACGTTCTGTAGGATGGCGTCAGCCTTTCAGATAGTCTTTAAGCTTGTTGAGACCATCTGCAACTCACCTTATTTGGAAGGGAAACAAAGCAAGTCTGTTTGGGCTACTAATTCAAAGCTTTTGTAGCCTTTGTAGCCTTCAGGTCACAAATGTGTGAAGGTCTGGACTGGAATTTTCTTTCAGCTAAAACTGACGAAAACAGCCAGTGGGACTAAGCATTCAGTAATTTATATGATTTGTAAGACTTTGCAGGGGATTTAACTGTAGCCTTTTAATTTCAGGAAGAAATGCCTTCAACAAAAGAAGAGAAGTTCTCTTCCATTCATAAGCCTGTGGCTGTTGGAAGCCACCAGCTGTTAACAGTGGGAACAACCCACATCTCCAAACTGACGGATGAGCAGCTCATCAAGGAATTCCTTAGTGGCTCCTACTGCTTCCATGGGGTGAGGAACAAGGCTGCGTGGAATAAATAGCTACTTCTTACCTGCACATCCTACTTTATGTGTTTGTTCAGTTTGCACCTTTAACCTGTCTGTTGAAATTCAACTTATTTGAGCAGTGAAGTGAGAGTCGGTAATGACAATCTCATTTTCTTAATCGATACATATGGAGTTTTACAGCTCAAATTTAGGGTTTAGGGACTGGAGGACAAAGCACGGGGTTGTTTTGGGGTGTTCTGGTTGTTTTAGGGGTTCTGGTGGTTGTTTTTTTACTGCTGAGCTTGTACCTCTCCCCAGGGCGTTGGCTGGTGGAAATACGAATTCTGCTACGGCAAATACGTTCATCAGTACCATGAGGTGTGTTTAAATAGCTCTGGTAGTTCTTTATGCTTTACTTATTTTAGTTTTGTAGTGCATTTGATAGATGGCTGGGGGAGTTAGAGGACCTGGAGGAAAGACACCTCCTTTTAGCTTTACAGTGCATTTGATAGATGGTTGTGGGGGCTCGAGAATCTGCCTCCTTTCCTTGGCTGATCAACAGCATGGGTTCAAGAAGCTGGATTTCAGAAAGTAAACCCTCTGTCATTTTGCAGGACAAGGAAAGTGGCAGGACCTCCGTGGTTGTGGGTACCTGGAGCAAGGAGGAGCACATGGAGTGGTCGAGGAAGAACGCGGCCAGAACCTTCTATCTGCGAGAGGACGGCACCCAGACCGTCAGGTACAGACTCTGCCTGCTCTCTGCTGCTGCCACAGCTGGCACAGCACAGCCCTGGCAATATTCACCTCATTAACACGTACAACAAACTGGCAAGAGCAGCGTGTTAAGATTTATCCCACCCCCCAATCAGCATCAAAAATAGGTAATTCAGGGCTTAGGAGATGATGCAGAGTAAAACCTTCCCCTACTGACCAAGCGTTTGCTTCTGCAGTACAACCTGTTACTGTGTGTATATTAAATACTTGAGAAATAGAGATGATGGCTCATACCACTTACCTGCCTGCTTACAAATGGTGTTGAATACTTCCAAACTTTTCCATTCCAATCTTTCCCGGCAGGATGGTGTCTCATTTCTATGGAAATGGAGATGTTTGTGACTTGACAGACAAGCCAAGGCAGGTGACTGTGAAATTGAAGTAAGTGAATGGATGTTCTGTGTGTGTCCTGGGTCGGAGGGGGGAACTGCTGTTGTCACAGAGCTCAGAAGGCAATGATTGTTAACTTAGTAAAAATGCTGCAGATAGCAGTGAAACACATGGTTATTTTGTGCTTCTTACACCCCAAACAGCCCGATTTCTCCTCTCTTTTCAGATGTAAAGAATCTGATTCCCCTCACGCTGTGACCATTTACATGTTAGAGCCTCATTCTTGCCAATACATCCTTGGGGTAGGTAAAGACATGCCTGCGATTGGGTGCCAGGTCTCAGGTGCATGTTTAAGGTGACCCCTTCCTTTCAGTGACTCTTCCCAAGATTCCTGCAGTGCTGAGTTTGTGGTCTCTGATGTTCTGGTGTCTCGGTTGCAGGTGGAGTCTCCAGTCATCTGTAAAATCCTGGACACAGCAGATGAGTACGGGCTCCTCTCCGTGCCCAGCTGAGGACAGCAAAGCCCCCTCCATGAGCCAAATCCTAACATTTCCCACGGGAACAGCCATCTGTGAGCTGACAAAGGCCTCACCAGCACAGCTCTAAGCTGAGGGACTTGTGAACCACTTTGTGTATAACTATGTGTATATAAGAGCTTATGGATAAACTTTTAATGATTAAAACCCTGTCTTGCACTTCCTGCCTGGCTCGTGTGTGACACGTTCCACCAGCAGCATCCCTAAGGTATAAACAGCCCCCTGGAAACAGCCACAGTAATAACTGAAGCTTCAAGTGAGGAGCCCAGCTGCCACCAGAAGGAAAAGGTGAAGCCAACCCTTCCTGCTAAGGAGCCACAACACCACTCATGGTTTTTCTACTGCACCAGCACTACCTCTTTGTTTGACTGTTGGCAACTGTGTTTTCACTGTACCTTACCCCTCTCTTCAACTGCTATTTTTTCTCCCAGCCTGGGCTGCTTCCCAGGACATTCCATTTATTTATGTATTTATATTTAACACTGGAGGGTTCATCTTCATATAATTATTTGGCTGAACACCCTCCCTGCCACCTGTACAGGGTCCAGTTCCCTGTACCGTGTCTGCCTCGCAGAGATCTGGGAGCTTTTACTCTGCTGGCACTAGAAATTCCCAGAACCTGTGGGGATCAGACAGTTGAAATCCTGCTGACAGCAGGATCTGAAGTAGATGTACATTATAAGTAGGTGGAACAAGTTTGTAATGGCCAACACCCAGAGCCTTGAGCATTTGGGGTGTAGCAACAGTGTTTGGTGGTTGTGTTGGTCACTTCCGTGTGCCCACCGCGTTTCCTCTTTTGTGGAGCCCATATGCAAGGCACATCCTGGCTGTGGGGCAGAAATGTGCCAGCCCTATGCCATATGACTGGTCAGGTGCTGCCCAAAATACCCTCCTGAACTGCTGCACTGTTGCAAGAGAAGCCTTTTAGTGTCTCATCAAGCAGAAAACCCAAACAGCAGCAGCAGCAGCAGCATGAGTTGACATTTAAAGTGACAGTCACTCGTCTTGCTCATATCAAGGTGTCAGAGGGGACTGGAAAAGGGGAAGAGTCTTCACAGATTTTCTTTCCCCCCTGGAAGAGAGTATACCCGTATTTCCCCACCACAACCTTTTTGCAAAGCCTTCGCTAGATAAGCAAAAAGTGGCTCAAGTTCTAGTCCAGGAGCTTTTACAAAGAAGAGACATTAAAACCAGTGTTGCCTACACTTCAGATCCTTACCTTAGTTTCCCTCAAGTTCTTTTACTCCCCTGAACAGTCACAGCTGGACCAATCTCATCAGGACCTGCCAGAGGTGTCACTCCCCCAGGCCACGGCAGCCAAAATACAGTAAGAAAAGGTTAAAACTTGTTTCACCTCGTGCTGCCTTCGCAAGGGGCTGTGTGAATCCCCTTGTTACAGCCCTGGATCTGTGTGATCTCATATTTTGGATCAAGGCTGCCCTGTAGCTCCTTGGCTGCTCTTGGGAAAAGTTGGACAGGCACAGCCCTGCCCCAGCATCCCTTGGGCTGAGTCATGGAAAGGGAAGGGAACCCCCAACAGCCTAAACCTTCCTGCCCGCCTCTCACTTGTGATCAGCCCGGAGGATAGGCTAGGACCAGTCATTCTGCAAAATGTCCAGAATTCCCCTCACAGTGGCAACTCCCTGGCAGGAGGGGAAGCACAGCCCTGACTCAGCAGCCACAGCACCTGGTGCCCCCCAGCACCAGCTTGTGCCCCTATCTGAGCAAACACAGGGTTGCTAACACCATGTTGTCCGTGTTCCTCAGCCTCTACTTCCCCCTGCACAGGAAACCCCACGCTCACAGCTATTTCTGCTGGCATCCGGGCTGCCCACACACACCCCCAGACAGAAGGAACATGCTTTGCTGCCCCCCTTCCAGCCCTCCCCAACCAACAGCCTACATGGGAGCGAGGGGAGGAGGCAGGACACACACACAAACCCCACAGGGCACAGCAGACCATGAGCTGCTACTGCTACAAGTAAATTCCAATATAATTCTGTGTTTTCACACATTTGAATTTAAAAGAAATAGACTTGAGAATAACTTGCTGCCTCAACCCTCTCCCAGACAAGTCTGGAGGTGCAGGAACACATCAGGACCAAAACTGGGGGAAAACAAGGTTCTTGGATATGCAGAAAGCTCCTAGAACTGGAGGGCTGCAGTTTCTGTGCGCTCTGCTCAGGTTTGTGCCTGAGGGATTCTGCAGGTTTGCTTCTGTACCTGTGGGAGGTAGAGCTGTTTCAAGGAGACAAGTGCATTTCCTGGCCATAAACACCTAAGATTTGCATCCAACACACAAATCTAAGCCTACCTTAACTAGAGAAGCTCCTGTGATCTGGTCTCATGAAGGCTGGTGCTGATGCTCTCTGGGTTTGAGCAGCTTCTCTGCAGGTTCAGCTCTCCCCCCTTAAATTTCCAGCATACAAAATCTGATCTCCTGCAGAGAGAGAATGAGAACAAGTGGCAGACAACCTGTTTTGGGAGTGAAATCTCTTTCCTTCATCACCCTGCTGTGGTCCTGCTCTTGACCACACAGTGTAGACTCTCCTTTCACACTCACAGACCTTTCTCGTGTCCTGCTCTTCTTCCACAATCCCCAAAAGAAGAGGTTGCTTAAAAAAGGAGAATAAATTAATACACAGAGGGTGTGTTAGATGAATTAAAGACAGAATAATTCCAGCACAGTGTGTTGTAGAATAACTGTGCTTGTACAAAAAAAAAAGTCTTTTTCACTTTGTCCCTTCCAACCCTGATTTTCTTTGGGATTTTGCTGGGCCCTGTGGTAGGATGTGGCTGCTCCACCTTCCCAAAGCGAAGCGTAGCCCAGGGCTCTCTGCCAGCACTGCTGTATTTACACGGAGAATTATCTGACTACAGGGGCTCATCTCATGCTGAGAACAGGAGATAAAATCTCCCCTGACATATTCTGAGTGCTGTCAGTCTCCGGTATCTCTCACCAAAGCAGATTGGCATCTGCCTGAAGAACTGATGACTGCAGGGCAATTCCCAGAACCTGTCACAGCAGGAAAGTGTCTGGTCAGACCAGTCAGACAGCACGAACCACCTTGGATTTTCCAGCCCCCAGGACAGGGCAGGGGAGCCTTCAGGCTATCACAAGAGTTTCCAGTCACACCAGTGACCAGCTGCAAAAGAGAGGGGGAAAAAAAAATGGAAGCGATTTACAGACAAGCTCTGATTCCCAGCAGAAGCTTGAGGCAATAATTTAGAGTAGGGTCCTTACCCAGTGGGTGTCCCTGTGGGGCAGACGCCGACCCCAGAAGGTGCAATGGCATCTCAGACCCCCCTCCCCACCTGAGCTATATTCATATTGTATTCTCTGAGAGGGGGCAAAGGTAAAGTTACAGTGGATGTCATGTCATGCTTAGGTGGAGCTCCAGTGGCTTTGGTCATGGAGCAGTGGTAGAAGTAACCTGAATTTTAGAGCTAAGGAAGCAAGCTCAGCTTTGTGCAGACCAGTTCCTATAAGCTGCATTGTTGTTGATGAAGCACGACCACAGCACCTCCGTGCTGTTCCATCCTTTGCCCCATGTCTTCCAAGGTGCACAGACAGCCTGTCCCTGGTGAACTCGCCAGCCCACACTCTCCTTGCAGTGAGCTTTGTCTTCTCCCCCCAGCTGTGCTACCCGTGATGCTGAGGCGGGAGCGAACCCTCGGCTCCACACCGTCCCAGCGTCAGAGCATCACAACAAGCCACCGACACCTTCCGTTTCCCCCTCGGCCACGGGTTGAGCAACGTCCGAGAGCGGCACGGTGGGGAAAACTTGACAGTTCTCACCGGGGACAATCATGTCCGGCACAGCCGCCTCCTCCTCCAGCCAGGCAGAGGGAAGGGTGGGGGCGATTGCCACAGATCCCCGGGGCTGGGCGGGCCCGGGGGTGTCCCGGCCCGCCCCCGCTCCCAGCCCAGAACCACAAAAGGCACCGGCGGCAGCACAACGGACCGGCGAGGGACCAGAGCAGGTACAGGCAGTCAGAGGGAAGGGAGGGTGGCTGGAAGCAGGAACGAACTGGGTGATACATCCGTGATGCTTTTCACACCCCTGTGGTATTCCTGCGGGATGGGGGGTGGGCTGGGTATTCCTGCGGGATGTGGAGTGGGCAGCAGAGGGCCTGGGGGACACAGCTGGAAGTCCCTGGGGTCCCTCCTCTTAAATTTGATGGTCCGAACGTGCGGGCAGCAAAGGGGACTGTGGTGACAGCAGTTGACTCACCTGGAGCTGTGCCTTTTCAGGGAGTACATAGCCGGCACGGAGCAGCGGGACCGGGGACTCGGGACAGAGAGCCGGGGCAGGGCTGGAGCCGGGCAGCGCTCCCGGCACTGGGAATTCTCCAAGGCCCAGCGATGCGGGGGCAGTGACCTCTCCCGCCTGCCTCAGACAAGCCTCCCATATCCCACTTCCAAGCAAACTTCCCTGACAGGTAAGGCCCAGCAAACCGCTGGGAAATCCTTGGCAGAGCAAAGCTCCAGGGGGCTGAGATCATGGGAAGATCCATGGTCACACAGTTCTGTGGAGCTTTACTGAGGTGGCTGGACAGGTTTTGGATGGGCCAGACTTGTCTGGTTGCTGACCAGAGACATAAAAGCAGAGTCCCACGAAGCAGGCCCAGACTGGCATTGCAGATTGTGCAATGGAAGATGGTATTGCAGAGGTGCCTCGGGAGAAGGGAAAGAAAGGATAACTCAGACTTTAACTACAATGACCTGAAATGAATAGAGCCCTCCTTAAATCCTTCTCTGACAATCCCTCTCTCTTACTCTGAAATAAGTTGTATTTTCTTTTGGTAGATAAAAAGGGATTCATAGATACAATTAATGAAACAATTTCTGGATTTGCAAGTAAATTAGGATTTTTTTAACACAGAGCACATTATAATGATGGATTTGATGTTTCTTTTCTCCAGGATGAGGGTCCTTCCTGGCTGCCTTCCTTGCTACTTCATTTCTTTCTTGTTCAGTGGAGCACATGGATTCCTAACGTGGAGAACACCCACAGCCTTCCCAGTTTATAACTACTCCTATTCCAACCTCTCCTCTGTCTCAGAAGCACAAGCTCCCAAAACAGCCAGAGCCCTCAATTTCTCACATAATGTCATTGAAAAAGTAACCAAGAGAGACTTGGAAGGTTTTGAGGTGCTGGAAGTTCTGGACCTTTCCTACAATCGGATTCGGGATGTTGAGCCTGGTGCACTCCAGAGCCTGCTCAGCCTGCTTTCTGTGAATTTATCATTCAATGATGAGAAGCTGCTTCTGTCACATCTCCCACCCCACTTGGAGCTCTCACCCACCGGCCAAGCCTCGGGGTCTTTGCAGCTTTCCAAGTATTCTGGCAAGTCCTCAGAGGCTGCTGTGGGGCCTTCTGAGCCCACCGAGGAGCCACCACATTCCAGACATCCTCTTGTCCCAGAAAACCTCAACCCCAGGCTCAGGCGGAGCACTGGGGATCTGCTTCGGAAGGGGGAGAGAAACACAACAGTGTTTCCAGCATTTCCAACAGCCACACCAAGGCCCAGCTTCTGTGAAACTCCCATCAATGGGACACTGGATCTGTCCCACAGCAACCTCTCCGAGGACGAGCTGATGCTAAAACTGGACGAGGATGCCTGCCAAGCCCAGCTGGCCAGTGTTCTGAAGCTTGACATCAGTCACAGCGACCTGAAAATGGATCTTTTGTCGCTGTTCATCCTGTTCTTGCCGATGGAAAATGTTCGGTGGATCGACGCCAGTTCCAACAATTTAACCATCAACATCCTGGATGTGGAGGCCATCTGTAAGTTCCCATTCCACCAGCTTTTCTTTGTAAACATCAGCCACAACCCCATCAATAGCCTGGACACGCTGTGCCTCCCTTCCACCATCAAGGAACTTGACTTGTCCTTCACTAACATCAGCCAAATACCCCAGAATTTCGCTACCAAATTGTTTAACTTGGAAAACATGTACATCCAAGGAAATCACTTCATCTACACAGCATCTCCAGACAGCAGGAATGCACTTCCAACGTGTGTCCCTCCTCCTGGGACTGTGCACATCAATGCCATTTCCTTTGTCAGGACCGAGTTTGGGACACCCATTGGAAGCCTTCCCAGTAAAGTGAAACACCTGAGAATGTCCAACTGCTCCATCGTGGAACTGCCGGAGTGGTTTGCTGAAACAATGGAAGAATTGCTATTTTTGGATCTCAGCCACAACCACATTTCTGTACTTCCCAAATTCCCTCCCTCCCTGCAGCACCTCGACATCAGCAACAGCGACATCAAGGTCATACCCCCCAGTCTGAAATCCCTCTCCAACTTAACAACATTTAACATCCAAAGCAACAAAATTACGGAGATGCACGTGGAATATTTCCCATTAGCTCTACAGAAATGTGATATCAGTAAAAACAAGTTGAAGGTGCTGTCCTTAACCGAGGCCCTGGGGAACCTGGAACATCTCAACGTTTCTGGGAACCTGATCACCCAGCTGGAAACCACTGACCCTCTTCCTGTGCTCGCCAGCCTGGACGGCAGCCACAACCTCATCTCAGAGCTGCCCGATGGCCTTGGGCATTCCCTCCCAAGGCTGAAGTATTTCAACTTATCAGGGAATAAGATCTCCTTCCTACAGCGTGGCTCCCTCCCAGCCTCTCTGGTGGAGCTGGACATCAGTGACAACGCCATCACCACCATAGTGGAGGACACGTTCGGCCCGCTGGTGAGCCTGAGGGTCCTGACGGTTCAAGGGAGACACTTCTTCTGCAACTGTGACTTGTACTGGTTCGTGAATGTCTACATGCATCACCCCCAGCTGCAGATCAAGGGCAAGGGGGACGTGAGGTGCAGCTTCCCCCCAGCCAGGAGGGGCTCCCTGGTGGAGAGCAGCCGCCTGACGCTGCTGCGCTGCTCCCTGGGGCTCCAGCTGGGAATCACCGCCGGCACCGCCGGCCTTGTGGTGCTGCTGCTTACAGCCCTGTGCTGGCACTTCCACGGGCTCTGGTACATCAGGATGGGCTGGTACTGGTGCATGGCCAAGAGAAGGCAGTATGAGAAGAGGCCTGAGAACAAGCTCTACGACACTTTCATTTCGTACAGTGAACACGACGCCGCCTGGACCAAAGAGAACCTGCTGGAGAAGCTGGAGAATGATGGGTTCAAGATCTGTTACCACGAGAGGGATTTCAAACCCGGGCACCCCGTGCTTGGGAACATATTTTACTGCATAGAGAACAGCCACAAGGTCCTGTTTGTTCTCTCCCCCAGCTTTGTGAACAGCTGCTGGTGTCAGTACGAGCTGTACTTTGCCGAGCACCGGGTCCTCAATGAGAACCTGGATTCCCTCATCATGATCGTGCTGGAAGACCTCCCGCCCCACAGTGTCCCACAGAAGTTCAGCAAGCTCAGGAAGCTGCTGAGGAGGAAAACCTACCTGAAGTGGAGCCCCGAGGAACACAAGCAGAAGATGTTCTGGCATCAGCTGAGAGCCGTCTTAAAGACAACCAACGAACCCCTTGTCAAAGTGGAGAATGGATCCGCTCAGGAGATGTATGAGCTGGAATGAGACCTGAGGAACTGGGAACGTTGTACCTGGAAAGCCTGTGGTCAAACAGAAGTGTTTACCTCCTGCAAAACTCAGTGATGCCCCAGGGTTTGTCTGGATCAGCCCCAGGAGAGGTTCCTGGTGGGACTGTCACACTTGTGTTATTCCCTCTGGTAAAGGAATCCCGAAGGGATGAGACCCAAGTGCTAATAAACAGCCTTTTCTTCCTGGGTGCTTGAATTTCTCCAGCATTTTTGTATTTTCCAGCATTTCTGTAAGTGCTGTGGATGTCTCCAGAAGGGAAGAACGGCTCAGGTCACATTGCATGTCCTCACTGCTTTTTGAGGTGGTTGCAGCAATAAGGGATGTCTTACAACTGGAGTAAAGATTCCTGGTTCTAGGACAGCCTAAGGTGGGAGCACACCTGTGTGCAGGGAAGAGAGCCACAAGCCAGGCCGGCACACAGGTAGCAGCTCCTTTCTGTGGTTGGAGCAATAAAACGTGAAAGATTTAGTAGATTCAGCCACTGGAGGGGCACCACTGCAAGCCCACGCTGCCACAGCCTTTGGTCTCAGGGACTGCTGGGAGAGACCAGGCTTGGAAACTTTTGTAAGTACACAATAAAATATACAACCAATGCAAAAACCAGATGAGTGTGTCGGTGTCTGCTGTTAGGTAACTGGGGTGAGCTTTGTCTCATCATAAATCTCTGAAGAAACAAGTTCTGTACATTATTATTCAGATCTAGAAAAGCTTAACTTGACACAGTCACTCTGACCCATTTCCAAGGGACTCAGTACTACCTCTGCAGGGCCCTTGTCCTCACCTAGTGCCACTTGATAATTTTATTTATTGTGTTTGGGAAAAAATAAAAGGAAATTCAGCTGATCTAATTTTCACATTCAAGGAAAATCAACAGGCTGTGGCACAAAATAAACACCAGGTGAGGACAAATCATTTGGTGGAGCACGGTATGGACTTGCTGCTACAATGAGTGAACCCAAATGACTTCCCAGAAGAAGATCCCAGATCCAGGAATGCAGGATGTCTGCGTGCAGCATGTCTGGAACATAGACTCTGAAAGGGAATTAACTCTGCTGTGACAAAGTAAGACAAATCCAGACCTATTTGCTGCCAAAAGGGGGGACATGAAACAAAGATCTGCATTTACAGAGAGATCTCCTGGAACTCACCAGCTACAAAGTCACCTTTCCTCAGCATCAACAGCTTGGAGGTTTTATATTTAGAGGTTGACAAATCCAACCCTGCAGCCCAGCAGCTAAAAAAGCCAACTCTTACAACCACAGATATCTAGAACTTAGAAAGACTATGAATTATAAAAATATTTCAATGTTTTTGTTCATTTAAACAACCAGAAGTCACTTGTTCATGAGGTTAATGAGCCCCATGTAATTCATCAGCTGTTTTCCTAATAAGCTCCTTGATGCTTTGTCCTTTCTTTCTATACCATTCAGTACTCACATTTCTTACTTCCTCTCTTCCCACACATTTCCCACCTCCTTTGTCCTGCACTCTGTTGCTTCCCTCTGCTTGGATCTCTGCTTTTCAACCTCGCAGTCACTCTTTACTGGTTTCTTACTGGAGCTTTACCGGTTCTGTGCTCAGCAGGTTTCTCATACAAGTGGCTAAAAGAAAAAAGAAAACTTATACTCCCAAAGCCAATTATTTTATCACAAAATTGATTAAATCAGTTCATGATTCTCTGCAAAGTTGTACCCACCTATCCCCAAAATCCAATCTCGATTTACTACACCTATAAACATCCCACAAAACAACAAACTCAGTAAAACGGACAACTTAAATCAGGTTTTGCTCCTATTGCAGATGAAAAGGTGCTGCACTTTCCTATCTTTTTTTTTCATATTAACCCCAATATTAACACAAGGGTGGTATATTAAGAGTACAGTTGGCACCAGGAGTCCCAACCTTCAGTGGGACTTCAGTTCTTTTTTCACACTAACACATCACATAAAGGCAATAAAACCTCCTTCTTGGCCCCTTCTTGCTTTACTCCCACATGAATATTCCATGCAAATAACTGTCATGAATAAGGTGTAAGAGGTTTAACCTTGCAGCACGTGCTGAAGTTCATGTGATCCAAACTAAAGGCACAGGAGAAGTTGCACACACAGAGCAAACCCCAAAACTGCTTCATCTGTATTGTTTTCCTCCAGTACAATTTGCATCGAAGAGAAATTCAACTACAGAACAAATAAAACAAGACTTTTTAGTTATATTTTATAGTTAGTTTAGAAAGAACCACATTCTTCATTTGGAGAAAAAAAAAGTATCTGGGCAGAGAGGACAGACTGAAATAATTTCAATTTTACATCTGTATTAGAAAGTTATTCATGTCAGTTTTATTGCAAGAAAGCTGGTTTGAATTATTCAAAACTAATTCAAATTCCGTGTTAAACAAAGAACAGCGTTCCAGTAAAACCTTCAAAGTAGTTCTGTTAACAAAAGGCCCAAACCAACAACTCTCACACAGCAGTGTTTCTAAAGTAACAAATCACCTTCCCATCGCTGTCATTTTCCTAAAGATGTGGCATTTTCCTATAACGAGGCACCAAATGTCTGTGGCAGGACTGTTTTGGAGACACTGAGGCTCTGCTGAAGGTGAAAGGTGATCGGTTGTTTGGCACAGACTTGGTGATGTACAGCCAGAACTGTTGGGAATTTCAGTTTCCTGAAACATGTGACACAACACAAAAACAAAACACAATTCCTTTCCAGTTATTTGCTTGCTGTGTAGATCAACAGAGGAAGTTTCTAAGCAGACAGATTAAATCAAACTAATGTTAAGATTTCTTTAAAAAAAATCTCCAAAACTTGTAGTTAGCTGGGACATAGTTGTTCTGGTTTTAAAAATGTTAACAGCTGCCAGTTCTACCTGTCCCAATGTATAAAAGTCATGGGCAAAGAAGCAATAAGGAACACAACTCTGTGCGTAACAGCTCACCAGTTAGGGAATTCCAGAGGGGACTGCATTACTCCTGTCCTATAATATTGCAACATTCATCTTTATCCTCACGTAACACCAACAAGTAGGTATTGCACAGCTACTTCTATCAGAGGGAAAACACCTCTCTGAATTATTTCGGGATACATAACAGTACCCCCCCCTTAAAATAAGCACCCAGCAGATATTAATATATAAGCTGCAGGGGTTTATTCCAGCGCTATACTTCCCAAAAGTCCTTCCCAGTGGAAATACGACACTGATTGAATAATGCCTTGTCCCACTTCAAGAAGGTGAGACCGAAATCCTGAACTTTGGTGGAAGTTTTGCCATTTACCTCAAAGGAACCAGGATTTCAGCTGGGAAACAGAAAGGGCTTTTGTTACTACTGAAAAGTGCCACCAGTTTTTCCAACCTTCTGCAATGGGAAAAGTTTCAATTCCAGTAATACCAAGCACCCTCCCAATTCTTCTTTCTGGAAAATACAAGATATTTGTAATACTCCGCCTCATCACAGACTGGGTTGGGTTGGAAAGCTGATCCAGTCCCACCCTCTGCCATGGGCAGGGACATTTGCCACTAGTCCAGGATGCTCCAAGCCCCATCCAACCTGGCCTTGTGACATAATAAGTCACACAGTTATGGCATTTACTTTTTCACTTGTCCAGCAGTAAAATTTAGTACCAAAAACACCCTCATGCAGCGATTCCAAACAAATACAAAATGTATCCCCCTTTTTGACTTGTCAGTGAAATTCCAGAGAAATCCCCCGACGGCCACTGCAGCGATCCCCTGGCACTGGCTCCAAACAGCTGGACACGGACAGGAATGGCATTTCCATTCATTGGCAGTAGTGCTGTTTCACTGACTTGCAGATAATCCTTCCCCAGCCAGAGAAGGGGCCTCTCCGGGGTGCTGGGTCAGGCTACATCGAAGGCACTGGGATGTGCCTGGTGGGAGCGGTGCCGCAGTCCCGGCCCATGGCAGGGGTGGGATGGGCGACGTAGGGCTTGGAAAAGCCAAAGGTGGAGTTGACTGGCTGCAGACTGTTGGGGGTGCTCACTTCCTGGGAAGGGCTGCTGTTGTACACGCTGTAGTAGGGCTCGATCCGGGTGTTCATGGGGGTGGAGCTGCTCTGGCCATAGTGCTGGTGCCCTGCAGAAGCCCTGGGGCTCAGCATGCTGTCCTTGGAGTGACTGGGAGCACAGGCCTGGTCCAAGCTCTTCTTCTGAGGCTTTGGAGACAACATGTATGCCGAGTTGGTCTCGTGGTGGGAGGACTTGTTCCTGTTGACTTCCAGGCTGCCCTTGCCCATGGCCCGGAGCCTGGTCTTGTGCTTGCAGCAGCAGAACACGAGGGCAGCGTACTGCAGGCACCACAGGATGCGCCGCCGCAGCCCTGCACTGTTGCGGGAATAGATGAAAGGATTTAGACCAGACTTGAAAAAAATGAGGGTGAACCCACACAGCTCAAACTGGTAGAGGACAAAGCCCCCGCTGCTGGACAGAACGTCCTGCACAAGGGAGATGCCCAGGGGCAGACAGCACACCAGCACGGAAAGCACGATGAACACGCAGGTCCCCACAGCCCGGGAGTCCTTGGCTGTGGCCAGGTTGACGGCTGACGCCAGCGGGAGCCGCATGGCGTGCTTGGGGTATCCAGGACCCTGTCCGTGGGCCTGCCCGCAGCTCTGAGTCCGGTACAGGGTGGGCTGTGGCCGGGGGATGCCCGCGGCCACCGCGGGCGGGCCCTGCCTTGAGCGCGCGTTCCTGCGCAGGGCCCGGGCGATCATCACGTAGGACACGGCCACCACGGCCACGCAGAAGATGAAGTCAGTGATGTAGAGGTAGAGGATGAGCCTGCTCTGGCCGCTGGCCAGACTGGCCATGGGCAGGCAGCGGCGGGAGCCGTGGGCATGCAGCGTGGCCAGCGTAGCCAGAGTGAGGCTGGCGGCCCAGAGCCCCAGTGTGAGCAGTAGCGTGCGAGGTGCCGAGGCAGCGCGTGGGGGCTGCTGGCCCAGCACCACGCGCAGCCGGTGCAGCGCGATCACCGCCACCGTCTTGAGGGACATGATGATGAAGCTGGAGCTGGTGAGGTGGAAGGTGAAGCACAAGGTGCCCGGCACGCCGCGGGCCGGCCCAAAGAACAGCACGAAGGCGAACATGGGGGCGGCCACGCCGCAGAGGAACAGGTCGCAAAAGGACAGGTTGAGGATCATGAAGTCAAAGTCAGTGCGGAATTTGCGAAGGGCCGGGTCGAAGAAGGAGAGCAACACGATGAGGTTGCCGTAGGAGCCCAGGCAGAAGACGAGGGCCAGCAGGGAGGCGCAGGCAGCCAAGGTGGCGGCGTGGGTGCCCTCCCGCAACTCCGCAGGGTCGCTGCCGTTCGCGCCCAGCTGCTCCCCGGGCCCCGCCGGCAGCCGCCCCGACCCGTTCATGGCCCGGTCACCGCCACCCCGGGGGGCTCATCGCCGGCCCGGTCACCGCCGCCCCGGGGGGCTCATCCCCGGCCCGCCCGCCCCGCTCCTCGCCGCTCACCGCCGCCTCTCCGCCGCCATGGCGCCCGGGCCCGGCCCCGTCCCCGCCCGCCCCGCTCCCTCCGCGGCGGGGCCGGACCCGCAGCCCCCCCCGCACTCCCGGCGAAGGCGGGCCCGGGGCATCCCCCGGCGCGGGGCGGGGGATGCAGCACCGGGCTCCCCAAAGGTCCCCAAAGCCCCTCTGGCGCTGCTGCACCACCCTGTTCTCAGCCCGCGGAGCAGTTCTGATGCAACGGGCTGTGCCAGCACAGACTGTGGTTCACACAGTCACAGAATGGTTTGGGTGGGAAGGGACCTTAATGCCCATCCAGTCCCACTCCCTGCCATGGACAGGGACCACCATCCAATAGCCCAGGTTGCTCCAAGCCCCTCCAACCTGGCCTTGGACACTTCCAGGGATGGGGCAGCCACAGCTTCTCTGGGCAACCTCTGCCAGGGCCTCACCACCCTCACAGGGAGGAATTCCTTCCTAATATCCCATCTCAATCTACCCTCCTTCAGTTTGAACCCATTCCCCCTTGTCCTGTCAGTACTTGCAAGCAGCCTTGCCCTACCTCTCCTGTAAGTTCTCTCCAGGCACTTTAAGGGATCATTCTGAAATACTCACAGGGACACGAGGTCGCGGAAACTCTCGGTGCACATTTTCCCAGCTGTCCCAGGCACACACAACCCAGGGGCCTCAACCTCACTGGAAATGCAGGTGAAGGAGATCAAAATCCATCCAGGCAAGGCACAGAAACACAATGGAAATACAGTAGATCCAGTATTTCTGACTTATAATGGCACTTGTCTTACAATCATATATACATCAATCTTAAACTTAGTAACCATCCCCGACCCCAGCAATCGTACAGGGTTGTTCTTAAACTAGTTGTGTCCAGGAGGAGGAAGATCCAAGACCCAAAACATGTTTTCCTGTGGCTTCAAGGTACGTTCCCCCTCAGCTTGGCTGTCACTTATTGTCCCTCTTATCTGTATTTCTGTTCTTCAGCCCTGGTTAATTTGAATTCTGAGGGTAAATCCTGGCCCGCCTGACTACGAGTTGTTTTTTCAGGGGCAAGCTGGGCTCTCCCTCCTTGGATTTTATTATTTGTAAATATCGGAGGACACTGCATTACATGATTAAACAAGACTGACACAATGTTAGCCTAATGCAAGAGTGAATTACTTCAAAGGGGTTAATGCTGAGGAAATAGTGAGGATTGTTCCCTTCCCATGTAACCAAGGAGCACAAGATCCTCACCTGCTTTCTGAGCACGAAACACACCTCACTTCAGCCGGAAACAAGACACTGAATCAAAACTGACCTCAGCTTCACACCGTGTCTAACGCCTGAGTCCACATGAGGCCACAACAACTTCTGTGGTGTCACATGCCAAAGGCACAGGAGCAACAATATATTTTGCATAACAAGAGTCTTCTAAAAGGTTGGGAAGGTCTGTGTAACTCCAGGCATCACCTGGCCAGGCCCTCAGCCCTGGGTGGCCACAGTTCAGATTTCGGTTCCTAAAAGAGCAGGTAGAAACACAGACACAGAAATAAGGCTGCACCTGCCTCATGGGATTGTTTTCACATAAAGGAGTGAGCAAGGCTGAGATTCTGATCTCTTGCATGCTTTTGAAACACCTGAAAATGGATTTAGGAGTCAAAACTGTAAGGGCTTTACAGCAAGTTGGCTACTTTAGAACTAGTTACCTGCAAAGGAGCCAAAAAAACCGTGATTTGTCTCTTGGTAACAGGTTTAGATTGTCACTCATTTCATTAACACAGTGTTTAACAGGTCTGTGAGGAGCAAGGGTGGGTTTAGTTAGGATGTGTTACCCCTCTACAGTTATTAACTGTAGTTTGGAATGAAGGAAAAAGTCTTGCTGGTTAAAGTCTGAGAGCCTCAAACATTCCAGTAGAAAACAGAAAGAAGGGTTTGCTGAGGTAAAAAGGATCTTCATGGGAGCACAAACCCCTGCCCAGCCCCTTCGGCACAGCCAAGTGTCTCACTGCACTGTCCCTTTTTAAAACAGCTTTTTAACTTTATAAAAAGAACTGCCAAAGTTTGGGGTGGGGGACAAAAACATGGGAACAAAGTCCCCAAAGCAGGGCAGGAATCACTAGAACAACAACTCCCCTTTAATCCATCAGAAGTCAAAGCTAAAAGCTTACAAATATTATCAGCAGAATTATCAGTGCTGAGAACACCTTTGATTCAAGACCACTTTACTCAGAGCCACTCTCCCTCTCAGGGAGTGAAAACTAACCTTTTTTTCCCCCTCTCACCTCAGGGACTTTCCCTCCTAAATCTCTCTTAACAGCTCTGAGAAGCACCTTCATTATAAATCCTGTTCTCCAGAGCCGGTGCCCCAAGGTGGCTATGGACAGTGAGCATTCTGTGATGGGGAAATCCCCAAAAGTTGCCTTCCAGGTACTGCACGATGTCATCGAGGATGTAAAACACGCCAGCTGGTAACTCACAGCAGGGCTAAAGTTAAAACATTCCAAGGACAGTGGCCTGCAAAACCTCCTGCTGCCATGTGGGTTTATTTTCCCTTTTACATCTTACCAGATTATTATATTTTCCACAGCACAGGGGAAGAGGAAGCTGGAGGCTCTGCTGCAGGATTCCACGGAGCCTGTAGCTGTGGAGGAAAGTGTGAGACTGAGCAGAGTGTAGGATGCTGGGGATGCCTAACTGTGAAAAACTGCCAGGAAACATCAGCCAGTGCACCCAGTACAGGGCTCCCAGGAGCCTGGGAAAGGATACAGAGAATGAAAGGGGGCATACCTGGACATAAAAGGAATGCATCAGAAATAGGAACTTTCATCCCTTTTACTCTCTAATTAAAACCCCAAAATCACCCACACAGAAATCAGTTCTACTTGTCAGTAGCACATCCAACTTTGAGCTGGTGGTACCACCCAAAAGCACAAGTTTAAAGTGTTACTCACTCACTGGATAATTTTCTCACGTATTTTTATCAAAATAAGCATCAAATTCACTTGGTTATGGAAATATGGGAGATTACACCACTCAACGTGACTATTTAATGTTCTAGCACAAGAATGAGGAGGAAGCACAACTGAGCAGGAAGTCACTGGCAACGTGAACACCACCACAAAACTAACCAACAACAAAAACCCCCTAAACAAACAAAAACCCCCCAAGCAAACCCCCCCTCCCCCAGCAAACATAGAAACACACCAAAACCTCCCACAAATGAATTCTACCTTATATTTTTGCCCTTTCCTGGTGCTTCACAGTGTGGTCACAGGTTATCTGTGCAGACTGACAGGTCACTAAGGCTATCAAGGCTACCAGACCATCTCCAAGGTCTTTTGCCATCTCCCTTCCTGTTCCAAGGGGAAAAATTCTCTCTTCTTATGCTAGAAGTGTCTCCCTTTCTAGACTGAGGTCCTGCAGTCGGTTCATCTTGAAGGCTTTAGGGAAGAGACAGTAGAAGACAAAGTGATGGCAGCTCTTAACTCAGGACATGTGTGTTGCTTGGGGAGAGTCAGGGAATAAAAGCAGTAATGGAGTTGTGGTCTTTGATGAAGATTCAAAACTGTTCCTATAGTTCCAGAACAGGAGACTAACAATCCTTTCCTCACGAAAACTCAGTCAGGACAAGTTTGCTCACACTAGCACAGGTATATTTTATCCTACAGAAGTGTATTTTGAACAAGTGCTCTATTTACTGGGTGATCTGTTTGGATCAAGGAATTGACTGTGGATTTACAACCAGCTGTTGGGA
The DNA here is from genome assembly GCA_035584735.1 of Pseudotriccus pelzelni. Classification (NCBI taxonomy): domain Eukaryota; kingdom Metazoa; phylum Chordata; class Aves; order Passeriformes; family Tyrannidae; genus Pseudotriccus; species Pseudotriccus pelzelni. The sequence continues at coordinate 4,365,705 of JAWMRA010000113.1, read as the reverse complement.
ATTAATACCCCCTCCAACTACAGAATGATTCCCTGCTGGATCCCGCAACCAGTTCCAGCTACGCTTTGATTAAGAAAAGAAACTCCCAACAGAGCAGAAAACAGCAGAGCTGGATCCCACCCTGACCTGCCCTCCAGGTAGGCAGGACAGCACGTGCAATATCTGCTCCAACAGCTGATGAACTGCCAACACATCATCTGAAGATGATCCTCTGCACCAAATGCTTCCCATCACTTGTAAAGTTTCTCGTTCTGTCAGCAAACCCACCTCCACTACAAACTAGTTTCTCCAGTTCTCAGAAGTTACCAAGTGTTTTCCTGGCACAAGGTGTTTTTCCATAAATGCAGCAGCTCATTCCCCACCCATCAGAACAGGGTCTCTGATTAATCTCTAACATTGCCTTAACTCAACTGCCAGATCCCAGGACAAGCACCAGCCTCACCCAAAACCTCAAAAGCACAGCGACAACCTGAAGCTGAGGTCTCAAAACAACCGATTTCCACTTCAGAAAGACAGCGAGCTGCGGTTGTTACAAACAGTCCGTTTATTGGGTCTTTCACTACGCACACAATCGAACTCATAGTTTGGCACTACGCTATACAGTGGTACAGCTGGGCGCTGACACCGCCGCCCAGGGAGCACTGCCGCATGCGGAATGCCGGGATCCGGCACGCATGGATCGCAGTGCTCCTGGGGGATGCAGGGAAGACGGAACACACTCCAGCTGTTGCACTGTTTCCGGGTACCTCCCGGTCCACGAGGGTAGCACACCGGGGTATGTGATGTCAGCATTTAGAGACGGTCACACGTGGTGCAGTGAGATCTGAATGAGACACAGCCAGGATGAGATACGGGAAAACCAAAACAAACCCTCTGCCTCTCGGACACAAAGAGAGATTCCGTTAAAGAAAATAATTTAAAAAACTAAGAATGGCATTTGATTTGATACAAAAGCCAGAACCACTACTGTATTAACATCTAAGTATGAATCTTTACAAATTAATCTCACAATGGTGTTATGTAAAAGGTTGCAAACTGTACAATGTTTTGTCAATGCAATGCCTCTACAATTTATACAGTCTTTTACAACTATGTAACACATATTAAACAGGTTATTAAACAGCCAATTCATACCAGTCTCTGAACAAAGCTGCAGGGAAAAAAACACAGAGCTTCCACAATCTTCAAACGAGATATGTTTGCTCAAACAGTGACAATCTTTATGAGGATACACTGTTATAAACTGCCTTTCCACACTGTGCATACATATCATTCCGTGAGTTCAACCACCACTTACAGTCCATCATTTCCTATCTCAGGCTCTAATTACATGGAGACATCAGTCTTCTCCCCTTAAAAACACGCAGATAATCACAGATTTTTATTCCACCCATGGCCAAGTTCCCTCCAAAGGCCTGGCCAGGCAGCAAGAGCTGTCACTGCCCACGCTCTGCCTGCCACCACCTGCACTGCACAGGGATCAGCTATTTACATTTGCACAAGGAAGGTACAAAAAGGCAATCCTGCCCTGAGCTGGCTGAATGAGACCCAAATCCCAGGAATGAAAAATAAACTCTGAGGAAGGCAGGCTCCCGGGATTGTGTGCTGACCAGGGGAGGGGTGGAGAGCTCCACTGGGAAAACTCCGGGGCGCGGCACTCTCTGGTTCTGCATATCTTTAATGCTGGAATCAGCTGGGAACGGGGGTCAGGAGAAGAGGCTGGGAAGTGTGCAGTGAAGGTCACCATGTGCAAGGAAGCAGAAACAAGAGTGATGTGTGGTGCAGGCCCAGGAAGAGGGTCTTGCCATGAACTCACGATCAGGCCCTGCAAGCGCAGCCACGGGGGGGACTGTGGGGCTCCCACAGCTGCTTCCTGGGGAGGTGAAATTCCTCTTGGATAGAACCAGGTCCTTATGTTTGTATTTTAAAGTAGGGTTTGATTAGGCATCAGGATTTCCAACACAAAGTTCTCTACATAATCAACTGATTTTGAGTTTCCTTTATTTCGCAGACAAGTTCCTACATCCTCATTGTCCCAGGAGAAACCTGAAAGAATTCAAAACACAAATATTACCTCACGCTATTATATATATATGAAAATACACGTTAAAGCTGCTCTTGGAATACTGTCACGAAACATCACAATACAAGAGAGGTGGGAATCTTGTAGTGTAACAAAGAGAAACTCCAGGAATGGATTCCCTCTTTGGGGACGTGCCTGTGTGAGGAGACCTGGCAGGATGGAAGAGGAAACTGTGTGGCAGCAGCCATTCCCCATCGGAGATGTAGGTGATATACTGGGCTGGGTGGCAGCTAAAGTCCTCACAGGCACCAGGAGCACAAAGCAGCACGTACCTCCCCTTTGGGGACACTGCCAGGCATTTAAAAGGCAGCCAACTGGCAGAAAACGGAGAAAAGGCACATCAATAGTCAAGAAAACAAGTGTACATGTCTTAGCAAAGCACTGGGGTAATACAGGGACACGCACAGATGGGCAGTATTTAATCAAGACAAATCTGGTGTTGACCAAGGCCACTGCAGGGGCAAGTGGTGCAGATTTGGCTGCCCCAGGGTGAGGGATCCCCCCTACTCTCCTCATGCTCCACTGGAGAGCCGGAGCAGGATTCCTCGGGCTGACAGATCTGTAAAGTGATGTCACAACACATTAGCTGACCCACCTATGCATAATAGCAGGGTGAGACCAGGAGGTCAGTGAGCACCAGGAGCTGGTCGTCCGTGAACTGCTGTTTATGCTCCTGCCAGTTGTCGTGGTGGGTCCTCCGGAAATTGGACAGTGTCTTCTTCACAGTCATCTGCAGAACACACAGTGGATGGAGCCCTGGCCCCTATGGACCCCGTAACACCCCAAAACACGTGCAATACAACAAACAGAACTGCTCAGCCTCACCAAGGGCTGGAGCAGAACCAAAGCTCAGGAGGGCTCTGGGGAATTCAGCCCACTATTTTAATTTTCACAGGTCTTTTGACCGGTGTCATGACTCCAACACTCTTATAAGAAGGGTTCTTGCATCTGCAGTTTTGAGGTGGAAAACAGTAAGAGATTCTTATGAAGTAAAACCAAAATGCTTTTTTCCCTGCTGTCTTTTCCTTGGATATTTTAAACCAACCAATGGTTTGGGTCTCAAAACATGAGAAAGTGGATGGTAGGTTCAGAGAAACAAATCAGAGGAAAACTACCCTCTTATTGAAATAATTAAGATTATTATTCAATTAACAAAAGAAAAGTCCCATCAGTTTAGTTTCCTGTTTCAGAAGTCACACAACAGCAAAGTTTGCTAAATCTAAGGAATTCTGCAGCTCGCTCCTCTAAAACAGCAAAGGTTAACAAAACCCAATACAGGACAAAAAAACAGAGTTAAGGGAAACTATTTTATTAAAAACTTATTTCTAGGGCTGCCTATAAAACTTTGTTTTAAGAATTTCAGATTGATGCTTTTGTTCAAGTTGTCTTCTAGAATGGCATCCACAAAAGGGGCATTTTTAATTCCAAATAATATACATATACACACACACATTTTAAATACAGTTCCTGCAGCTTTCAGTTTATGCTTTAAACTTGAAAACAAGGACAAATCTACCACAAAACAGACTTAAATGATTTCACACTATTTGGAATCATTTAGTAAAGGCAGTAGACATTGAGTTTCCTAATAGGTTCCTATTTTTTTCTGAGAAAGGGGAACTAAGAGCAAGCCAAGTATATTTTAGCTGTGTTTGGTTTTACCTCGATAGGCTGAGGATCATTCAGGTGGGCACTGAGATCCATGAGGAGCTGGGGCATCCAGGTGGGCACGTCGTAGGGACTGGAGAGGATGCAGGCGCTGAGCCCCAGGACGCCGGCATGGCGCTTCACCAGCTCTGTGAGCACAGGGCAGCAGATCACACCGAGGCAACACAGAACAGCAAACCCCCCCCCACACAGGGCAGACATCTCCACCTTCTGCAGGAATCCAGACAGTTCTATACCCACAAAGCTGTGGATCTCCACATTGCTTCTGCTTGCTCACACAGAATCCCATATTCATCCTCTACCTTCAATTTTTAATGCAAGAAAATGTAAGAAATTCATCTGCTGGATGCTTCATAAACATTTCCAGAGAGCTTCCCTCTCTCAAGGAAGCTCATAAACATCTCAGGAATGACACCATGGACAATGTGGAAACCCAGACTTCTGAGTCAAATGGTTGTGACTCCCATGCATTAAATGTCCAGCCAGAAACCAAAGTTGCAAACTAGGTCTTAAGGGGTTTTCTTGTTCTATTTTTTGGTTGGTTGTTTAGAGGGGATTTTGTCTGTGTGTTTGGTTGGTTGGGTTTTTTTTAGAATAAAACCCACACTACTAAAAATAGAAGGTAAAAAATGTGGAAGTTTATTTACTGAGGAACTTGCTATCCCTAACTGTCTGCATCCTTAACTCTGTGAGCTGGGATACGGAAAAATCCCTTGAGTGTTAATTCTAAGAGTAAGAAAGTAGTTTAACGTAAGAACACATAGCAAAAAACATGATTTGTTTTTGCTGTGTATTCCTGTTCACCATTTATGCTTGTACATCAAATTCTTGAAGCACTTAACATGGATAATGATGTCAAACACAGATTGGGATCTGCACTACACGGACAGAAACATGGTATAAGGTACAGAAGGACAAGTGATTTGCCACTATGGTTTATGAGTGCTTAGGAACGCAAAACATCCCCACAGTGTTATGTTTTACTAGGTACATATTAGTTTCCTACATGCTGCTTAGCCCCAGGACGAGCCCCATCCCTGCAGTGCTGGCAGACTCCGTGTAGCATGAAGCACTGCTTTCCCCCCATGCTGCTTCCATCATTCCCTTACCCCCAGAAGGAATGGTGTCCCCCACAGAGCCCAGGTCCCGTTTCCGTTTTTTGGGCAGCCTCATCTTGCAGAGCTGCTCGAAGTGTGTCTGCATGGGCTGGTCCATGGAGAGGAAGTTGCACTGCAGGAGCCCGCTGAGCGTGGTGGCTGCCATCTCCCTCACCTGGGCACAGCAGCACACACAGTTAACGGCCCCACAAGCACAGTAGGAAACGGGTTTGGGACACCCAGCCAGGCCAAGTGCCCGAACTCCACCCAAGAAAAGCCCTTACAGTTTTACGCTGTTCTTTCAAACTCTTGGTTGGTTACTAGAGGGCTACTATAATACAGAAGGACTTGCACATAATTTGTCATAAAGTGACCTGCTACTCAAGCAAATGATGTAATTTAGCTCCACTGTTAATTACCATATCACAGATGTAAACAGCTATCATAGAACTAGTTGATATCATAGTCCATGATACCACAGATAGAAATAGAAATGATATCATAGATACCTCAGAGTAGAGGAGCTTCAGAAAGTTCAGAAACAACCCTGGACTGAGACCAAGATGCACCACCACAAATACTCAACATGCTTTAAAAATCCCTAACAGATTCTGTATTAACATCACTTTTAAAGAATCCTTTATTCAAAAGCATTTAGTTTTCCCCTTCAAATGCAGAACTGACAAAAAGATAAGAGCTTTTCCAAGAGAAGGCAGAAGGGATGTCCAGGAGACTCAGCTGATTTTGTTCTACCTGTAGCACCATAATTCTTTGAAAGACACAACAGGTGTTGGATTAATAAGCCACAATAAATAACTCCAGTTGTTTATGGTTAACAATTCAGTTCTATAATGCCCCTGAATGATAAACTTCCTTGCACTACCTGAATAAAAACACAATTCCAGGCTGGAAAAATAACATTTCTCTGGTAACACAGAAACCCCAGAGAACAAGAGTAAACTAAGTTTTCATCTAGTTTCCAAACTACTCAAAATACAGACCTCCTTTTCCATTCCTTTTAGAACAGCCACAGCACCTTGTCAGTGGATTCCAAGGAGAGCCAACTCATAGCTGCTCTTTAAAACAAATTACTAATTACTCAGGATGACTGAATTCTCTCATCTTCTCAAAGCTCCCAAAGCCACAAAGTCACAGAATCGTAAGATCATATTTAAATTGGGAGTCCCTCCAACTCTCACTCCCGCTTCCAGTAATTCCGAGCTGCCAAAAACCTCCCCCCATTTCCAAACCTGCAAACCAAACGGACTCGTGGAACCACTGGCAGCAGCCAGCAGATTTTTGGGAAGTACATTCTGTTACAGGTAACTGCAAACATAACATTTGTCTCTGTGGAGCACAAGCACCTCCCAGCGTTCTGAATCCAGTGCAGCAGATTATAATAAATTATATCCTCGAACACAATGTTCTGAGCCTCCACAAAACAATAAGTACAGCTGCAAGTACTGCCATAATTAAAGATAGCAAGTTCAAATAAGCCCTCGAGACCTCGCTCTGCTCCATTTCAATTTCTACCAGGTATTATTCAAATGTGATCCACTTTGCTAATAGCTGGGGAAGGATGAGGTGAGAGCCTACCAGTGTTGTTTATCAGCAATTTGTGAGTCCCTGAGGAGCCGAGCCAGTAAACGAAACTGTGTGCTAATGCCAGAGCCAGCACACAAAGCAGCTCGGCTGCGAAGTGAGCGAGGCCCCAAGTGAGCTGGGCTTATTTACACCGCTGCTTCCTGCATTAAAACCACTTTAATTTCTAAATTAATCACCTACCTAGAAGGAACACTTTGCTGCAAGGAGCATCTAGAAGCAAAGCCTTTAAAACCATACACGAAGCAGCTAATCATCCATCATATTTGACACTAAATAAATCATCACACTCACATGATGACTTACAGAACACAAAAGCTACACAGGAATAGCATAGGAATCTTCCAATCAACTACGGGATTTGGGGTTTTCAGGCAGAACTGACCAAGCTCTGTAAAACTGCAGCAATGTCAGAACAAAACCACTCAGCAGCACAAGCCAAACCCAACTGTACAAGTTGCGAGGGGTACTGAAACCGAGAGAAAATACCCCCATTGCAGCACAATATGAAAAATGTTCATCAAGACATAAGTGCATTCAGCACACTCTGTATTAAAACAAAAAGATGGACTGGACCTTTGTATCAAAATAAGCAAAAAAAAAAAAGAAGTATCTTAAAATCCAAGAACCAAACCCTGAGTTCTGCAGGGTAAACACACCAAATCCTAGTTAAAGGCGAGGATGCTCATCTTAAAAATCCAGCATCCAAAAGCTGCACAGGAATTACACTGCAGGATACTGCATCTTGTCAGTTATTACCAAGGAAGAACAAGATTACTTTTCAAAGAAAAGTGAAAGCTTCCATGGCAACAACACGATTGCAAGTGGTTCTGAACACAGAGCAGCTCTTTGGCTCCACGTCTCTGTAGTGCAGAGGAATCATTTGGTACATTTAAAATAACAAGATAAATTGCATTCAAGTGAATAAAAGGTAGTTTTTCAAAATTATGGGAGATTATGAGGTAAGTGTTCTGACAAACAACTTAGAGGGGATTGCAAGGTGCTGCAGAACCTCCTCTTTCTTCTAGAGAGAGAAAAGCTCCCTAAAGTAGGATTTCACTGGTATTCGCCTGCTGCACAAACACCAGTGGAAATGGTGGTAAAGGGGAGATGGGCCAGTCTGGAGATTAACACTAAAGATTCTTCACTGTGCTTGAGCATGGCTTAAATTCACAGCATTTAATGCCAACCCTCAGGTGTAGCGAGCTTGATGTGTATAGTAATGGTAAAAATACTGCTCCCAAGTTGATATGATTAAATGGGAAGCAGACCTATGGAGTAATACATAGTGAGTGGGTTTACACACTGCCCACACAGGGGGGATTTTACCTTGCTGGAAGTTGAACTTCTCCCAACGCACATGCTAATATTTACAGTGAAATTATAACACCTCTACTTCAGCTCTACTCAAACCAACCAATGCACCAAATCTGTGAGAGGAACGCTGAGCTGGAAACACCTGCTGTACTGATTTACAGCTGGCAGTGCTTCCACGACACTTGCCACAGCACTAAAAGAAAGCACTGCAGAGAAGGGAGCCCTTGCCTCGAGCTGCTCGTCCTCCAGGAGCTGTATGACCAGCCACCTGATGTCGTCGACGGCCTCGCTGTTGCTGAGGAAGATGAAGAGGTTGTAGAACACCATGGTCTGGAGGTAGGTTAATATGGTGTAACGGGCGTGCCAAGAATTGCTTCTTGCTGTCTGCAAGGAGGGGTAAATCAGGGTGAGACAGAAAGCAGCTGCCTGGGGTAAACCAAACAGTATCTGAGAGAAAAAAAGCTCCTCCAGCAGTTGCAAAGAACTTCCCTTGTTTAGGTGGTTTTGATTCATATACCCTTGTGGTCTCCAAAGAGATCAAACAGAATTAATTTCATACTTCACATCTAAGTCCAAAACTGAGACAAAATTCTGTGGAGTTCACTTACACTTAAGTAAATCTTTGGTTTGGGGTCGTGTACATTATTGTTGGTAACTGATTGATGTTTACATAAACTCAGGCACTGTGGGCATGCAAGTGTTACTTTAAGTCATAATTTTCATAGTCTCCACTTCCAAAGCAGACTTATTTAACAAATATACTGTAAAACTGTTAAAAAAAAAAAATCAGTTTCAAGGACACTTCTTTATATGAAGATTCACCTTGAAGCTGGGTTTTGAACTGTTATGCTCACTAGGAGACATGTTGAACTTCAACTGATCCACTACTGAGCTAAATGTGAATTTACTAAAATGCAATTCAATTTCTTATCAAAACAAAGTGGTTTAAATGTTTGTAAGCAGGAAACAAAACAAAACACATTTGCTGTTTATGGGAATGTTCTAAAACACTAGAAATAAACCCTTTCCTTTCACATCTAAATAACGATTTGATTCTCTTAGAATCACAGCTACCGAATAATCTCGAATAAAAGGCAGAGAATAAGCAGCTTTAAGCTGTTCAGACCACACTCACTTGTTTTAGCACCTGAAGTACCAAAGGCACTTGCTGAGGATACAGCAAACCCTGAGACATCAACGACAGACACATCTTTGCATCTCTCTTGAGCTCATCATAACTATTGTCATTTTCTACGGGTGCAATCTGCAGAGAGGGAACAAAACCCAAAGGCAGTGTTAGGGAGGAACCACTGGCAGCAGCAAAATCCTGAAAGAAAGGGTAATCCCGTGAAAGGACAGTTGTCTAGGAAAAATACATTTCATATACCGCTGGAAGTTAACTGGGGAAGACAAATCAATGTAACATTAAAATATTCTCAGCTGTTGGAAAAAAGTAAATAATCAAGAGTCCCTTGTTCCTTGCCCCACTTCTTATTCATCTGAAGAGTACGGCTGGTTTGAAGCTCTTTAGGAGGATTAAATGGGTGCCACTACGACTTTGGTCCCCACGGCAATTCTCTTGGTATCAAATCCAATTGATTTCACATTTTAAATCTAAGTCCAAAGCTGAGAGGAAGCTTTATCGAGCTCACTTTCACTAAAGTAAATCATTATTGTTGGATAATTGATTATGTTTACACAAGGGCACATCCTTGGGGTAAGCAAGTCTGGATTATTTCAGATATGTAGCGCTGGATGACCAAGCTTCACCAAAAGAACACAAGAATTAGGAGAAGGACCACACTCAGGAAGAACTGTGTAATCAGGGAACAAAAGCAAATAACTCAAGGTCCCTTGAGAACGGTTTGGGCTGGAAGGCACCTTAAAGATGATCCAGTTCCAAGCCCCTACTAATAAAGGAAAGTTAAAAGATGTACCTTGAAGAACAAAGGTAAAAGCTGGAGTTGCTCTGTGACAGCTGTAGAGAAAGACCGTCCTGCGCTCGCCATCAACCACTTCAGAACTGTTGATAAAGAGTTAATAAGTGTAGTAAGATGATCACCAATTCAGAATAGTAACAACCCCCAAACCAGTTACAGACCACATTTATTGCAAGATTCCCCTGGGAGTTTTTGCCACATTAGAGTGGTTCAGTTTGACCCTCAAGGTGACTTTATAAACCCCAACCCTGGAACAACAGCTCCACTGTCACAGCAGACACAAGAGGAGAAATCCTGTAGTGCAACTGCACAGCGTCCCCAAACATCCATTCCTTAACCTCAGGAACTCACTAGTTTTCAAGAGTTTAATGCCCTGAGTTCGCTCATCCTGTTCCCCAACTCCATTCTCTTCCATGACGTGATTCTGAATTTCTTCATCCGCTTCCATGAGGGGTTTGAGGTTTTCAAGTATCCGGGTAGTGAATTCATGGACACGAGGAGATTTAGTTGCAGCAGTATTTGGCAAGGAAACATCAATCATGAATATGTAGGTCAATACACTAGGAAAGCAAACAAAGCGAGGCAGAGCACACAGTCAGCACCACTCCTGTCTGGAGAACACACTGATCTGTGACCCACAAGTGAATCCAGATCAATTTAGTGACCTTTCAAGTTTAACACTTACAGAAAATTTCCTCTCATCTTCACTTCAAAGTTATTTAAAACCAAATGTTCCTCAAACACCCTCTTTGTAGATATTTGAATCAATCAGGGTTAGACCATCACTAAATCACAACCCTCCTCTCCTCCAAATTGATCTGCAACTGGGTTTTGAGTCACTAAAAGGACTTCAATTCTCTAAAGCAGTCCCTGTTATTTTTGCCTTATTACGGCTTAGACACAGTAATTTTGGGGTTTGGAGATTTTTTGGGGGGTGGGGGTGTTGTGGGTTTTCTGTGAGGTTTTTGGGGGTGGGTTGTTTGTTGGGAGTTTTTTTAAGAGCTTCAGAGTTATCAGACATAAACATAATGGGCTGTATGCAATAAATTGGTGAGGCCCTGGCACACGTGGCCCAGAGAAGCTGTGGCTGCTCCACCCCTGGAAGTGTCCAAGGCTGGGTTGGACAGGGCTTGGAACAACCTGGGATGGTGGGAGGTGTCCCTGCCCATGGCAGGGGGTGGCACTGGATGGGCTTTAAAAGGTCCCTCCCAGCCCAAACCATTCTTTGATTCTATGAATAAAAGAGAAAACCAGAGAAATCATCTGAAGTTTCTGAAGCAAGTCTGTTAATAGTTTATCTAAGCTCTGTTACCAGTGTAAGTGCTTTCCAATGCAATTATTTAGAACCTTAACCACACCAATAAAACAAAGAGTTAAAAAATCCCCAACCAGCAAGAACAGCAGAGAAGAGAACACTGACCTTCCTATTCTCTCTCGGACGTTTTTGTACACCTGGGTGAGTTTAGGCTCCAGGTACTTGAGCAGCCTGTGCAGCAGCTCTGGCACCCTCCACTCTTGCTGGGCAAGGCCCCCTTGCAGCACGTACAAGCGGCTGGGAGGGAGAATAGCTCAGTTGCAGTCACACAGAACGGCTCCTGCTTCCCCAGCCCCTCCCAGCCCTGCCTGGGAATGTGCCCCCGATTGCCTTTGAGGGAGCTGAATGCAAAGATGGGTAAAAATCACCCAAGGAAACAGCAGTATTGGTGCTACACAAGCTCCAAACCTTTCCAGCCTGTTAACTAGTCTGAATTAGATTAAAAAATAATCACAAAGAACCTGCCATTTTATGGCAAAGCTAATAGGGAAGCAGCCTCTTTGTTCCCCACCCCAAGGCAGCTGGCACAGCATCCTCTCAACACATCTTATCCCTGCTTCACCTCCTTCTTTACTGAGCCACAATAAAACAGTTCAAATTAATTTTACCAGGCATCTACAAATGATCCTCCTTCCCCACTCAGTGGAGATTCCAACAGCAATTCAAACAACCAGTGCAGTTTCCTGGGATCTCTGCTCTCCTGAGAAGGAACAGGGAACAGAAATAGGAGATTTTTTAAATGTAGGTAATGAATAAAAAAATGTATAAAAAAGGAAAGTTTTGACAGAGATTTTCTTTACTTTCCTTGGATTCACTATTTAGCAAGTGCAACAATAAATATTTTTTCACAACGAACCTCAATAGGAGGAAAAACATATAAATATAAAACCATATAAATAAAACCATACACAGTTTTAATTAACTGGTAAATAGAATAGATAGAATTTTTTATTCATATCTATCAAAAATGAAGCTAAGCATCTGAATTTTGCTAATGAGGGTTCTGGCTGACAAACTACACTGAGCTCTGCTGAGTGATTTGACAGAATTATTGGCCCAAGGTATTTGGGGCCTGTCCCTGACCCTGCTTCCCAGGAATCTAATTCCACAGGGGATCCAGGTTTACTGGACAGCAAATGGGGCACTTACACAAGAGGTTGCAATGCAGGTGCCCCAGTCATTGTAGGTCTCCACTGTGATGTTGGATAAAGCTGTTCGGAGCAAGGGACACAGAAGCTTCCAAAGTTTTTCCACCTGCACAAAGGCAAAAGACAAGATTTTTTTCTATTTAAGAAATCCAGCTCAGATATTAAAATGCCTTCTTTATCGTTATCAAGGAACTGATTCTCTCAGTATTATTTTTAGCACAGAAACTCAGCAATGTCTGGACTAAGTAAAGTCCAAGGGGACATCAGCTCTTACTCCTATTGGAAATCACAAACCATGGCAGCTCTGCCATCTCCTCACCTGCAAACTGCTCTTGGTTTTAATACTGAAACATGTCAGTAACACCAAGTAATAACAGGCACTAAGCCAAGCTGTGAGTTGTGCTCCAAGTTTGGCAAGGAAGCACCAAGTGCTGCGGCCTTTTCCAGTCCTCTCTTGGACCCAGGTGACACATTAAAAGCCCCTAGCTTCATACTGGGTTAATAATTCAAAATTATTAACTTCCTTAATTTCCAAGAATCACTCAAAAATCACTAGTTCAGCACCTTCTCAAAGGTCCAGTGCTTGGAACCTCTTATTAGCCCAGCTATGATTTCAGCCACACATCTCTGGGTGCTCTCGTGGGAGTCTGCAACCAGCTGCTCCAGATGGGGCTGGAGAACCGGCAAAAAGGCATCATCAAAGTTCCTGAAAAGGCCCTGGAAAACAAGAGGGGAAAGTGTCCTCAGGGATCATCTGAACCACTGCCCTCCCGTGAGCAACACCAGGTGGTGAATTATACCGAGATTTCGATATGCAGAAAGTGAAGTGACTTTGCTGCTTTAACAGAATTATACCCCCGTGTCCTGCAGACTATTATATCACTCCAAATATGTTTCCCTAAGCAGTTAATCAGAAGAGAGGATTAATAGGATTACCCAGAGCAGCTTTAAAAATCAACATTTTGCAACAGTGGGGTATAAGCCAGGCAGTCTGGGACTTTTCCACGCTCTGCTAAATGGAAGCAATTTAGTTGTTGAACTCTGGTTACCTTGAAGAGGCAAAATCTGCGAGGATTAAATTTGTCCTTTCCTTTTCTGTCTTCTAAAGACAAAAATTTTATTAACTGCTCAACGAACTTGGGATCAGAAAAGTGATCATATATAATTTGTTCTGCCTGTAACAGGAAGAAATAAGAAAAGGATTAGCTTTGAGGTGGTGGTTGCTTGTCACAGCGATATCCCAATCTTTCCAAGTCCCATATTTCATTTTCAGTCTATTTTTCGCCAAAATAACGTCTTGGCCATCCATTTCCCTCCCTCATTTTATAGGGAATATTAGGTAATGTTTTTCAAGGCTCCTGATTATCTTTATTAATGACTTTGGATTGTCTTTCCTTTCACTCACAACCCCTGCAAATTAGTCCTTCCCACTGTCATTAATTACCTTGTCCTAAACCCTGATAATGGTGTGAAAGGGAACAAGGAAGTGCTCATTAATACAGTTATCCCACACCCCCTGACAGAAAAGCTGCAATTCATGAAAATAATAATTTCTTTTCCCTTCTGACACAGTATGAAGTAAAAAAATACAATTAAAAGTGCCTTGTGGGGATTCAGGCCTAGAGAGATCTCCACAGTGATCTGTGGGCAATATAAAAAGAAGAAAGGAGGAGAAATAGTATTAAAAAACCCCACAAACCTGCAGCCCTTACCTCTATCAGCTCATCCCTCCTTCTGCCAAGCTTTGGCTGATGCTCAGCTGGAGCATAAACGGTCATGGTTCTGAATATGAAAAATGAAAAATAAAAACATGGTAGCACATTCCAAAGTAAAATAAAACTTATGGTTATTTTCTATATTCTCAGTATTTCTATATTCTCAATTTAACGGCTGATAAATATTTTGGAGTTGGGGATAACTCAGCCTCCAAAAGATCAAAACTTACAAGCCAATTTATGACAAAAGAATGAAGTTTGTTATTGAAGTTTGCTCTACAACAGATTATTACAAACAGGCAAGCAGCAAAAAGGACAAAATACACAGTATTTTTTATGGTTCCATTAAAGAAATTAAATATCGTAACAAAACACCATTGAATTTCCCACAGGGTTTTTCCTGCTGACTCTCCCAGCTCTACCCAAATGACGGTACTCACTGTGGCCAGGTATAGTACCCCCAGTGTGTTTTCTCCACAAAACAACAGGATTCCCAAGCTTCCCTGGTCTTTGGTAAGCTCTGGCTGTTGTAGTGCAGCCACTGGTTGTCGGGTCTGTCACCAGCCTGGATCCTAGAAGGCTTTGGGCTCCGACCTGCTCCCACAGGAATTCATTCCACATCAGACTTGCTCATTAACAGTCCCAGCAAACGTCAGTGTCATTTACTAAATGGTTCTACAGAGCTTTTGTGTCCCACTCCCCCAAATCTGGACAGTGATTTACCTCAGGAGACTGCAAGGAACACTAATGGAAGAGATCCCTCTATTAATTCATGGGACTTGAAATTATTTAAAATAAAAATCAAAAACGAGATATATGAATTCTCACAAGTGACAAGGCTTTCTGAAAGGACAATCTCTGAAGTTTTAACTCACTTCTAAGAGGTGAATAGCTTAATATACACCCTTGCAAATGCAGGACTGTTTAAAAAAAAAACAAAACTGAAAAATTACCGATTATATTACCTATATAATATACACCTATTTGCTTAGGACATTAGAACAAGAGAAAAATTAAAAGGTTGCGATTCTATGTTTAATTTAACCAGAAAAGCTTTTTGAAACATCTTAGGATAAACGTAAGACATTGCTTATATTAAATAAAACCTACTTATTTCGTAAGGGCAGATGGGCACTTTCTTGTGTGTTCTCTTGAGCTGCTTGAGAATCCCAGCCACAGCTGAGATGGCCACCTGAAAGGAAGAAATGGCCATTAATGTATCCATTCCCCCCACAAGGATGTAGATCATCATCCCTAAAAACCCAGTGAACCTTGGAGTGAACTTGGTCACAGCCAAAAGGAACCAATCCTGGTTATTTCAGGGGATACAGGACCTTATAGCCCAGAAAGACCTCCCCACTAATCATTTTGGTTTACTAACTTTAATTTAATATTGTTGTAATAATTTGGGGGGGAGGAAAAGGTGAAGTTTCAAGCCTCACTGAGGCACCATCAGAACAAATAATACACATAGATGATTCCCTTCAAACAATAAAGTGCAGGTGGGAAAAGCAGCCATCTGCAGAAGAAATTCTGAATAAATAAGGAGGACTGCCTGCATCCCACACTTTCACAGTTTACAGACTTTACATATGTCACACTACAGCACTGCCAAGGCTCATCTCCCGGCACGAGGAATGTTGCACATGTGTGTGGCTGGAAGGGGGAGGAGGGAGATCCACCTCCCTTTCTGTGCTTTATCCCAGCAGACCCCAGGGAGCTGCGCAGCAAAAGGAAGCTATTTGGGGTTTACCTTCCTGACCACGATGGCATCGTGGTTGAGACACTGCACGAAGAACCTGATGGCACGGGCGGGCAGGGGCCTGTCATCCCTCAGCAGCAGGGACAGGAAGCCAATGCTGATGTGCTCGAACTTCCAGGGCCTAAAAACCCCCCAGGTATTCAGAACAGTGTAAGGACCACAGCTGCACGTACTGGGCTTGCTCAGAAAGTATTTTATGCGTTAAGGTGATGCAAATACACTTGGACTAACATTTCCTATGCCCTCCAGTGTTCTGGGCACACACAAGTGCCAACAAACATTTGAGTTCACAGTGGTTTTCTCATCTTGGCATTTCAACGTAAAACACAAACCTACAGAGATATCCTTTCACAAGTTTGTAAACACAAATGTTATGGTGAGAATTAGAATATATTTGGATGTCAGTATTAGTATTACACAGACAGAGCCAGAGCTTTGTTCCCAGGACAAAAAAATGTTAAAACCCCCAGTAACGGGCCAGACTAATTAAAGAAAAAGCTTAACTCCAAGATGTGATGATGCCTTATATTAACACATCAAGCTCCTAGTGGAAATGAATCCAAGACCATGTTAACTGCCCTCCTGGATGCCATGGATATTTAATGATGTAAGCACCCCCAATCCACCCCAAAACAACCCTCACGTACAGAGAAGGACACTTACAGGTTTCTCTGTTCCACACAGTCCAGCAGCATGTTGACCAAGTTCTCGTAGTTTCTGAGGGAAAGAGGGAATCATCAGCCAGACAGTACTGAGAGAACCAGTTAAAACAGAATAAAAGCTCCTCAACAACAGGTGAGCGAAGGCAAAAAGAAGGAGGCCAAAAGGAAACAGGAGGGTAGAAGGCAGAGGCTGTCAAGGAAGGAAGGAAGGATGGACGAGCCCAGAGAACAGAGGCTGCCAAGCCAAGAGAGAAGATATAGCCCACCAATCCTTGGGCACTGTGGATTTGTCATTTTAGCCCTTTTGGATGACTCCATTTAATGTGCAGGACCACAAGCTGGTGTGATGGGAAGCTAAACTCACCGCAGAGCCTCAGCACTCTTCTCCTTCTGTCGCTGAATTCCCAGCTGGATTTCCTCAGAACCAAGACCTGTGAAGTCTGATTCAGGATCAACTGACTTCTGCAGCATAACAGCTGCCCCCATGCATTTCTCTGGGACCTACGGACAGGGAATGAAAAGATTTGGGATTTCAGCTTTAAAGTTTTTAATGTCTGTTTTGACATAAGCAGAGAACAGAATTTCCTTGTTCACATAGCCAGGTCTGAAGTAGGGAACACAACCCTTTGTGCCCACACAGCAGAATTATTTCTCCCAGGACATGTTTTATTCAATTTTAAAATACAGGTAAGAATAAACTTAAGTATTTAATTAGGAATAAAAGTTGTTTATGGATTGCTTCTGTTAACTCCCGAGCAACCTGTCACTTACTGCAAAATCTAGCCCAATGGTTTCATACTGCCGATGGATTTTTTCTGCCAGGTCATCAAAGAGTCTGACTATGGATGGTTTTTCCAAGGACATGGCTTTGCTTAGCCCAGAGGAGACAATGGCTGGCCACGTCTGTGCAATACAATCCCAGTCGTGAAGGTTTGCCAAGCACACCCCGCTGTGATTTCCAAGGAGACAATATAAGGCACCCTGGGAAAGGAAAGAGGGGGTTTTGAAAGGTTAAAGCCTCAGTCCTGTGTGATAGCACAGAAAGAAAATTCATCTGCAGTTACCAACTCATCCAAATGTCCCATAAACATTCAGCTACATGGCCTCACTGTCAAAATACTTAAGATATCTCACAGATTCCTCTTCATTTAATGAGATTGGAAGCCTTGCCAATTAATTTGTCCCCAGAATGGCTGATTTCTGAATTGCATTAGAAGAGATGATTCACAACTGCTTCATGAGTGCTGCCACCTTGACTACAGCTCCTCAATTCCCATTCCAGAAGTTAAAAATAGGTGTTAACACATATTTTGGTAATACCTGAGCAAACAGTGAAATTAGGAACGTACATGAGCACAAAATTCCTGTTGAAAACAAATCCAATACAAGTAATTCCTTACACTAGTCATGCATAAACCATGAAAATATTAGTGATGCTGATATAAAGCAGCACTTTCACCATGACAAATTCCCCTATGAAGGCACTTTGAAGAGACACAACATGAAGAGAAGGAGCCAGTACTTTAAATTGCTTTTGGGTGACATCCTGCCGGTCGGGACGCAGGAACTCCAGAACCAGGGGAATGATGTCTCTGCAACAGAAGTTGTAGGTCCCCAGAGCTGTGAAGAATGCCTGCTGAGCTTTACTCCTCACCTGTGGGAACACAGACATTACTAGGAGATCACCTAAAACAAAAAACAGGACTAAAAAAACCCACCCTCATCCATTTCAGTTACTTATGCACAGAATGCATTTGGTGCACAGAGACAAAATTACTTGCAGGAGCTTGTGAACACCTCACCCTCCTCAGAGATGTTCATACAAACCTACCTCTTGTTTCTGGTATTTACTTGAGAACAGCTACAGAGTTAAAGAGAATTCTTTATGTTGCCAGAAACGACATGTTTTTAAGGTCATTTGAAAAGCAAACTGATAGAATAACAGATTTAGAATATATAACCACTGGAACAGATCAACAAAACACTGCTTATATTTCAGTGTAAAAGGGGCTGTTCCTTACCTGACCATATGAGCTCGTGGACAAACACAGAAGATCCCTGATCATCTCCTGGTGAGAAGTTTTATATTCACAGCCTTCCATCGTTAGTGTTCTCAGCTAAACTCATGGAGAACACAAATAAAGGACAGATTGTTTTTACATTTTACACACATAAAAGAAACACTAGTGCAGGATTGTTGTCATGATGGCATTTAGCAAACTACGCAAATCAGTTTTTCGAGGAAAGTAATTAGTAAGGATTGAGGGGGAAGAATTACCTCATGCTGCAACATAACCCTGTCAATCAGCAGAGCTCTGATATGTTGTTTCTTTCCTTGAAGCTGTAAAATAAAAACCAAAAAAACCACATAATTTGGTTTAGGTTTCAGGATCATATCAGCAACTCAAGAACTATTTCCATCCCTCACCAAAGCTTTACATGGCAGAATCACTGACCCTGTTCTCCATAGATTTTTTCACCAGATTAAAGCTTTTCCATCGTGAATCAAATTCATGCTTGTGAGACCCCTGGAACTGTAAAACATCACTAATAATCTGTGGAGAGAAAGAGAGGGCAAGAATGATTATTTTGCAAAACAAGCCACGTTGCCTTAAGTAATAGAAATTAAAAGCATACCTTTATTATTAGGAACAGAGACTTGGTGTCATCTTCTGAATGATCAAGAATGTAGCCTGCAGGTGGGAGAAAAGTAATTTATTATCAGACAGGCCAAGAGCTGTAAAAATTGACAATGTTTCTACAAAGCTTAAATTTACGAACGAAAGGCAAAAAAAATTTCTCATCTGTAAGATCACAAAGCACAACACAGCAGTTTTTAGCTAGAGGAGAGACCGAACTTACGCAGCAGTTTCCTTGTAACCCTTGCGATCGTTTCTCTGTAATTCTCCCTCGAGAAATCTGGAAGAAAATGAAACGTTTTGTCTTTGTTATATGATAACTTAAAAAGCAGTTTATAGGTAACTAAACCAAGGGAAAGCCAGAGTAGACTACACACAACTGGCAGTATGGACCATTGTAAAAATAACATATCCGAGGACACTGCTCTCATCAGTTTTAACAGTTTAATGTTATACAAAGAGAAGAATCAAAATTATGGTCTCTAAAAGAACCCACTGTTTTTACAGCAGAAAAAGAAAGAGAGAAAGAAAACAACACTTAGAACCTGCCTGACCAGAATGAGGATCTACTTACCATAGTCAACACCAGTGTACAGTTTTGTCTCTTCCAAAGACACCAAACTCGGGACCCTGCATGAGAACAAACCAAGGATTAGAAATCACTGAGAAGGTGCATTTCACTGCCATTTAATTCTTTTGAACAAGTTACATTTAAAGTTAGCAGCCCAAAGGTATTTGGATTTACTAATAATACACCTCAGTTCTCACATTTGTAAATTAACCATCCCTATGTGGGTCAGACTGTTTGTCAGCAGCAGGGACATCTTTATGGGTTATAAAAATATTATCTAGATATATAAATAAAAATAATATAAATATAACGAGATATGGGATATCAAAATAAGTTTTACTTACAGGTGAGCCACCCTTTCTCCTTTCAGAGGAGGCAGAATGTTCCCAGAACCAATGAGGCAGTTATGCACAATGGTAAGACTCTGCTGCACATCATCTCTTAAACAAAGAGGAAAACCTGGTTACTTATCTGTTAAATCCTTGAAAACACAAAAATGATGAACCATATCTTTTATGTGACGTTTTCTGAAAGCTTTCATTTTTAGTTGCATCAGTTCTAAACACAGGAGGGAGCACTGCAGAAATCAAGCTGTGCTTGCTTGATCCAACGTAATACTATTACAGAATCACAAGATTTAACTTCATTTTCTGAAAAACTTGGGAGATTTCACATTCTGAAACTGTGCAGATAATAAGATCAGCTAATATGAAAACAGACAAAAAAATTTCCTTGAAAAATTTTATCTAAATCTCAGACAAAAGCTATGAAATAACTCCTCACCCCAAGGCTGAGACAATTCCTTCCCACCATGGGGAGGAGGAGGGAACACTTTGTGACTGACTGTTTTACAGTCTGAAGATAAACTGTAATGCAGCAATATTAACAGTTTCCGTGTTCATTCAGAGAATTAAGGAATTCCTCTTAAACCTATCTCAGCTAAAGGAGAAGCTTCTATTTTTGGTAAGTTGGTCAGACAGAAAAATATGCCGGAATGTGACACAGCATTCCCTGCTCGGCAGCAGGAGGGAGAACCCCATGTGACCAAATATCAGCTGAGGTATATTTAGCTGCAAGGACATGGGGGTTTGACACCAGGAATAAACAATGCTTGAGATGTCATGCCTGTGAACAGCCTGGGCTCTCTGACACCTGTAAGTGCCTCAGCACACAGTAAACTCATGATGGTCTCACACTCACCGAAGCCATGGCTTCACACTAAGAGCTTAACAGGATTGGGCAACAGTGTTCCTGCCTGTGACCTCCCTGACTCAGCTCCAGCCCTGCAGGGACACAGCACTGAATCCATCTATTCTCAGGGAGGAAGCAGGAAAAGGCACATTCCCAAGCCACATCAGTGGCATGTTCCACTGCATGGCTTAGGAACACAAATGGTTGTGCCAAAGCAACAAGGGAAGAGTCCGGAGGAAGAACTTCCTTATTGCTGCCTGCAGTTAAACGAACTGGGATGTGTGCTGGTAAAAAGACACTTCTGTCCCAGAATTTGCTTTAAATACCTAGGTAAAGGGCCTATATATTTATTTCCGCTTAAAATCATGTTATCCATTTCATGAAATGCACTTCCAAGCTCCGCATATTCTTAAGTCTAAAATCTTGGAAATGTTAGAATAATGTTAAAGACAGTGTAGCAATAGAGTATTTGACTCCTTAATTTCTGTAGTGCCAGTATGACTGGCAATAATTGCTGTGGGTGGCTAAATGCACCTCCTCCCTCTCCCCCATCTCACCTGTCACCACTCACCTGGACATCTCCAGCTCTCCAAGTGCATAGAACTCCAGCCTGGTGAGCTCAGGCTGCAGGAAAGTATCCAGCAAATAAAAAGCAAAGTTTATTTCCTCAGATGAGGGAACATGCCACTGGATGTCCAAGTTCCACAGGTCACCTGGTTTACCCCAGTCCTACAGTAAATACAGACATTTACTATTATTCCATCTACAAAACAAATTAATTTTTTTTTAATTAGCATTTCATATTACTAAAAAAACCCCACACCAAAATGTGAACTAGCTAATGCTGTAACACAGTTATCCTGACAATTCCAGGGAAAACAACACCATAAAACCACATAGAAATCCCAAACCTCTATAATGTCTACACATACCTGGAAAAAACCCCCCATATCTGAAAGCACTAAAAGGAAAAGGACTGCACAGGTCTAGCTGAAATATAACTTGCTTATTCCTTTGACTGGATACAAATTCAGACACATTCTTAAGTACAACTCAGACTTTTGAAAGTCCCATAGAACACCAAAGTTAATTGTGAATTTTTTCAGTTTCAGACGAGGAATTTAAAAAATATGTGGAGATTTTTTTTCTGTTTGTTTTGCTTTGTGTTGGGGCACTTAAGGTATTTTTGTTTGTTTTGAAATTATTACCTGGCCCAACTAGATGTTCCCACAGTTATAGAAGTGTACTGGCTTTCAGTAACGAGCATTGGATTATCTGCAGTTGGGAAGTTATGCAAAAGAACATCTTTCAGCAAAATCCAGTGGTATTTTCAAACAGGCCAACTGGAAACTGCTGCACTGTTCATGTGGAACACTGCTAGATCTTACCAGTCAGCCAGCGCATGCCTTCTGACAGTTTCAGTCACTTTTAATATTGCCACTTGTGCTTTTATTGATCTCAAGCTCAGCAGAATCACCGTTTATTGGTTATTCTGCTGCCCTGTACAAGGCCCCATCTCCCTCCTGTGTATTATTGCAGTCATGCAACCATGGTAAAACACACATCACAACCCATCACAAAACTACTCAAACAACCGTCAGCACTCGTTTGTTGCTACCAACATAATTTTAATTAACATGTCACTTGTTCTACGTTTCCAAGCATCTTGCAATTACACTTTGCACTGCTGCTGCCTCTGTTCAGAGACCTCCAAATAAAACCGAGCCACATAATGTATGATTGGTTAAAAAAGAAAAAAAAGTCAAATCCTCTAATCCTAAATAAATGAAAATCCTTGCCTTGATAGGAAAGTATTCAGAAAGAGGCTTGTCAAAGCCACCTGGCACACTGCAGTACTCTGTGGGGTAGATAAGTGTAGCAGAACGAAGAAGGTGGTGCAGTAGGTTACAAGACAGAATGTAACCCTGCTTACAGGTTAAGTGGAGGGTGCGCTGCAGTATCTTCCCAAACTGCTCCCTGTACACAAGCAGCTGCTTTCCATCCACACGAGTGATCTGGGAGGGGAGAGGAACACGGCAAACCATCAGTTCTGTTGGAGGGGCTCGGCCCAGCCTGTGCCATTCCCTGTGTCACACCGAATTCAGCTGAAAGGCTCGACTTGAACTGCCACGGCAGTTGACAAGTTTAAGTGACACAGAAGGGACAGTGAAACCCATCTTCTCAAAATTTCCTAGCATTACTCATACACATTTAAAAATTAATTTTAAAATATTTATATCTATACCAAAAGCATCTTATGCTTTTCCCTGTATCAATCCCTCTTCTCTCTCCCTCAATAATTGTATTAGATGCTTTAACTTCATTCCACGTGCACACTGTATTTTCTTTAAACAACAGCCACCCATGTCCCATTTAAAGTTAGAAACAGAAACTGTGCACTGTCATTCATACAACATTTACTTTCATTTAACAGAATTTTTTCTTCTGCTTTCAGGGGCATTAGAGAGGATGCAGTGACACACAAGCACGGGAAGAACGTTCTTTGCAATACCTCTGACAAAAGCTGAAGATTCCAAAGCAGCTCCTTATCTAGTTCTTCATCATGTAACACATCATCATCTATAGGGACAAGGGACAAGTTTTGCTGTAACCACACTGCAGCCAGCTTGTCCCAACAAGAAACCTTTCACCCCAAAAGCTGACTCCCAACCTTCCCACTGCACCCTTCAGACTCCCACCGCTCCCATGTCCAGCTGGAAGTCACTTTAGCTAACCCAAGATCTTGCATTTGAGGAGTGCTTGGAGACATTTTGAACTGCCACGTTCTTAAGGGATGACGGCCCTGCAGCCTGACAGACTTCTGCCTTGAAATCATACAGTGGTTTGGGTTTTTTAGATGAAACCCTGGACTCTGCCACCATCGAAACGAAGTTGTGGGAAAACACAGCAAAGTTTTAAATGCTATTTTCGCCTCTAAGGACAGTCAGCCCAAGAGCAAGCAGGTAACAGTAGAAATGTGATGGACTTACTGACTGTGAGGTGAGTGATAACGTTGCAGCAGTGGGGCACAAACAGCT
Organism: Pseudotriccus pelzelni; assembly: GCA_035584735.1. Taxonomy (NCBI): domain Eukaryota; kingdom Metazoa; phylum Chordata; class Aves; order Passeriformes; family Tyrannidae; genus Pseudotriccus; species Pseudotriccus pelzelni. The sequence continues at coordinate 4,341,957 of JAWMRA010000113.1, read as the reverse complement.
TCAGGGACTCCTCGGGGCGGCACTGCAAACAGCACCACACACAGCCCAGGTTAGAACCAGAGGGAGCTCGGCACTCACTGATACAAATTAATAATATCACCAAAAAACACAGAAGACTAGACTGCATCTCAGCTCCAACTCAATCTACAGGTGGCCTGACTTCATGACTCTCACTCAACAAAACCTAAATTAACACAAATGCAAGAAAAACACTGGGTGAATTAACCCCTTGAAATCCTCCTGTGTGCAACCAGCTAATTTCAGAAGAAGTAATATTAAGAACCACCTGTATTTACAGGTAAAACCCCCAAGATATTACACAGGAAAAAGTAGCAGCACTGGCTTTTTTCTTTTTTAAACTGAAGGTGGAGTGGATTTAGACCATGTTCTCTCACTTTCACCGCAGCTCGGCACATGTCGGCAACCATTCGACCGGCAACTCTCGTCTCAAATATATTTGAAACAGCAAAATTAAAAACCTTCTCCAAGGCAACCTGAAAATGAGCACAAAGACAAGGAGGTCAGGTTTTTTTAAAAAAGAAAACTAGGTATCCCAAAATGTTTGCTGTCATGCAGAAGGCAGCATCTGTACACAACCTTGTGCTCTTCTAAAACAGAAGACAGGAAGCACATGTCAAACAATCAGAAGAGAGAAAGCAGCTTTGTGGAATGCCTAAAATACTCCCTTTGGGAAGAGAGGAGGTGGATATACCTTGTTGACCAATGTAAGTTTAGGGTGCTTCTGAGAAACTACACAGGAGAATTTTACCCTGAATAAATCAGTCCCCAAAAGGAAAACTGCTACTTCGTAAGTCACAGTGGAGGAAAGTCAAGACATCCCTTACTTAACAAATAAATAGGGAATTAAATTAACAACTATTTAAGTACCCAGTGTGTTTTAAAGCAGCTTATTTCCATCCAACACCTTGAGAGGCAAGCTGAATTACACACTGTGTGAATCCCATGGCTACTTGAATAATGAACAATCAGGGAAAATACAAATTAAATACTTAAGGACAGTGAAGGATTAACTGAAGGTTTACATTAACCAGAAGATTCCAAACAAAAATCATACCAAAGTACCCAAGGCAGTGGTTCAAGATGTACAAAACCTGGCATCTCCAAAAGTATTATGTATATATATATAAAAGCAGGTATAAATGGGTAAACCCAAGCTACAATGAAAGAACCTGTCCATGTAACAACACGCATTCCCCACCCCCTCTCTCTGAGTTATTTTAATCCAGATAACTTTTCTGATCCCATTATCCAACAGCTCCTTGAACTGCTTCTTTTGCCCAGCTGAAGAAGTGGGAGGGAGAAAAGGAAAGCAAGGGATTAGGTAGGTCAGCATCAATCAGGATACGAAAAATCACAACCTGAATCCACAGAGGGACAAAATAAGCTCTCGGAATGACTTTATCATCAGTTTGCAAGAGAGCACAAAGAACTCAAGAGCTCTGTACTGATGCATGTAAGTAAAGTTTTCCTGTCTTCCCCAGCCCTTTCCTTGGTCAAATGTGGAAGTTCACAATGGGAAGAATCCAAACACCCCAGCTGTCCATGACATAAAATTCAGATGGAAAGCCCATGTTCTACAAACCTTAAAGATGTCCTTTGAACACTGAGTAAGGATTGTACTGAAAGTAGAAGAGAGCCCCAGTTCCACCAGACTCTCCAGGTGAGTCATTTTCTCAGTCTCAGTCTCCTCTCTGGTTTGTTCTAGTGTGCTGCTCTCTATAAGTCCAAAGCACCTATAAAATGCAGTACAGTGTTAGCAAGTGAAATTTAAAAGTCTGTCATCAAGTTCTTCATGCCAAGCTTTCCCCTCTCCTCAGCTCACTTACCTATCCATAAACTGCAGCACAAAATCCTCAAATTCAGCAGATGCAGAGCACAATTCTCTTTCCACCTGCAGTTTTCCATTGCAGAAAAAACACAAGAGGTTGGCTTTTCTCCAGGAAACACAACACAAAACCTATTTCCTATATGAACTACTTCAACACCACTTCCAGTGGCTAAGTGAGAACAGACCACAGCACATTTCCCATTGTACAGACTCGAGGACACTCCATGAGACAATTATTGCACGTTCCTTGCACTGTCCTGCCCCAGTTTCCTGGCCTGGATGTCTATCCAAGGAACCTCTGCCGTGAAATCGGGTCTGCCTCCATGGATACAACCTTTGGCCTTGCTCCTGATCCCCCTTGGCAGCAGGACCTCAGTGAGTGCCAGAGGTGGGGACAGGCCTGGCTCTGCTCACCTGTACTCATATTAAACCCACAGGATACAAACCCCTGCTGCAGCCCTGGGGCAATGAAATCCACCTTCTGCTCTGGGCAAACTGCAGCTACTGGCACGCTCTGAGCTACAGAAAGTCTTCTGGGAGCAAACAGGTGTGGTGATAAGGGGGATAAGACTCACTGTCTAATGGTGTTACTATCTCTTGGCTGAAGAAGATTAAAAAGCATCTGAAGAGAAAGTAACAGAATCTCAGTCAGGAAAGGGAAGAGGCACAGGTGTTTATTTAAAGAGGAAAATGGCTCTGAAAAATGAAAAAAACAACCCTAATGCACTATTTAAAGTAACTACCAAGTTGGGGGGGGGTGTTGTGTTGTTTTGTGGTTTATGGTGACAAAAACTTCCAAAAAATTAAGAGTAACAAAGCTATTTTAATACAAAAATTGACATGGCAAGTGACCCCTGGAGACAACACAGTTTAACGTCCTGCCCAAAGCAGGGAAAGCTCAGAGTCAAACAACACTACACAGGGCCCTTGAGCAACTAAGTTTTGACATCTAAATATTAAATTGCTTGACTTTAACATTCTCTACAAGAAGAAATGCTCAGAATATGCGATTTGCACACTGGTATCAGCTCTACCCCACTGCCCAGAAGCAAACATGATTCATATCTTATCAAACACTGCCAGAAATTCAGTTGAAAACTAAGTGATAGCTTTGTCATCACAACTCACCTCTGAAAGATCATCTCTCTCTTGCAATATAGATGAACAATCTACTAAAGGCACCAAAGTAGAAAACGTTGCAATGAACTGGAATGTAATCTGTTGAGAGTTGCAAACAGCTCTTCAGAAAATTGTATTCTACACATTAAAAAGCTTTTGCCATTTATAGGAGATAAAGCAAATCATACTAAAACCAAAAAAAAAAGCCTCCAGAGCCCAATTCTTACACCCCAAAACAGTAGTTATTTCAGATTTCATAGACAGAACTTCCTAGTCAGCACTGTATAGAAATTCTCCGTTTTCTACGTAAGGTAACTATTATTTTGTGCTGAACTTTAAAGTTACAAACCCCTATAATGTGGACATTGTTTCAAGTAAATTAATATGAATTCCTGAAGGTGTGGACTTTCAGAACCTAATGTAATGAAAACCTAGTTATAAAGGTCTTTCTTTTGATGTCAAATGACTAGGAATATTTGCTAGGAGCTCTGGAGCACCTATTTAATGTTAATATTGTGCAGAGCTGCCCAGCAAGTCAGTACAGTGCTTATCACAATCACTTTGCTCCATTCAGTGAGCCAAAAGCACTATCCTAAATTAGAGGGCTGTAATATTAAATTTTTATACATAAAAAGGCTAAGAAATTCTGGCCACACAAGTTACCTGCTTTCACAGAAACATACTTTTCTCTATAAAATACAATAAAAGATTAGGTGGGTACCTCATGATCTTCTAAACAAAGGAGGTATTTACCCACTCACCATACACTTGCTGAAGTCGTTGGGATCCACCCCGGGCAGGGCTCTCATCAGCAGAGGTAGCATGTGTGTTGGACCTTCAGGAAACCACTTCCCCCCGGACACCAGGCTACGAGCCACCCCAATGACACAGCTCAGGGTGGCTGTGAGCTGATGAGGCTCTGTCAGGGTCTCAAGAGCAGGGTATGTTCTGTAAAATTGAGGACAGTCAGCTTAGGAACAATAATGTTCCAAAGAAAACAAAAGTGGACTGCACATGCTTTCTGCAGAGAGGGTAAGAAAAAAAAAATCCTGCACGAAAAATTTGAGCTCATCAAGGGCTCTAAAATGGTTTTCTCAACGCTTTCCCACAGACTTTAAACTGATCTGATACCATGTTCCTTCCATTTGATCAGTGCTATCCACCAGCAATCCAGGATTAAATAATCACTGCATGGGCTCCTACATTCAAAGCTACAATGACTTCCCTGCTGGAACTTGAAGTGCACAGCTTGCACTAGCCTAAAGTGCAGGGTCCTTGAGGCAAGCACGGAAACGTCCTTGGCTGCCTCTGAATAGAGAGGGGATCTATTACTTCATGCTATATTAAAGTCCAGACCTTTTTACCAAAGACTTTGAGGTTACTGTGATTTATAAACTTTTTTTTTTTTTTTACACTCAGCAAACTGCAACACTTCCTACTGTCAGCAACAACCCACAGTTCAGACAAGAGTCACAGAGCCACCCCTGCCCTACGTCATCCAGAGCACAGCTCAGCCAAGCGAATGTGGAACTGCAGCCAAGGCAAACATTCCAGGGATAGTTTGAACTGCAGAGCAGATGTGGAGTCTGCTCTCAAAACAGAAAGAGCAGCCATACCCGGGCACTGCTGCCCTTCTTGGAACTGCTGTGCTTGAAATGGTTCAGAGAAGAGCAGATTTAGCAAGTTTCTACAAACAGTTGAGTCAGTGAGGTGTGGAACACAGGAAGCACTCGTCAATCAAACTCATTTTTCCACTGGCTCAAAAATATGTGTTGCCAAAGCACAAAAGACTGCATAGGGAACGTAGATAGGCCTAGGAGGAAAGCTTTTCACTGGAGCAGGAAGGAGCTACATTTCTCTTTGGAAATGTCAGGAACCAAGGCTTTAGAAATAGTGCAAGCTAAGTGTTTCACGGGAGCACATATCTGGTGATTTGCTTATGAAGTCAGAACCATGACAGTGATTTTAAACAACCTGGAACTGGAACATACCCTGAATAAAACAGAAATATAAAATATATGTTTATTGCTACACAACCCTCATATGTATCTGCCCCAACTGAACGCCAGAGAGAACGTACCAGGTGGCTTATGAACAAAGGGCTGCCTTTTCAACTGATCCACCCACTATTTGACATGAAATGCTAACAGAAAGGCACAGCACCTGAGCACTGACTAGCCTAAATCACAGGAGCTGTCGACAGCTTTAGTTCTCCAGAACTAGTCCATTTGCCTCAAAACAAATCAAGTTAATTAAAATAAAAATTAAAGTCCTCCCTTGCTCTTACCTCTCAAGCACAGGTGGAATTACTAACTCAGGGCGCATCAGGGCCAGGTTCTGCAGGGCCTGGGCAGCCTCCAGGCTCCCAGTTTTACTGAACATGGCCAGGAGAACAGGCTGGATGATGCACTGCACAAAGTCTGTCACGTCCTGGTCCGTGAGCTTGTGGCTCTCGGGCACGGGAGTCAACCAGGTCACCTTCTTGTAGCGCTCGCGGTGCAGCCTCCTCACCACACCACTGGGCAGCCTCTGCAGCAGCTTCATCAGCTTGTTCTGGCAACAGACAAGAAATGCTGGGCAGTGGCAGGATCTGACCTCCTCAGTGTACAAGAGACAACTCATAACCGAAAGTCATGGACTTACACAACCACAACACAGGAGAACTCACAAGAGCTCTAAAACACAATGTTCACCATTTGTCATTAAACTTAATTTCCCAAAATATCAGTGATTATGCTGCCAGCACTACGCCCTAGGATTAAAAAAAAAAAACCAAACCAAAAAACCCAGGAAAAACACATAGAAAGGGCATAGTCAAGAATCCAGATTATTTACCAGTAATTAGGTCACTTGGAGAGCATTCTCTGCACATTCATGTGTAAGCAAATACAAGTCAGCTCCTCTGGCACTGCTGCAACTGCTGTTTTCTTCTCTACTTTCTACCAGCTATCACAGGGAGACTCTTACATTCTCCAGCAGAAGACTGCACTAGTCACACCATCAAAAAGTTATGCTTCAAAGCAGAGATGCATTAAAAATCCTCTTGCCTTGTTTAACGGAATCACAGAATGGTGTGGTTGGAAGGGACCTTAAAGCCCATCCAGTTCCAACCCTCTGCCATGGGCAGGGACAATCCCACTAGACCAGGTCGCTCCAAGCCCCATCCTGGGTTTTGGTAACGTGGAGACAGTAGGTCAGTAACACAAAAGCTACACCACACCAGCAATATTGATGCTGTGCATCACCCTCCTTTCGAGTGCTGACTTTTTTTCCTGGCTGTACATGAATTGGATGTGTTGTTTTGGACTTCCAAACTGCGCCTGGGTTAGATGTTTGCAGAATACTCTCGTTAGCCGTGGTGCTGGCATGAAAATAAGAGCATGGTCCGAATGCCAGTGCAGTCACAGAGACTTGAATTCTCAAGATGAAAGCAGCACACAGCACCAGAATGTGGCTGCTGGAGCACAGGGGGCATTGATCAATAGGTCTGACAGGCTGAAATTACAGCCAGTTATTGCGGTAACACACAGGAACTCACCAGCCAGCGCCCATTGTTGGAGGGATGGTAGAAAGAGGCAATACTGTTGAAGAGGCCAGACAAGTGCTTCTGCACCAGCTTACTTGGGCCACCCTGCAAGAAATAAACCACAGCATTCTGTGACACAAAACCAGATAAAATGAACAGGTAGCAGTACACAAAGTACAAGCAGAGCATTCTCCCCATGGCAAGACCTCAGAGCATCAAATCCCATCCCACCCTCAGCTCAGCACTAACAGCAAGTTCTCTCTATCCCATCTGCTGAGGTTCATCCTAAAAGAGGATTCAGGGGTTCAGCAGGTCCCCAGTGTGTCCCCACAGTAGTATCTGCAGCTGCCTGACCCTTTCCAAAATGCCACAGGCAGCAGCTGTGAAATAAACACTTCCACCTCCATTCCACGCTGACAGTGGAACCATGTACTTGAAGACAAAACTTGGGGAAAAAAGCCTAAACCCACTCCCTTGCAGTGAGCTCAACATTACATTCATCTTAAAAACATACTTCAAGCTTTGCATGGGTCTGTGGTTCCCTTTATGAAGAAGTTACTCACCATCATGGCTGTGATCCACATGACTGCATGTCCTACATCGTAAGCATTTGTTAAGAACCTCGGAACAACCACCTGATTGCTCCCTACTGGAAGATTTAAACTCCTCAAAATCCTAGTAAAAATCTGAGAAGCAGAAAAACAAGCATTGGCATAAATTAATTTATGCCATAAAGTTGGAATAAAATTAATTTTCTAATCAAAAGGTGGGGGTTTTTTAAACCATGTAAGTACCACAAATATGTTTTGGTTTTTTTTAAATAAATCTACAGGCTGAAAGATTCCAAAGGTTATATATATTATTAATCACAAGAATATGACTAAGGCCCTTCCCACAAGAACATGAGGTTAATGATACAATCAGACAGCATTTGCACAGTCAGGTTTGTTGCTGGCTTGGTTGAGCCAGGTGATAACAGTAACAACTTCCAGCGTGCCTCTTCCAAAAGGATGGTTCTATTTTTAAGAGTTAAACATAAATGGATGCACCAAATTTGAAAAACTGGGCCAGTGCAGTGTAAAACCCACACAAGGAGTCTGAATTATTCCTGGCATGGGAACACTGAAGACTTATCTCTAAGCAAGCAAAGCTATCTCCCGAAGTGAGAGCTCTTACCTTTGGAACATACGGATCCCAGTCTATGTACCCGATGTTGTCCGTGGCCAAGCGAGCGAAAAGGTTCACTAGATGCTGAAAATCACCAGAAAAACAGGGAATGTTCATTAGAATATATGGATAAATGTATCTACTTCAGCCATGCAAGATAAAAGCTAAAGCACTTGTAAAGGGAGATTTCACTCCAGGAGAACCATCACTGCCCTAAAATAGCTCCAATATACAGACATGGCAGAAAATCCCACCAAGGCCTCTGTTTAGCCTTCCCCAATATTGAGCTCTTTAGGACCATTTAAGCTCTGCAGGATCCATCCTAATCAACGTGTGCTGGCTGTCACATTTGTGTGCTTTGCTTTAAACACATCTGTGCCTTGCAAAGGTCACAGGCATCAGCTGTCAGCTTCTGTCCAGGAAGAATTAGGCACTCCATCACCAGGAGACAGTCCCCTGAATCCAAGGGAACTGGAAGATGTCCTCAGGGAAGAGAATTATCACAGTTAAATCAGAAAGGAGATGAAGTCTCCCTCTTCTGATAGTGGAAAAGTACATCAACCAGCAACTGTCCAAATCAGGACATACCAATCAGGCTCTTGGTGCCCCTGTCAGTACCTTGAAGCCAAAAGGAAGGGCCTGAAAGAATCCTGCCTAATTCACAGACACGCAGGCACAGAGGAACAGTTCACCTCTCTGTCTGAAGGGCACAACAAGCATTGAAAATCTCCACAAGCCACACCTGACACAGCCTGAAACAAGGCTTTTTCTTAAGTGACCCACCTTCTTGGCTCGGTATGAGGAAATACCCACTGACAAACTCCCTGCTGTGCGCACAGACAGTTGATTCCACAGCTCCCCTTCAAATAGCCACTGTAATTCCTGCCACAGCAAGCTGAGGAAAAGCTTGCAGCACACAGAGGCTTACATGGGATTGCAAAGTCAGAACCCATGTGTCTAATTATCTGCATCCAAGCCCGATGACGTGAACAAGCCTGACTTTGGGAAGTGGGCAAGACAGCAAAGCAAACAAGAAGTGAAAGCTTGGGGGGAAAAAAAGCAGGCAAACTGTCAGAATCCAGTTATCAGAGAGAACTTCTGAAAGAGGGCTGAGGATTATTTGTTAAAGTGTTTGACAGAAACAAACCAAATCATGACATTCAAGTGCAGACTGTCATTGTTCCGTCAGAAACAGAATTAAGATTTCAGGGGGGAATGGCCATTGGAAAGGTGCAAAAGTGTATACAGACAATCTCAAATAGAGCTTCAGCACCATCCATGTTCAAATGTGGAGAACTGCCAACTCCTGGGACCTGGACTGCCTCCCTGGATTTGTGATGAAACAAAACCAGAGCCAAAACCACCTACAGAATGTGGGACAAAGGCAGCATTCAGCGGCGGTTTGGGAATCAGCTTTCTCCACAGACACTGAGGAGCTCCCCTGGAGGACATGGGCAGGAGATTAGTAAAAGCAGCCAGATGGTCAATGAGCTTATGTTCATACTGAGTATGGGCAAAAAAGCTGGTGACAGGCCAAGTTTCACTGCAGCAAAGGGCAGGCACAGCCCAGCTCACACCGACAGCACCTGAGCTGCTGCTGGGGGGCTCAACAGGGAACTGCTCATGTCTCAGGCTTGCATCTAATCATATGAGACACACAGCAAGGGCACACAGGTACATGGCACACTATTTGCCTTGGAAGACAGAGTCCAAGGGAATTTCTGGCCACAGGGAGTGCAGGTTCTTTACTGTACCCCAAATTAAGACGACAGCAACTCATTGCAGCGAGGGCGAAACATCACCACTCAAAATGAGGGACCAATGATGTGTTAAGATAAAGACAGGACAGAACTGTAATTTACAGAAACCACAACAGCACTTTGAACAATTCTAAGTGTTAGCAGGCAGCATTCCCAAGGCTGGAAAGAAAAGCTAGTCTGAGCTAGCCATTAAATAATGTTCATCTAGCACAACTGCAGCCTCATTTATTCAGACAGTAATTGCTTGCTACCAACAATGAAATGATTGTCTCTGCTTTCTTGTACTAGTTAATGCAGAAGGGGAAAAAAATCCATTATATGACTGTTTGGCTTCAATTCCTTGGAAGCACACTGTAGGAATATTTAAATGAGTGTTTCTTCTGGTATAGGTGAAAAGCAAATACTTACCCCTTCCCACTGGGGAAGATTTTGAACTGACACCCAAAGGCCTATAAATTCATCAAACCAAAGCCTGAAAGAGAACAGAATCAAAACAATTAACATGGAAAAAGCAGCTCCCTCACTGAAAGTTTATCCCTCACTTTGCCAGGTTGCAGGAACTCACGTGTCCCTCAACTCATGCAGTAAGAACAGGGATCAACATGGAATGCTTGTATCACTCTGCCTCCCACAGTACCCCTCCACCCCAGCTCTAATCCTGAGTTTCAATCCTTGCTTTTTTTCTCTTTTACTTTCTCCTCCTCAGTCTCTTTTGATCCCCCTTTCACACAAGTGCTTCACCAGAGGTTTCCTCACCCGCCTCAGCTTCGCCACTCCATCAGGTCTCAACACCCCAACCCAGGGAAACCAGGTGAGAACAACTTACCCCTCCACGCAGCACACAGCCCTCCTGAGGGCTCAGAGTAAATGAGAAGCCCTGGTGTTTGCAGTGGTCCGTGACACCCACCTGAAGCCCTTGTGGTGCAGCTCAGGGGGAAGGGTGGTGGGCAGGAAGAGCTCGAAGTAGGTGATTGCCTTCTGCATGGTCACATCAAAGGGACACATCAAAGGCCTCCACTCATCCAGCATCTCCCCAGTGGCATCTTCCGGGAAATACCTGGAAACCAGGAAACTGTTGAACGCACACAGACTCGGCTTTAAAGTTTGGGTCTTTTTTTTCCAGACATAATGAAAAACAGATACTAATTTGTCATAAATGTCAGTTTTACAGGAAAACCACATGCCCAGGGCCCATTGCAGGCAGCCCTCAACTCCACAGAGCCCTCATGAAACAGAGGCAAATCAAGCACATTGTGGTGCATCATTTTAAGAACACAAATTGAAGGGTTCTTGTCTTATTGGACAAGAAAAGAACCTGTACATGCAAAACCACCCCACTGTGAAGGCTGGACAAAAATCCAGCAACTACTCTTCACATTATTAAAAAGATCATCCAATGCACAAGGATCACTTACAGAAATATTACAAGAATGCTGGTTATTAAATTACTGTTAAACCAAACTAAATATCTATGCAGTGCAGTATCTTAAATGCATAGCAGATACAGCTATTTATACAACATCATTATTGAAGCCAAGGCCATTAAAAAGCTGGAAAAAAACCCAGGAAAGTCTCTACCCTCCACCCTAGACTTTTAAACATGATGGGGCAACACCAGCCAAACAATGACAGGTAAAATGGAGAGGGGTTTTTTGTGTTTGGGGTTTTTTTAAATGCTTTACTTCCCCTTCTTAAGGCAAGGTCAAAGATATTAACCATGGCACAAACACTTACGGTCTGCAGCTCTTCACAAGGGTTTTCAGGACACTTTCTACAGAACTGAAACAAGAAAGGCAACATTAGGAATAATAAATTACCAAATTTCAGTGGCAGCATAAAGCAAACAGCCCTGTGCTGACCTCTCCCTCGAGAGCTTAAGGTAATGTTGATACAATTAACTGTCTTCTGTGAACATGCAGGAGATAATTCCCTTCTACACAGATCTAATCATAGCAGTTAAAATCGCTCTGCTCAGCTCCTGGTTCTGCTTTCCATGTACTACTCTGGTATTTCCTGCTTTGAAATGAAGAATTATTATCGTTTCTTGTAAGTAACCTCCTGCACTTTATCCATGAACAATCAGCAGAACAAAGTAACTTCTTGGGGGAGTTGACAACACAAACAGAAAAATGGGTTTATGGACTTGATGAATCAGATAAATACAGGCAACAGACTTCAGGAAGTTGTTATTTTTCGGCTCCAAACACTCCAAATATCTGACCTTTGTAATGTGGTTTTGGTTTTTGCCCAGTGGTTCTAAGAAGGTGAAGTAAACTGTCTGCAAACCAAGGGTTATTTCAGTCGAGTCCCTCATGAGTAACAGTTGATTTCAGAAGTGTTTTCACCCATAGCAAGAACATTATTTGAGAGATCATTTCAACACATTGTCACAGGATGCCATCAAAGCACTAAAGGACTAAATCTCAGAATAATCAAGAATAAAAGGGGAGGGGAGCAGAGAGATCAACCAGTGGAACCATAAAATTAATAAATGGTCACACTCTTCAGATCTTCCATTTATCACATAACCACCTCAGGACTAAACTGCACTTTTGTACAAAAACATTCCCTGAATGGAAAAATAAAAAGTTCTGGCAGAAGAACTTCCTACATCTTTTAGATATGCTTTCTGTACTCTGAACAGAAATACTGCATCCTTTACTCATCATCCAAAACATACAGAAATGCCATTTTGCTCAAAAAAAGATGATGCAAATGTATCATCTTTATTACCAAAGATCAGTTAATTTTGAGACACAAACACTGAGCATGCACACAGTTTCTCCAGTCCTACACAAAATACAGTGATCCCATCCAAGCCACGAGAAATAAAATATGGATAAACTGCTATTTCAAGTGAATATTGTCCTTGATTGAGTTAGAAAACAGGTAACAGTTGTTCCAAGAGTAGATAAATAAAGCATGAACCAGCAATGTTCCTTAAGAGCATTAAAAATGAACATGATAAATGTTTGTGTGACAAACAAACGAGCTCTGCCCATACTGCCACACTCCACTCAAGTGTCACTAGGGAAAACCTGAAGGAGGAGAATTTTAATAAACACAGAGGCCAGAGATCAAATTTTCAGTCAGATCTCAGCACTTGCCAGTGTGAGAGAGCAAAGGAAAAGACTGGGATGTCCCCTCCTGGCTTCTGATCCCAAATTTAGGAAGCTAGGAAGTAAAAAACAACAGCAAGACGACTTTGTACCCAAGGAACCTCCACCCAAGGGACAGTCCAAGTACAGCTCAATTAGAGGAGATATCCTGTCCTGTTCCCATTTGGTGACTGCTAGTGAGGAAAGGACAGGAAAGCACAGCTGGGGAGACGTATTAAAAAACACCCAACACCACTTCTAACCCCTATCATTAGTTATCTTTTGGGCACTACATGTTTATTTTCTTCTTTTGGAAAGGGTATGGTTATACTGATTCGCAAATATGGGGAGTTTTTCCTGCATTTTCAAAGAGAAACACGTTTCAGTTAAAATGATTAGCATATAAACTGACAGTGTTGACTCATTATCAAAGAACAGTAGGAGCATAAATTTCAGTTTTTCAGGAGAGGTTTGGGCTGTAAGGGAAATTCTAGTCCTGAAGTGGACACTCATCAAAGCTTAAATTAAGACAATGAAAAGAGCAACCAGTTATAGTTTCACAAGTTATTTTAGAGAATTCCTACCACCATCACTGGTACAACTAAAGCTTTCTTTCTAAAATACCCCAAACAAAGCAAAACCCACTGCAATTCCACGGCCACTTACACCAGTTTCTGCATTTCTTATACACCAAAATTCCTGATGGTTTCCCTGGGAGAATTGCTGGTGAACTCCTGACACACAAGCTCTTCACAGCCCCAAGGCTGTGGCTGGGTGGATTTTCCAACAGCCATGACCTTGCTGCTAAAGCACTTTCCATGATTTCACTGGTTTAATAGGAAGGTACATTCACTCCTGAACGTGCTCCTGCACCAACACCGATTTTATCCATAACCAGACACAACAGTTACTCCAGAGCAAAATCCACCTCTCATTTGACCCCTGAAACACATTTGCTGATTAAATGAGTTAAATTAGAGCCGCCGATCAGCCACTTCACACATGTTCTCTCGCTCCCCAATTAGAACACTTCACATCCAGTGTGACATTCTCATCACCAGTGGTGTCATGTTAAATACTGGGTTTCCAAAACAACCATTTTATGCAGAGAACTCCCCTTGTGTGCCAAAGTGTTACAGTCCAACAGAACATGCAGAAGATACATCAGCCAGAGCTGAACAACAAAAAGTCTTTCTTACCACCTATGTAAAACATTAAGCACAAATGTTTTAGGTGAAGACCAGCCTGGTCGATATGAACTGAATGTGAAAAAAAAATAAAATAGAATTAAAACAGAGTTAATTGAACAGCTATAAATCAAATCAGCTTTTTAAAAGTATCCCTTGATTTGCACCAAAAAAGACACCCCTCAAAACAGAAGGAGCACTGTATGAGAAGGAATCGCACTGCATGGAGTGGGCTAAAATCAAGTGAATCCAAGCTGGACGCTGCACACAGACCACCCTGACCGAGACCTTCCTCCCAGCTCCATCTCCTTGTCCCTCCTGGCAAAGTTCCCTCCCCATACCAAGTTTCTCACCCAGTAAATGAGAAGTGACCCCCTGAGCAAGGTGTGCAGGTGCAAAAGGAAAAACCAAAATAAAAGTAAACCAAGGAAAGCTCTGCTCTTTCACATTTTCACCTACAACTACCAAGATAATGCAACTGAGCAAAATGGTTTTTCCAGCTCCACAGACACCAGAGAAACCCAGCCTGAAATGCTCCATAACCAGTGACAAGGCTCCGTATGTTTTCTGCTCGTGACCCTTATCAGCACGAGGATCTCCCCCTCGGGAATCACTGCTTCAGAACCATTCAGAAAGTTATTTTTTTAAAAAGCAAATTAAGCATTTTCACCTGCATTCCTTCACACGAACCTTCAACTCAACCAAACATAACACATTATCCATGTGCTACCTTTTATAATGTGTGGTTTACAGAGCAGGACTTTCCTGATTGGAATCATTAGCGAAATTGTAATCCTGGAAATTTGACAGATGGGGAGGGATTGACGGGCAAAGAAAGCAAGTTTTCATTTTTAAAATCACCAGAACGTGTCTAAAATTCTTAACTGGGGAAAAAATGATTTCTCCCTCTCATGGCATCTCTTTGAGTATATCCATGGATTTCTGACAGAAGGTACTTCACTTCCTTTGGTGCGGATCCCAGACCCTGGGAATCCAGTACAGATATTTAAGGACAGAACCATTTCTGGTTTTTCCCAAATCCTTATTGTGTTGTAGAGCAGCAAACATTTAATGTCTGTGCTGGTTTTTTCTGGGATAAAGTTAATTTTCTTCACATTCTTCCCTGTCTTTAGCTCAACCCCTAAGTTTTCTCACTTTTCCCCTCCCAGTTCCCTCCTCATTCTGTGAGTGAGTGGCTGTGCAGGGCTTGGTTGCCAGCTGGGGTTAAACCACGACAATATTGTTAAATTTTCCACATTAAATTTGTTAAACCCTGGGTTACCATCCCAAAAGAAGTTGACTGGGACCCCTGTTCCAGCATATTTAGAAACATGATGACAAACCCAAGCAGAAGGAGCTCCATGATTTAGTGCAGCCCTGCATGCAATTATTGAACTATGCTCATGAAAACACAACCACAGTGTTTCCCATGTATCAAATTCCAGGGATTAGAAGCAAATTACAAAGTGCTGTAAAGCATTACAGGCACTCACGGCCCAGCAAATGTTTTAGAAGGTGAACTTACTTGGGAAACCAATTTAATCCCAGATGTTCTGTTTTGGAGTACAATATCCTCTCCAGCATTTCATAAAGTGGTCTCCATGGCAACTCCAAATCATCCCTGGAAAGCAGCTCTTTTTTCCTGGTAGGAAACAAAACACCAAGCACTTCAAGATGAAACATTTACACGGAACACCCCAGCCCCTGTTCCCACTTTGGCACCCACTGCAGGAAGGCCAGGCAGGAAAAAGCTGGCCTCTGGTAGCATTCCCAAGATTTTCCCGACTAAGTGAAACTAACATTATCGAGTTGTGAGCCAGCCCTCACCTTCCCCCTGGCTGAGACTGAACCTTGGCTCTCTGAGGTGTTTGCTTTTCCTTATAGGGGGAAAAATTACATTCTTCCATTCCAGTACCACCCCTAAAGCTGGTGTTTGCACAGTGAGGACTCCTGAACCCACAGCAGCTGCTCAGGGGAGGTGAGCGGGGTAACCTGGGGCAGCACACACTGTTACACACGGATAGAACATCCCTGAGCCCAGGAGGTGTCCCCAGCCAGCAGGAATGCGTCCTTACTTCAGCAGGTTTATGAGCAGCCGTGCAAAGCCCTGCATCATGCTGATCTCCAGCCTGGGAATGGTCACCAACTCATAGAGCAGTTTGATGAACAGCACGTGATCCTCTCTGCTGAACTTCCTCCCGTACAGGCGGATGTACCTGCCGAGTAAACAGCTGGTGAGTCAGCAAGATTTGGGACAGTCCCATGTCCCCCAGCTCCGGAGCCACAACTCCTCGGACTGCTGCTCAGTGGAACAAAACCAAAGCCTGGCTCATGAGAACAACAAAGGAAGAATGAAGGCACACAGCAAGGGAAGGTAGGCAGCTACACCTACCAGGAAGAATGACCAAATAAAGTTTACAGTCCCCTAAGATCCTACAAATACTGCAACTTCACGGACAGCACACAACCCAGAAGCTAAAATACAACCCAAAAAGTATTAAGTCAAGCCCAAATCCAGTAGCTTCCAGTAACAACTGATTTAGACAATGAGTTTTCCTGGTGGTGTGTCCCACTGCTTCCCTTGTTTTTACTGCAGGGGTAGATGCCTCAGGACAAACTCTGGAGGAAGTGCTTGCTCTTTTCAAGCTGAGTTTGAAAAGAGAAATATGTTTTTAAGTCTTAACAGATATTCTGCCCCAGCAAAACCTATATAAGGTTCCAGAGCAGCATTTAACACGTGACACAACTAGAAATTACTACTCACTGGGAGATAACTTTTCACTTTTATTACTGCTTCAACTACTCCTAAAGATTCATCCGAAATCTGCTTTCCACTGCCCTTTTCCCAGTGATTTCAAGAGGGGAATTTCTAAATGTTTACATCTGATGGGAAGTATTTTCACTAATGTTCACTTCAACACCCTGTGCTTATTTCAAACAAACCAAACAGGGGATAACCCACTTTCCCACCCCAGGAACCTAAGTTACGTGGGTTGGCCAGAGACACCCCTACCTACAGAATTACACCACCAACAGCTGTACACCTACACTCTTCACATGCCTAAAATGGACATGCAAAAAGAATCCTCAGGGAAACAAAAATGAGTGAGATATATGTATATATATACACATCTAAAAGAAAGTGCAGAAGCCTGGAGAGTAAGTTTTAACTACAAAGAAACACAGAGATCCAATTTATCTGTCAGCTGCTATTTATAACTGAAAATAAAGCATTTGGCTGGTTCTTCTTCTTGACACTTGCTAACAACAGTTCTGTTACACAAAATGCTGTTTAATTAAGAAACAGAAGAAAGAGTAAAGTGCACAGAAACGTGCCGAACACAGAGATGTCACTCTGCCCAGACCAGATGCCAAACTGCTTCTCTGTTTTACTTTATGTAGGAGGGAGGCAGAGTTTAAAAGGGTCAATTATTTGTCTTAATCCAGCTGAGCATTAAAGCAGTGACAGAAAATAAATACTTCTAGAAAGGGGTGCTTAGCCTTTTCCTACAAGATTAAATGAGTGAATTCTGACCGAGGAGAACTGGAATATTTTCAGAATATTACCTCACAAGGGATGAAATATCCCCATTACTAAATGAAAGAATATAAGCAGAACTGTATGAACCCAGGGGCTAATCACACACGTGCATGTTCATCATATATTTATAAATATATGCTGGCTTTTCAGGATTCAAAAAAATAGTTCATTGGGTTATGTGGGGGGGGGGGATTAATTCTACAACTAAATTGTTGCAAAATAAAACTAAGATTTCTTCCATGAAAGCACTGAGACCTGAACTCTCAAGTCCACTCCTCTTTTGGTTCTTCTGAGGTTTTACGAGCTGTGAGCCTCAACCTGTCCTGGAAGAAGGGTAAATTAATTGTCCTTCACTGTAGGGTCCCATGGGTTCTGATCTGGAGTTCAGTTACATGGAGAGAGAAAAAACCAAGCAGGCAAACAAACAAAAGCCCCTCACACAACCTAAAAAGCATGATTAGGAAGTGAAAACCCTGCTTTCAGCTCCATGCCTTCGTACAGAGGGCAGGGTCTCTGGAGATTACCAAAAAGCCAAAGCCCTAATCCAGGAGTGCTGGGTGTCCAATCTCTCACTCCACAAGTACAATAGGCCTATTTTTAGGCAATATGCTATCCTATCAAGTGACCATCCTGAAGTGCCCTAGAAAGTTGGCTGCTCTGCTACAGTTAAAAATTCCCCTCACTTAATTCCCCTCACAGAACACTCTCCCAAATTCCTGGCTGTCCATCTGCATCTTCTGACACCCAGGACAGCACCATAACTGGTTTAAAGGTCAGATTTTGACAGGTAACATGGAAAACAATGAATCACGCTCAGCAGGGCTATTTAAATCATGTGCACACAGCACACACATCCCTCATGTGTCCAGAGGAAAGCTTCTGTTTTTCTGACAAAGATGAGAAAAAAAAAAAGAGATGTAAAACAAGAGTTTTAAGCAATAGTGGTTAAAACACCCAGCAGAGTCCCACTGAGATGTTTCGGTCCTCCCTGTAACTTTGTGTCCTGTCATTCTCATTCCAAACAGCTGAGCTGCATTTTTTCCACACCTTACAGCAAGACAGTTAAATGTCATTTTGTAGTAAGTCTATGCCAGACAAGCACAAAAAATAACATTGTCAATGATAGAAACTGTGTCCCTCAGCTTCAAACACCCCTGTCTACTGGAGCAGAAAGGCATCTGTGTGTCCTCCTGGCTGCAGAGTCAACTCCATGCACAGTAAAAATGAAATGTTTATATTCTATTAATATGCTCATTTATTGGCTATGTTCTACAAATAAATTAAAAAGTTAAGCTATCTATAAAACATGAAAGAGGGAAAAAGTGAAAGAGTGGGTATTTGTAACCTAGAGACCATGAAAGGCTGTGGTGCAAGGCCAGTGAAGCAAACTATTTTGCTGCAACCTGCTTTTCCCACACACGCTGGGGCAAGTTACCCAGCTGAGGTTCACTGCTCTGCTTTCACAACCAGGATAGCATTTTACAAGGGACACATTCTACCAGCCAAACCTGGAAGACTCCTGGGGTAATGATGACAGATTTGAGTGCCAGTCTTTGAGGCAAGGAGGTTTACTTGCTTCAGGAGCCTCAACGAGTCATAAGCCACTTACTGTCCTCACAGGAAAGTTCTCTCACCACACTCCACACACAGCCCCACCAAAGGGGTTGTGCACCAGTTATCATTGCTGAAAATTACCCATAAAAGCATTATACAAATCAGCTTACAGACATTCCACCTGATAAACTCCAACTCTGACTCTTTTTCTCCCCTCTCTGCTCAGTCCCTGACATCAGCCCAAAACAGCTGCACCAAGATAAACATGTGCAAGTCATGTTTCCAGCTGTGGTGCGTGTAAGAAGTTCTCCCTGGCACCACGAAATAGTACTCCAATTATTAATTCAGAGAAAGATGCAAGTTTCACTTTCATTCTTTGCTGTGGCACAAAGAGCTGTGTGAAGCTGTGGGTCCCTGAGGGGCTGTAACTGTGCAAGTGCATCATCTGCACACCCTTGTTTTCCTGGCCGGGTTATGTGTTTGTACACACATCACCGTGTTTGTATTAACACTTGTATCTGTCTGCCTAAACAAGAAACAGATCAAAGACACAAATTACTTCACAGAATACTGCAGCCTTCATGCCACTAGGAAGATTCTGAGCTTTTCTTTTTAATTCATTTATTAATTACAGCTGTCCAGAAGGGGAAAAGGTAGCAAGCTGATTTGGAGATGAATCCCCAACTACCAAGAGACAGCAAAACTTGAATTTTATTCTCGTTATTCTGTAATTTAATTTAGGTGTGCCATCAGGACACCACGCGGCTGGAAGTGTTTTATCCAGGCCTAAACTTTTACGGATGTATTTCACAGAATCCCAGAAAGTTTGGGTTGAAAGGGACCTTAAAGCCCATCCAGTTCCACCCCTGCCATGGGCAGGGACACCTTCCACGAGCCCAGATTGCTCCAAGGCCCATACAGCCTGGCCTTAAACACCTCTAGGGATTGGGCAGCCACAGCTGCTCTGGGCAACCTGTGCCAGGGCCTCACCACCTTCACAGGTGAACTTTTTCCTAATATCTGATCTAACCATACTCTCTGTCAGTTTGAAGCCATTCCCCCTTGTCCTGTCACTCCAGGCCCTTGTAAAAAGTCTCTCTCCACCTTTCTTGCAGGCACCCTTTGGGCACTGGAAGGCCAAATTCAGTCACCCCTGGGCCTTCTCCAGGCTGAACAATCCCAATTCTCTCAGCCTTTCATCCCACAGAAGTACTTTCTCAAGTCAAACTAAGCAGCACCACATGTCTCACGTTAACTACAGCAGCTCATTTTTTACTCCAAGCCCACTGTTTCCTTCCCTGCCCACACCAAACACACTCAGAGCCTCGCTGCATCTAATATGCCACCCAAGAATCTTGGTACTAACAGGCATCAGACAAGCTGCAAACACACACAAGGAACTCAAACTTCAAAGAGTAGGTGGAAAACCACAAATTAGAGCCCGCTGACCTTCCTATGATTCATAAAGCAGCACAGCAGCCATTCTCAGCGGGCCAAATTCAGTGCCCTGGAGCCTGAAGTGGGAACAGCAATTGGCATGTACAGAGTGAGTAACGGGGTGATTCTAACATAGCCCGGCACACTCTGAAAGGGCTTCTGTGCATATCTAGCCACAATTCAATAGCTAACGCCCATCCTCCTCACAGTAAGAACTCCGAAGTTCATTTGAACTCAAGGGGTACAGGAAGCTCTGCCACAGGTCCAGGCAACAGGTACCTCTGACCCGAGTGTGAAGCAGCAGATGGCAGGAGGGGGGTGGGAAGGGAAACAGTGTTGAACTGGTTCCAAGCGGGTTCAAACTGTCACATAACCAAACATGTGAGTCATTTTGCAACCACCACTGTAATTCTATCTAAGTCTGCCTCTTGGGAAACAGAAAGGCACTTACATTTCAATACAGTCCTCTCTGCCAGGCTGGGCTGGCAAATGTGTACGAAATCCCTTGCTAATGTTAAAAAAATGGCTTATGGGAGGAGGGAAGTTGTAAGTGAAGATCCTGAAATGGTACAAAACACAGGTATTCTATTGTTCCCGGCACGTAGGAAGCACTGGCTATAAAGGCACACACGGCATTCGGCAAAATAACGTGACAAACATCCACAGAAGTTACTGACTGAAGCTACAGGAGTCACTGTCATATGATGCCACATCCAGTGCCAGAGCGTCCAAAAGGAAAAAGGGCCAAGCACACTTCGTAAAACTCACGAAGAGAAACCCATATGTAGCACCCGGCGCTATCTCTGAAACCAACGGGGCTTTATCTGTATCAAAACCACTTCCCAGCACGCACAGCAGAGCCAAAATCAGCATAAACTACACCGAGCCACAGTACAGCCAAGATATCAAGGGCACCAGGGGTGTTTACACAGCATTAAGCCAGAATTTAATCCTGCCAGCACTGACCCAACAAATCACCCGTCTTGAGAAAGACTCTGCGCCCCTACAGCAGAAGTTACACAGCGATGGCACCAACCACAACTTCCCTAAGAAGGCAGGAGGTGAAACAGGTGGCCAAGTAGGAAGAAAAATATTTAAAAACAGCAGAACAAACAACCGCGCAAAGTGCTCAGTTCGTAAAACTGGGAAGTTTCCGAGCGGCGGGCGAGCTCCTGCCACCTTTGTCCCCGTTTCGGATGCGGCAGCGCTGGCGGGCCTTGTGTAAGCGGGGCCGGGGCAGCGGCCGGAGTGGCCGGCTGGCCGGGACACGGGGCTGTGCCCGAGCGGCGCCCGCCGCACCGTTATGCGGGAGGCGGCCCGGAGGGACGGGGTAAGGGGGGAAGGGAAGGGAAGGGTCTGCCGCGCCCGCTCGCAGCCCGAGGCCCCGCTGCCCGTACCCGTCCCGCCCCGGCACTCACGTCGAGAGCTTCCTGGTCCAGAAGAGCCCGCCGGGCCAGAGCTCCTGCAGCTGCACGGCGCGGGCCAGGTTGCCCTTGATGTGCTGGAGGAAGCGGGCGGCCTCGGCCTCCAGGCGCTCGCCGTAGGGCAGCAGCTTGTTGTAGACGATCTCCTTCTGCGGCGGCCGGGCCATGTCGGCGCTGCCCGGGAGGGCCGGTGGTGACCGCGGCCGCCGCGCCCCGCCCGCCCCGCTCCGCTCACTTCCGCCGGAAGGGGCCACGGGGCGGCTCCGGGAGCTCCGGGGCACCGGCGGTGTCAGCGCCGGGATGGGGCAGCGTCACCGCCGGGAAGGGGCAGCGCCACCGGCGGGGCGCGGCGGGGACGCGGGGCAGCCCCTGCGCGGGGAGGCGGCGGAGGGGCCGCGCCGCCCGGCCGGGCTCAGCCTCCGCGCTCCGCGCGTGGTTCAGGAGCCCTTCCCGAGGAGCTGCCGCCGCCCGCACACGGAGCTCGGGGAGAACAGTCACCTCCCGGCAGTGCGCGGCGCTCCTCGCCCGAAAGTGCCGGGGCGGGGCGGGGACGCGCTGGGGCTGAGCCGCCGTCCCCGGAGAAGCTCAGGGCAGCACTGGGAGCGCCCGGTGGCACGGCCCTGCTGACACGGCCCTGCTGGGTCACAGGTCGCGCTCGATGAGCTCACGGGTCTTTCCCAGCCAAATTGATGCGGTGATTCCGTAATTAGCCCCGTGGTTTGATAGCAGATTGCGCGGCCGCCTAAGAGGCTTATTTGAAATAATAACGCCAGTCGGGAGGGCAGAGCTCGCTCGCGGGCCGTGGGTGTGGGATAAACGCTGATGGATATGTGATAACGCCGCCGGTACTGCTGATAGCTGTTATCTCCAGCTGTCCTCAGTAGAATTGTTAATTGAATTTCCCCTCAAGAATTACATCGTGGCCATACAACAGCTGCAAACTGATTAGATTTAATGCTACTGACAAGGGCAAATCCTGTTTTATGATCTTTATGCTCAAACTAGCTCTGCTTAAAATTAAAAAAAAAAAAAAAAGATGGCTAACTAAATGCTGGAACACATCAGGGGGAGGAGAGATGCCACAGGAAACCTAAATATGACAAGCAAAGGCATTATCATGGCATTTCTCACACCATCTACACTTCTGGCCCTCCTAGAGCTGTGTTTTTAATAAAGGAAGCTCAATAATTCTGTTTAGTGTCCCAGCCCTCCATTCCTAGAAGAACTTGTACCACGTGATCCTGAAGATTGCATATCAACTTTCACATGATTACAAAATAGCTGGACTTTGTTATCGTTTTTGGTGTGATTTGGAAGGTGTTTGCTGCCATCTTTCACAGGGGCTTTACGATTCTGTTGCCTCATGTCTACATGAGGCAAAACAGTTCTCTTCCCTTTTCTGGCCTCAACTCCAGATGAAACTTGATCATGCTCAAATTTCTATGGGGATAAAGAACACCTTGATTTAGTGTTTTGCTGGTGAAAACAACAAGCAAGATGAATATGAAATGAATAGTTTTATCACCAATTCACACAAGGATAAATTGGATAATTGGCCCAGAAGCTGTAATAAAAAACCAGTAGCCATGGATAAGTGAAAATATATATGTATTGAAACTGAAAAGTCTAAAATTGCTTATTTTGTGTCACACTCAATTCTTAATATGTAATTGCAGTGATGGCTTGTTCAAACAGACATTTCCAATGGGGGAAAGTTTATTAAATTTGAAGCAGACAGAGTTTGTTTGGACTTGGAGGAAAATGAAATCCAAATTATACTCCAGTTTTCTGCAATTGAAGTTGGCAGATACAAAAGGAACTTCAAAGCTGTATTCTGTTGCTTCATAGCCACGTTATAAAAAATACTCCTCCCCTTTCTGACTCAAGCTGAAACTGAAGCTTGATTTTTCACACATTTTGGGGTATTTTGCAATGTGAGTGAGCACCTCTGACCTCAGGGAGCATATTTTGTCCGCACCAACAAGCCACCTCCTCATCTGGGACCTCAGACACACAAGTGCCTTCCACCAGAATGAAACACCTTTTGGGGGAAAACACGCCTGGTATGCACCTCAGACAGTCATCCTACTAACTCCTCAGGAACATGATTCCTCTTTTCAGAGTCTGAAACAAGGGAAAAGGAGGTTCCTACTTCAGTCACAATAGTAACCAGACATACAGTACTTGCATTTTGAATGTATTTTCTGCATATTGATCAATTTAATAATTACATTTAATAATTATTTTAAAACTTATCCTTTCCCCCTCCCCGTTATGCTGCCATTCTGCTTTATAAAATGGGGACAAGAATGATAAATTTTGCCAAGTGAGTCAAAAATAAACGTGTTCTTTGAGTTTGCAATGTGTTTTGGCTGCAGCAGTGCACGAGAGCACATTCGGTTCCTGAGTCACATGATGGAGGACAGGCCTTTCATAACACGGGACCTGTCTGTGCTTCTTGCATCAACAACTTTTTCCTCTCTTATTAAGTAGGAGGAAGAATGTGAGTTGCCGGCAACCCAAATATGGCTGCCACCTGTTGGTTTTGGCACTAAATCCTGAGAATTGATGAAGCTGAGTGTTGTAGTTGTGAAAAAAATACAACCTTTCCATTCATGAGCAGTTGTGAGTGGTGACAGTGGCTCAGGGCACGCCGGGCGTTGTTCACGTGTTCTCTCCTTGGACAGTTTTTGGGGGGGGGGCCAACCCCAGCACTGGCACAGAGATTTGGGAATTGTCACTCCGCCTTCACTCTGCTTTCCACTATCTCACTGCTTTTCTTACAAAGGAACCCTGGCACAGCTTTTCCAGAGAAGCTCTGGCTGTCCCATCCCTGGAAGTGTCCCAGGCCAGGTTGGAGCAGTCAGGTCTAGTGGAAGGTGTCCCTGCCCACGGCAGGGGGTGAGACTGGAGACTCTTTAAGGTCCCTTCCAACCCAAACCATTCTGTGATTCTGTGACCTTACAGTTTGGAAAAGAATAGCCAATTCAACGGGAGCTTCACATTACCTGTGTCCTACCTGCCCTGGTCTGTGAACCCTCCCATATTTCACAAAGCCCCATTACAGAAATAAAGAAGAATAACTTGCTTTTTGATGAGGCTCCTCAGACTTGCCCTCATCCCAGTGTTTCTAAATTGGTCAGTCATCCAAAGCTGGCACTGAAAGGTGCCAAAGGGACAACTTAGAAACATGCCTATTGCATAAAGTTCTATTTTACAGAGACTTTGTCTATTTGGGGGATGAGGACAAGAATGATTTCAGCATCTGAATGAGGTGCCAAGGAACTTGGGCTTCCTGTATAGTATGGGACAGAAATAGGCTCTCCTAAAGCGTGATTCAGAGGAACTAATTTTAGGTCCCTAAAATAAGGCTGCCTAAATCCTCTATGACATGTTTCAAGTTGGATGGGGAGGTGGGTTCAGTGTCACCTACTGCACATAAGCTGAACTTTGTGCTGTTTCTGTAATGTCTGGTTAAATCTATACGTTCTAATGTAAGTGGAACATTTCTCAGCTCAGCCTCTGCTGAGCAGAAATAAGAGGCACTTGGGAAGGGGTAGAAGTGCTATTATGGGCACCTGTATGATTGCAAAACTTTATTGCACAGACAAGGCTAATCAAATATGTGCAACATTGTTATCCTCCACTTTACATTCTTAGTGGTTCTGTTGATGAGATTTAAACCCATACTCAGTTACAACCGTTCACAAGACACTGTTTGGCCTCTACTCTTTCCCAATTGAAGTTAGTGGGTTACTGTTCTTACAGTGGACAATCACTGCTTGTACAAAAACAGGACCTAAGTCCTCCTTGGTGAAATAAATTAATTTACAGCAAAGCTTGCTTTCCTTCTCCAATTCCTGGATTTGTTCTCTTTATATGCCTTATTGCCCAAGATTTGGAAAGCAAAATTGTCTCAAATCCACACAAGAGAATCTGCCTTTGACAGTCTGTTTCCTCTACATGTCTGAAACTCCCAAAGATATCTCTGGAAACTATTGTGCCTGCAGGGGAAAAAAAAGCAACAGACTTGAGCCTCATTATAAGTGGCTCCTTCCAAATTACTCACAGCCATTTGAAATGCATAATAATTCCTTGGGCATGGCAGAAATGCAGCCAAATTTGGGGAAAGAGACATTACTTGTTTTTTTTTTCCCCCCTTTTCCTTTTGAGCCACTGGGATGGATTTCTGTGTCTCACTGTCTTCCCAAACAGAAACCAGCTGCAGAGGAGCATGTGATGACAGTGAACTCCCAAAGGTCAGTCCTAGTGATTCTGCTGTTCTAGGAACTCAAGGAAATAGAGTCCCTTGGCAGCCTGCAGTCGCTCACACAGAAACTGCTCATTATGGACTGGGATGTTCCAAACAGCTGCCCGTGTTTGCCAGAGCAGGACTGTGACACACTTTACCCAAGTGCTTGGGTAGCTGATTGTATTTATTAGGTTTTCAGTGGCCAGTGTGTCTGTTGCAGCTTCATCTGCAGTTCGCAGTCCTCTGGTTTGTCTATTCATCATCAAGAGGAGACACTGACAATGTCTATTAAAAGAAAAAAAACCTGTAAGATTTGTTCTCCCAAGCAAGGACAAATAACAGCCAAAAACCTTTGCTCAGGTTTCCAGCCTTGTTTCAAGCAGCATTCAGCACAAATAACTGTGGTGTTTGTCATGGCCTTAGCTCCAGTGGGTGTTCAGGCTTTGATTCTCGGGGTGGACTGAGTTCACTGTTTGGACATGTGGAGCAGAGGTATTTAAATATTTATGAATTCTGGAAAAGAAGCAAGCTCACTTAAATATTCCCTTAAGCAACCAATCCTTTCTCTCCTGCTAAAGAATTACTTATCCTTAGCTCCAGGTTTTGTGCATGGAATCTGCACGGAAGACTTTCTGGCACGTTTCTAAAGCAGCAGCTTCTCTCATGGGATGTTGTGGAGACACCCAGCAGATTAACAATCCTTTGAGAGTATGGCATGGAGCAAGCTCAGAGCTGTCCAGGATTCATTTGGGCTAACGTGGCGTGTTGTTTATGCCTATGTCCTGCAACTGTGGGGATAATAACTGTAATTGTGTCAGGGGCGTGATTATGGAGATGTCAGTCCTGCTGACTAACAGTGAGATTCAAGGAATTCTAAATTGGTTTATTACTGTCTCAGGTGCCCCATTAAGAAGAGCTCAAGGTGAAACAATGACTGTAAATTAACATACTTGGAAATATAACTGTCAGAAAGGCTGTTTAGGGTAGAAGGAATGTTCCAATTAAATAACACCGTAGGCTTGTAAATTCAGAGAGACCCCCAGGGAGAGGGAAAAGTTACTTTTGCCACATTTGTATGTTGCTACTTCGAGGCCAAGCCCAGCGGAAAACTGAACCGGGTTTCGTCCAAAGCCATCAGCTGCCCTTCTGCTGGGCAAAGCACCAACAACTGAGGGAAAGAACTAAGGGGGTTTGAAATTTCAAGTGAGAAAGACAATCTGTCTGGAACAAAAAGAGCAGAAAAAACAGCTTGTAATCTGCAAAGAGAGCTCTGCAGGACAATCCGGTGGGCGTCGACTGTTGATGTGATACCACTATCTACAACCCTCACGTGTTTTCTTGCTCAGTAGCATTGCAAGGGGTGGATGCAGAACCTGATTCATGCCTGCTTGGCTTTGCCAAATGCATGCTCAAATCCTGTAACCATGCTCTGAATTAATCTGCTTACCCAAAGACATAGCTGGGGAAATGGTTGTCCGTGGAGATTCCAGCCCCCTTCGCCCGGGAAAGATGGAGTCATCAGCATTTCTGGAATGGCATCAGCAGGAGGCTTGACAGGCTCTGAAACTAGAAGAAACTGGGTCAGAGTCACTCCGGTTATCTCCACGTATCCCCAGCAAACAACCTAATGGCATCACACCTTTGCACAGAAGGTATGGTGGCACCCACCAGCTCTCCAGGGGCTTCTCAGGGTTTGTTTAGTACTTCCTCCTGGCTGCCTCATTGGGGTGTTTTAGAACTTGAATATTCACTTAGATATTCTATTTTCTCACTCGAGTCCCAGGCTCTGTGCCTTTTTCTCTCTCTAGCCTCTGCAAACGTTTATTTTCTCCAGGATAGATTCCAGTTTCTTTCAGACTGACCTCGGCCCTCGCTCCGGAAATGTGCAAGAACATTTTCCTGTGACAAGACTAAAACTGAGAACTAAAGATTAAGAACTGGCTGTGCACACAATCTTACTTCCCCCCTGCATATTCTCCCTTTGCTTCAGTTCACAGGCAGACATCCTGAGTCACTGGCTATTTTGTTGTACTTAATAGTGCTAAATTGGTTTTCCAACCCCTCATTCATCTGCTTTTTAAGCTCATTATGTTCTGGCATCATGTTCTGCAGCCACAATTTCTGATTCATGCACAGTCGGAAAAATTGCTCCCTTTTGATTGTCATAAAATTTTTGTCTGGTGATTTTTTTTTTTTTGATGCCTTGAGTTTTCCTATGGGAGAAATAATGAGGCCTCATCACCATCCATGGTTATATAGACCTGTGTTGTCCACAAAAATCTTCCTTTGTCCAGATGCTGATTTTGACCAAATTTATCACAAGTTAATGTCTTTAAAACATACTTTTGGCTGGAGTTCATCAGCAGATTCAAACTCAGAGAATGATATGGGAGGTGAACACAGTGAGTGTGCAAACAACGCTTCTTCAGAGAAGAACTGTGATTCTTCCCAGTTTCCTCTTCCTGTGCCAGGGCATATGGATGGGGAGCAGAAGGACCACCTGAAACCCTGTAATAAGAGCAGAGAGCTCATTTCGTCTACTTCAACACAAATTGTCACTTAAAGCCTTTAAAGTTATCCAGTTCCAAGTACTGAGGTAGTAATCAGTTCAGTGAGACTTTCCCTGATGGCACAGGCTGCACTGATACAGTTCAAGATCCCAAAATACTTATTACGCTTTCTCTTTGTTGCTTTTGAGAAGAAATAAAGGTCTGATGCAGTTAAAGAGAACGAATCAAATGGTTTCAGAGCAGCAGAATGTAATAGCTGTCAACCCACCTCCCTGAGAAACCATTCCTTTACCAGCCCACACTCTTTTGTGCATTCTTAGATCTTTTGTAGAGCCCTAAATCCTCCCCAAATCTGACAGTATTGTTCTGGCAGCTGTGGGAAGGGTGATGCTTAAATTTCCTGCATTTCAAGGGGAATAAAGAACTCACTGCCTTAAATGACCACATCTCGTCCTCAGCATGTTGTGCAAGGAGGGAAAATATAAGTGTCAGCAGCACCTCAATGTGCTCCTCAAATTTTAATGAGTTTCCTGTGAATGGATATTGCATAAATCAAGTGTCAGATGAATCTCCTGCTTTCCTATCAAACCAGGTGATTAAGGCTTTGAATGTTCTCCTCCTAAATGTAAGAGGAAATTTTAACTTTGTTTGCATGCAGAATAAACTTTCCCTGAATAACATTACTTCTACCCGTTTGTTAGTTTAGAATCGAATTTATATAAAACAGTCAGGTCTTGGATTCACAAATTTAAAGTATTATTAGGGTTTAATTGTCCCTTTGTTCACAAACTGCTTTACGTAAAGCAGTTGGCTTTACGTAAAATAACAATAATTTATACTTGTCCTCTGTAATGCCATTATCCCTGCTAAATTTAAATCCTTTAAATTGAAATACTTTAAAGTAGGCATTATAGTAGGTAGATCTGTGTTTAATCATCAAACCAAGACTGACTTGACCCTTTATGCCAGCAGAGGACTGACAGACCTATTCCCAAGTTATACCTGCTTCTCATGCTTTAGGACTCAGTTTATCAGTCATGTTTTTGTTTAATATGAATTCTTTTTGCCATAGGACACATCAGTTTGTGTGCTTGTGTTTTAATTACCAACACTTTACGGCTTAAGAGAACTTACAAGAGATGCTGCAACTTTTCAGGGTTGATCTCCCCTTAGTTTTTCTTTTTACCCAGTGGTTTAGTTCCTTATTATGATTTAAAACGTTACTACTTACCTGAAGAATCTTTCTTTTTATGCGTCAGTGAAAACACTTCCAAAAGCTTAATTTAGACTGAAAAAATCTGCACTTTGTTTTCACGTTCTTTTGTTGGTGGAGGTTTAGGGTTTGTTGCCTTAGAGGGGTGTGGAGAAGTGTTAAGCAAACCAAGGAATTTACAAGGCAATGATAAAAACATGTTGCAAAGGGGACAGAAGTTTAATTTCACCAAATATTCATATATTTAGAAGATGTCAAATGAAAATATCGAGCTGTGAATAGGACCACAAGAAAAAGAACTTTGGGCATCACTACCCTAAATTAAAAAATAAAAGCCCCTTTCAGAGAAACAGGCAGTTGACAGAACTTCATGCCCTAGAGAGAATCGGGATATAACACAAAAATAAACCCCCACTAACACAAAATCTACAGTGTATAGTCTGGCTGCAGGCAAATGAGAGGCTTACAATTTCGTACGTGTCACCAGAGAACTTGGGTTACTTTATGTAAGCCGTCCAGGATTATGGAGCACAGGAGGGACAGATTTAGGTCCCTGCACACAAGGTTTGGCTGCAGCCGTGACATCGGATCTGTGTGGGCAGGACTCTCACCCTGCACACGCTGCACTTGCCTAAGTGGGCTGCACAGGTGGGGGGTCCTCCCACACGGATCGGGTTCCTGTCTCATAAATGAATCACGAGACAAGTGTGGTAAGCAGGTCACCTGCCTGTGCTGTGGGCACGCTGTAGATTCATATGTGAAGTCATTAATCACTCAATCACCAAGCCAGCATTGCAGCAATTGTTATTTGTTGTCTGCCTATTATTACCGCCCCATTTTTATTTTTGATTTGTCCAGAAAGTAATCAAATCCTCTTTCAAAACCAAACACAGTATTTCTTTCAACTTTTCCTTTGGCGTTTTTCTTTAGGCCACACAGCAATAATTGAAACATAAGTAACCAAGTAGATTGTCCTCAAAGGTTTTTTGAAGTTTACGCGCTTTAATATAAGTTTTTGCAGTTCTACAGCACAGAGTAAATTTTCATGTATCCTGCAGTTAAAGAACACAATTCCCTCCTGTGTTGTCCTGCTTTAACAGGAGACTTCACTTTCACTTCAGGCTTCCAAATCTTATCTCTAGTGCTGGAAAGAAGAAAGATACTGATAACCAGTGAACTGCAGAAAAAAACCCTGGGAGTTAAGCCTTCAAAAGGTTTTCTGTGTATTTAGACAGGATGCAAATAAGGACTGCAAAAAAGACCCTGAAGAAGCCTGTACAGCTTTGAAGTAGAGTCAGCAATCCCATTAACTTTTGTTCAGAAATAAAGTTATGGGAGATAATGCAATTTAAGAGAGGAAAACGCCATATGGGAATAAGGAAAAAAGGAAGGGAAGAAGTTTATAATTTTGCTTGAAAAAAAAAAAAAAGGACAGTACGTTATCTTTAAGGAAAGAAAGTAAAAATTGATATGCAATATAGTTCACAAAAAAGAAACAGGAAAAAAAGAAGCTGAAAAGACCCCACCAAGCTTATATAGTTCCAACCTTCTTTCCAGGTATTTCATGCTCCCTAAGTAACAGCAGAAACCTGGCAACAGTAGCAATGGCCTCTTTTATTCAGAGGCCTTGGTGTCCTTGGGGAAAACACTCATCAAAATCACCTGGGGACCATTTGCAAGTGAACCAGGTGTAGAGTTTGGTTCAGATACACAGAATTGCACAGATAAATCAAGAAACTCTTACAGTAAAAGGCAGCAGGAGAGCTGAAATGCCATCATGAGCAGATTCTTTTACCAAATTATTTTTTATTGGTAGTGGTCCATGTCAAGGGCACGGATAGGTCTAATCCCCCCCAACCAGCCTCACCTGGGGCCCCATCACACCCCCTCTGGCCGTTGGTGCAGGAGCTGTATTTAAGCTCAGGGCTGAGAAGAACTATTCCTTTTACCTCAGGCAGGTTTGTCTTCAGTGCTGCTTTCAGCTTTTCCTCTTGCCTGAATCTTACCTGGAAGTTGTAGCTGTGTTTCCAGCCCAGCCTTCTGCTCCTGGAGGGATTCTGCTGCTATTCCCTGATTCTGCCTGCCCAGGTACTGTGAAACTGTTGTTACTGATGTGCTGAGGTTGCTCCTTGCATGGCCATGTTTGTGCTATTCCCTAATATTTGGCTGCAATGGCACTGTTGTAGGGTTTTGGTGTTTGCCATTAATAATGTCCCTGGCTATGTCCCAAATTGTGGGAAAACGTTTCTATGCTTGGAGGGAGTTTTGGAAGGATTTTTTTTAAAGGTTTAATGCTCAGAGGAGGGACAGATAGCCTAGTGGTAATATTTGCCCTGCCTAAAATGGAGTTTTCCCAGTTGTAAAAAAAACTTGCCTGGGAAACCCCTGTTCTAGGCAGCTTCCAGAATAAAGGAATCCTTGGGTACAAGTTCAAGGTGTAGCAATAATTGTTCCTTGATAATGCTGTGCTTGGAGAGAAAGTCAATCTGTGTATCAGAGGTGAGAATGCAAAGCTGTGTCTTCTGCAAGAAGCAGAAGAGTAAAAGCTGGTTAGCCCAGACCTGAACTCTTAAGTGATCAGAACAGAAAAAGCGAAATTGTTAAGGTGAAATGAGAGAGAAAACTTAAAGAAGTGATTGCTCTGAGTGTAGTAAAGGCCTGGATAAATTAGCACCACAGTGTTGCTGGAATTCACTACAGCCTGGAATTTCTCTTGCTGCTTTGCTTCAGTAATAAACAGGTCACCCTGATTTACGGAGTAGCAAACAGAGTCTAGCATGTGGCAACAGGGAAGCTGGCAGTGCTCTGAGACTCTGGATCTGTATCTCCACGTGATCTACGTGTGTTATTGCAGCACTAATTCTGTCCACCCCAAAATGCAATCTGTCTGTTGCAGGTTCAGAATCGTTTGCATTCCTCTGAAGTACAATCAAAGAGTGTCTTGTGCCTCAACAGCTGGAGCTGTTTAGGACTCTTAAAATTGGCAGTAGCTGTAGGAATTGCAACCAACTGATTATTAGGCCAATGTTGCACTTGAGTGTAAACACCTGGAAGTGGAAAGGGAATTTAAAGCTTCATGCAGACTGTCTGTGTTTCTTGGTAGTGTGTGTTGAAGCTTTTCTGTTAATTAAGGCATTTGAATAGTGTTTGATTTCTAATATTGATTACTTTGGCTATAAAATATGTAATGTTCCAAAGTCTTACCTTTTGGAACTCTTCAGGCTCTGCTGCTTGGCAAGAAATAATGAGAAACTTGTGCTTGTCTGGGGGAAAGGTGGTGTGATGTTCTTACGGCAAACAAAAAACTCTCTCAAACTGACTTTTCTGAAACAAGACAATGGCAGTAGGTGGACTGGAGTGTGGCTTTGTGATGTAATTAGGCTGCTATTGAAAATCTATTTTTTTTACCTGTCTTGCTCTTCACTGCTGCCAGATGGCAGCAAATTACAAAGGACTTTCTGTTTGTCCTGTGTTCTGTTCTTCTGTGGAATCTTCCTCTTTCTAAACAAAACAGTGCTGATTCCACACTAGTGAGATTTATGGCTGCTGGAAAAGGCAAGGGTTTAATGTGTCATATAGTTAATGATAAAACTTTGTCCATTGCATTCCTATTTGCTATGATACTGGAAGCGTTCTGATTTATGTGAATATTTGTATTCTGTGCTGAATTCAGTGTTTTTTTTCTCTAGTTAACTAGTGTGTCTTGATAAAGTAATTGTGTTATTTCTCTAGGGCTTTATGTATTTTTAACCTCCCTTTACTCCTGAGATCCAAATCTGTGAACTACTCAGATTCTGCTGCATTGCTGTAGGACAGAAATTTGTATGTGGAAGGGAATTGCTTAGTTGAGAGAGCAAATAAAATTATTATTTTGGTTTTATTGTCAAGTTGCAGTTAACTTGCCTTTACCTGCTGAGTAACAGAAGGTGGAGTTTATCTTATTGGGCTGGTTAAATGCTGTTTCTCTGAGGAAATGATGCCTGAAAAAAAATACAAACCTCAATTCAGTTGCTTCCAACTATTGCTTTTTACAAGAGTATTTAGGGAGATTTAAAAAACCTTCAGGGCTTTGTTCTCTCAACGAAGAAAGAGTGAGGGTAAAACTTCCCCTTTTGTGGATGGGCAACTATTAGTGCATGTTCTGCCAACTCCTTCCCATCCAGGAGTTGCTTCAAAACTGGACTTGGATAAAGAAGTTGGCTTTGCTCAGAAAATGATGTTACATTTTCCAGCAAAGGGTTTTATATATGATTTGTAGCTACTTCCTTCTGTTGTGTTTTTAACATGAGGTTGTTTATCTTGGGCTGTGAAATATTTACAAACCCTGAGAAATCTGTTTTCCTAGAGAAAGTTTCTGTTTATTTTCTGAAAGAACTTGGTCAATAACCTCTAAATATTTAGTGAACTCCATGTGTTGGTGCCACTCCTCAGGTTAATTTAGTGCCCAAAATTGACTGCGTAGGAAACCAGAGTTTGGTTTCTATTTGCTGGGGTACTTTTTCATTTAAAAACACATTCAGAGCAAATAAAGTTGTTTTCAGTTGCTGCTGCTTTGGTTTATGTTGGAAATCAACGTTTTCCTCTGACATGGGAATAATGTGGCAATGCTGAAGTTGAAGTATGCATTATTAAATTTGAGATCCTAGAACCTCCCTCTAGCCTTAAGATCCAATCCTGTGAGCAGTTTGGGTTCTGCTGCTTTACTGTAGGACGTAAAGTTGTATGTGGAAGAGAATTGCTTAATGGGGAAAGCAAATAAAATTATTTTGTATTGTAAAGTTGCAGTTAACTTGCCTTTACCTGTTGAGTAAGAGGGCGGTCGAGTTTATCTTAGATTGGTTAAATTCTGCCTGAAAACACTCTTTCAAAGCAAATATGGTGGTAGTGGGGGGAAGAGTTAAACTGCAAGCAGACATAGGACACTCTGGAGAAAAACCTTTGTGGTGTTTGGTTGCAGACTCAGCCTGCTAAATAACCAATTTTTGACTTTGTTTTTGCACGTGTGGTATATAGATAAAAGAAATTATGTGGTGACACTTCTGGAAATGTTTGCTAATGAAATGGGTTGGGTAAATATGAGGTGAGTTTCCTATCTCCAAGATCTGCTGCTCCAGCTGAATTTGGGATTTGCTCTAGCACAAGGACTGAACAGGCAATAGATATGGGCTGTTAAATCTCTGTGTGAAGGCTTAAGTCATGTGGAGACGTGACGGAAGTCTGTCATGCACCTTTGATGGGGATGGATCCTCAGGGGTTTTTTTTTGCTGCGTTTTAGTTTTCAACTATGTAACTTTTCACATTATCAGGCAAAATTACCTCAGTTCACCCATGTATGGGGACCACTTAATCTGGATGATTCCTGTAAATCTCCTAAAAAGCTTAATACTGGTTACCTGTGCGCTGGATGCTTGAGGCGGGAACCTCAGACGTGTGAATACGCGGCAGCGTCAGCCCTGGAACTGGAGACAGCGATGCTACGACTGTTCACTCTCAAGACTGTTTCTACTGTCAGAAGCAAGAATAACGTGTGAGGGCTCTGAAGCACCGCACCACACGCTGTGGCCGCTTGTGCTGCCGGCGGGGCGGCCAGGGGCTGTGGCTGCCCCTCAGGGGACGGGAGCGGTTTCCTGCCCTCGGTCCGTGAGGTGTCCTCCCTCCACGGAAGGAGCGGTCTCACCCGTGAGGTGGGTTTCCCGCCCTTCACAGGACGAGCGCTGTCACTCCTCGCTCTCAGGTGTGTTCCTTCCTCCCGGAGGGACCGGCGTCTCCCTCCCTGTCAGGGCTCGGTTCGGGGGTGCCCTGACTCCCCCCCTCCCATTCCCCGTGAGGCGGCCGCTGACGCGGGAAGGTTGAGCCTCGCGCGCTCCCGTCCGGGCGCTGCCGGCCCGCGGAGCACCGGGCACCGCCGCAGCGGCTCTGCCTACGACGCTGCCATGTCCGCCCTGGCCAAAGCCTCCGGCGCGCTCAAGTCGGTGGATTACGAAGTGTTCGGGCGAGTGCAAGGTAATAACGAGCTGGGGTTGAGGTGCGCTGATGGGCCGAGGGCCTCCACGCCGAGGCGGCGGCGGCGGGACCGCGCACGCGCGAGGCGGGAGCGCCCTGAGGGGGGAGAGGCGGGAGCGGCAGCCCCGGATCATCCCCGTGGGACGGGAAAGGTTAAAAAAAAAAAAAAAAAAAACACATCGTCAGTGTTCCCCGGCTCTGAAGCTCGGCTGCCTCGAAAGCACAGGCCGTTCTATCCGGAGCAGTCCCCATTAACCACGTTTGCGCTCGTGGCTTCTGTCGGCGCGGTTGTGTGGGAAAGCCCTTCCCTCCGTTCCCACACTAACGGCGTTTTCATTGGCACTAAATGTATCAGCGGGAACAGTCGTTTGTCGAAAGCGTAAATTCTGTGCACTTTGTGTAACGTTAATTTCGCAACTGTTCTGAAATTGATAAAACACCACGAGTAACTAGGATAGTGTGGTGAAACAGCACAAATGACTTGTATGCAGCTCACTGCCCTTCTATATCAAGGGAAATTCCTACAAGTGACATGCTTTCTAATAATTTAAATACTTTTATTACTTTAACACTTATTTTCTTTCTCTTCTAGGTGTTTGTTTCAGGATGGTAAGGCAATGCTGCATTTACCAGCTGTACTTTATAGTATAATATTTCCAGAGCTAAAAATACAGCAGCAGGTCTGTACAGTGTAAATATATCCAACTTGAACTTTGAGTTCTAGGTTAGGTGGTTAAGTACTGAGATTCCGTTTAAAAGGAGGAAAATGGTTTTATATTAAAATAGCTTTTTAAAAGCTTATTAATGGATTGTCTATGTAGTATCTAAAGATTGTGTTTGGATTACTTGTAACAGCAACAAAAAAATGTTGCAACACAGTCATCTTTAGAGAGGTTGAATGTGAAGTTTTTGATATTGCCTCCTGAAACAAGTTTAATTTTTTGTAATGACAATTTAGTACCTGTATTTAAGGAGGCTTAGTGTGTGTCCTTGGAAAAATGTACTACAAATAAACACTCCGTGGCTCGCACCCCAGGTCAGCGTCTCCACCAGCTCTGAACATGCAGCAGGTGGTTTTACTTTTCACAGAAACCCAGGAAACTGTAGGACACGTTTAAAATAAGAGCAGTTTTTGATCTGAAAATACTAGACAGTGCTTAATATTAAACATAAATTTTTTATTCATAGATTCTATGTATTGTGAAATAGTGCCAAATGGAAATGAATAGAGGATTACAGTAGAATATGTCTTGAATTTAATTATTCTATCACGTGGGAAACTAAGTCCAAGCTTGCTTTGCCTCATAGTCCTCTTGAAAAACACCCTTTACAGTTACCAACACTTTTTTTCCTTGGCTAAATCTCCTCAAAACATATTTTCTCTTCTGAAACGGAGTGATATTAACATGAAGTTTGGCTTTTGACACCAGAATAAGTGTCTCAAGAGGCTGATAATGCCGTGTGCGTTGGGGACACATACTCTAAAATGTCTGGTGGCTATTTCCACCCAAATGTATTGAAAAGCAAATGAATTTATTAATGAAGTTATGGCTAAAATGTTTCTATCGTCCTGCATAGAATGAAAAATTTAATGGATCTCTGCAAAACAGGCTTTCTGTTCCCTACCATTTCAGTGTTCAGAGACAAATTATGTTGAATTTGAAAAAAAAAAAAAGAAAAACCCACAAGAAATAGGGTACTTAGAAATTGTGGGTTTCATCACAAGGAGTGAGTGCCTGGGAAACCACAATTTGTTGTGGTATTACAAAAATACTAGAAAACCAATATAATTGGATTTCCTTTGCTGCTATTTAGAATTTTGGAGTTGGGGGGAAGATTTAAAGGGTGAAAGTCAGGAAACTGGAGGAAAAGGACTAAGATTTGTAAATATAGCAAATTCAATGAGTTCAAACACTGGGATGGCTGAACAGGGAAATAAGCAGCGATAGGAGCTATAGAAGGGAATGAAGTAGGTACAAGGGAACGGTATGGGATTAGCGGAGTTCTTTGTGCTCAAAACCTCATTGTTTTTTGAGAATTGGCTGTTCCTGCTGCAGCTCCAGAGCTGACAGGAATATCTGAATGCCTGAGCATCACCCATGGATTTTTATTAAGTGTAGTACTTTTTTTTCACAGTAACAGCTGTGAAAAGTAAAAGTGGGGTTGTAAGTGTTGTGCTGACACTCATTGTCCTCTCATTATTTCCCAAACCAGTACACAGAAGAAGAAGCCAGGAAATTAGGAGTGGTTGGCTGGGTTAAAAATACCAGCCAGGGAACTGTGACAGGCCAAGTTCAGGGCCCAGAAGATAAAGTCAATGCAATGTAAGTACTTTTATAGTCTCTTCTTCTTACTAAAGTGATTTACAGCAGCGTTTTTAATAAAAAGTGACAAGTGGATCCATGTGTCAGCAATGTAACAAGCGCTTTCAGCCAGTTTTGGAGGTAAGAGATACATTCTTTAGACTTGAAAAATAGTGTGTAACATCACCCAGTTTTGATTTCTAGTGTCACGCAGTTCATCAGTGTATGTTCTAAACATCCTCATTTATTGGGAAATGAAGAAAAAGCCATTATTTGGGGTTTTAATTAATCAAAACTTCTCTGTTAAGAAGCACACTGAAGAACTTCTTGAGATGCCTGTTCAGCCTGTACTTGAATCAATTTAATGGAAACTGTGTTTACATGTCTTCTCCCTGATTTTAAAAAACCTAATACATAAATGCACACTTCAGCCAAGGCCTGTAGTCTCTACCATCTGGAAATAATTTCTGAAGTATTTTGGTGTCTTTAAAAGAATGAGTAATAATTTTCTTTATTAAATTGCTGATTTCTAGAAGCTTAAAGCAATCACTCAGAGGAAATGATGGCTGGAAAAACAAAGTCCAATTCAGTTGCTTCCAACTATCACTTTTTGCAAGGGTACATAGGGAGATTGTTGGGAGATTTAAAAAACCTTCAGGGCTTTGTTCTCTCAGTGAAGAAAGAGTGAGGGTAAAACTTCCCTTTTGTGGATGGGCAACTATTAGTGCATGTTCTGCCAACTCCTTCCCATCCAGGAGTTGCTTCAAAACTGGACTTGGATAAAGAAGTTGGCTTTGCTCAGAAAATGTTACACTTCCTAGTAAAGAGATTTATATATGATTTGTAGCTACTTCCTTCTGTTGTGTTTTTAACATGAGGTTGTTTATCTTGGACTGTGAAATATTTACAAACCCTGAGAAATCTGTTTTCCTAGAGGAAGTTTCTATTTCTTTTCTGAAAGAACTTGGTCAGTAACCTCTGAATATTTAGTAAACTCCATGTGTTGGTGCCACCCCTCAGGTTAATTTAGTGCCCAAAATTGACTGTGTGGGAAATCAGAGTTTGGTTTCTGTTTGCTGGGGTACTTTTTCATTTAAAAACACATTCAGAGCAAATAAAGTTGTTTTTAGTTGCTGTTTTATTTCACACTGGAAATATAGGCCACAAGGTAAGATGCAACTTGGGAGGAACTGGAAGACAAACATACTTAAAATATGGTTATAATTAATTATTTTGCAAGGTGCAATGCGAAATAGCTTCTCAAGCAAACAGCTTGGCAGGGGCATCCTGGCTCTGCAAAAATCAGTTGGAAACTTTAAGTGTGAACTATTGGGGGCTGCAGAGTGTTGCATGTGCAGGAAGTTGTATTGCTGATGGACAGTCCAATTAGTGCTGAATGTGGGTATGTATTTTTGGGGAGTGATGCTGGGAGGCTGATCCCTTCTGTGGTAGTAGTCACACTGAAAGCTGGCAAAATGTACTGACCTCCCCAAAGCTGGGATTGCAGTGGGGATGTCACTGAGCTGCAGGAAGTCCATGGTATAGGCGAACATATTTTCATTTTGACTACTTTCATTTTGTCTTCAGTTTGTTTTTTAACAGAACTTTAATTTTCTCAGATCAGGTGAGTTTTAGATAATGTACTTTAGAGCCAATCTTTAATTTTAATTGGGAGGTTGCGGAATGTTTTGGAAGGTGTTTTTAAGAAGTCTCAAGAACCTTCTTTACCTGTCAGGTTACTTTAATATCCTTTGCTGTTTAACTCTAGATGGAGCTGTTGGTTCTGAAAATCCCTTCACCCACCCATGCTGTGTTTGAAGGGGTTCTATTTTTAGACTGTCACGGTAGAATCCATCTTTCTCCTTACTACCTTTTCCTTCGCTGTGTTTTGTAGTCCTGTTCTGTTTGCTGCTACTGTTCCACATAGATCCCACCCATTGTCCTTTGATACAAAACCCTCATTTTCAGTGTTTTACCTGTATGTAAGCCAGAGAATGCTCAACGCACAAGTGAAGCAGAGTTGCACCATTCCTAAAACATAGTAAATAAGGTTTTATGGTAAACTGAAGCCTTTCTTTTCCAGGTATGGGCTGATGATAAAAAGTGAGGTACAGGAGGGTAGTCTTCAGTTCTGTTTGTTTTTTTTCAGGGATACTTACAGTACAGGGATTTTCATTATAGTATCTGTGCTATTTTTTCCACTTTATTCATTAAGTAAGGTTAGAGCCTGTGTAGCCATGGTGGCTGTTGCCATGGCAACCTGCACTGACAGCCTGCAACTCACTTTCAGTGGGGAATTTTTTGAACTTTGACATCTCTCTCAGTTATCCATTAAAAGAGGAAGATAAGAGTCTTTGTGGATTGCCAGATTCAGAATTTATGCTGAAAATCCAAGATTTCGAGTCAGGCTGACAGCTTAAAATGTGGAATTTTAGGACATTTTAGATAAGACAGCAAGTGTTCTTCCTGTGTCTGAGGAAAGGCAGGATTCTAAATATAGATGGCTTGTCTTGGAAATAGGCTCTAATTAGGAAATTAATGCTAATTTCATTTGAATGGGATAATTTTTAATATCAGTGTCAGTTAAGAAGAATTAATACTCATTAAGATTTAACTGGCACAAGACTTAAATTACTTCAGCATGTATTTGCATAGAAAAACTTATATTTCTGCCATGTGAAGGGGAGAAAAAGGCCCTTTTTATTAGTTAATATCACACCTGTCATGTTTTTCATTAGTCAGGTGTATCCAAGGTTTCTCTCTGTACTGACACTGAATATTTTTTCCTCAGTGTAATTTGTAATTGTTTGCAGAGAACAGCCCTGATGACATGAAATTGAACTAAATGCCAGTAAAAGGTACCTTCCTTATTTAGACTATGACTGGGTTCCTTGAGCAGATTTCTAGGTCTTAATACCCAATTGGTGTTTACATATAAAATGAATATACTTTAGTCTGTGTTTTGAGATTTTGTCCATTTCAGGGTTGATTTTAAATATTAAAATGTTAGTTATAATATTTTAAAATGTTCTGCTCATTTTTTACATTAATCACTGCTGAAGGTGATTTACAGTGGGAATCAGTAGCAGTCAGATGACAGGAAATGGGACTTCTATAATTCAGTGTGTGTCCAACTGTAACAAGGACAGGTTTCTTGGGTTTGGTTATGCTCTTTTGTTTAAAGGTAAAACTAATGTACGCTGGGAAAGAAAATTGTTAAGGTATAACCTATGTGGGTAATAAAATGGTAATTACTTATCTGTGATTGTTTATTGCTTAAAACTGACAATATAAATTGTGAATTGTGCTAGTTATTGATCTGTAATTAAAATTACTCAACTGCTGATGATGACCTAGGAAAGAATGGGGTTAAACCTTGTTCTCTGGGGTTTTGAGCAGTTGAAATTAGATAGATGAACTAATTGCTTTGTTGTAACAACTCTAAAAGGGACCAGCCAGGTGAGTCAGAAGCTAGTTTTTTGTTGCTGGCCTCTGGGAATAAACCCAAGAGGCTGTTCCTCAGTGGCTGGAGGGAGTTGTACCTGCTTCTAGCGTGGAATGGAGCCCAGTGGCTCATTGTTGTTCTGCCCTTGCCATGGAGTGTTCTCCGGCAGTGTCCACAGGGAATTCCTGTCTTCTTGGTCCTGCTGGGGCCCAGGAAAAGGCCCTTTTCCCTGTGGGCTGGAGGGGCTGAAGACAGAGGTGTGACTGCACTGAAGGTCACCCAGCGCACCAGGGACCAGCCACAAATAGAAGTGCCCTCCTGGCACAGCTCCTCTCCTTTGCGCTGTGCTGGGTCGTCCCTGTGCTCTCAACTGCCACAAATCACGGAAGCTTTTAACTGTGGTCAGGTCTCTCTGGATATAGAGTACTGCAAAAATGTTCCCCACACTTCTGTTTCTTCTTCTGGGCTATAAAGACAGCTGCCTTGGGTCACCTTGTAGACTGTTTTAATCTAGTAGTTTTTACAGTCACTGTGAATTTGCAGTAGCTCAGTAGATTGGAATTCTTTATCAACTATCTGCTTCCATTTCTGATCACTGAAGTGCTCATAGTTACATATTTCTACAAAGAAATAATTCTAGGCTAAGCATAGACTTATAGTGGAAATATTTATTTAGGATTTACAAAATACTGCCTGTAAGAGCTTAATCCTCATCTTTTTGTCACCTTTTGGGTACTGGATTCTTTCAAGGAGTGCAGGCTGAGCAGTTTAGCCTGATTTGAGACTAAAATAAAAGCTGCTGCTGAAGAGCGCGTGTCCTTTATTGACACGTAAGGTTACTGAGTTTGGGCAGGGTTTAATTCTCCCAGCCATTACCCTAAAATATGTGTTTTAGTTTCATCTCATACCATAAATACAAGCTGGTGAGGTACTGGAGCGAGGGGGCACCTGCAACAGCTTATGGTGTTTGATGCTTGAATTGCAGGACTCCTTTTGTTCATTACAATTTGAAGGTGTTCTACTCTTTGCATGTTTGTAGGCCTATTAAATAGAGGCAGAGAGAAGAGTTGCTGTGGGTCTTGTTACCAGTGGGCATATTAATAGTTGTTTAAATATTAGATATAGAGAAGACACAAAGCTGCTTTCTATGTCTGTAAAGCATTTGCCAGATACTGTTCCTGCATTTAAGCAGGACTGAAGTTCTGAAATTGTGCTTCTGGAATAAGAAGTGTTTTAGTGCATGCAGTGTCTTGGAAAACTGTGTGTGATCTTGAACTTTCTTCCTGTCTCTGAGTGTTGCATTGATGCTCCTAAGTCCTTTGGAGTGGTAGTTCACCAAGGCTGACTCTGCTACAGAGTTCCAGGCTTTCACTGGCTTATCTGATGGGTGTCTGGGGTGACACTCAATTCCAAAATCCCTGTTGCACAGTTAAAGGCAGGAAGGATTGCAAGATTGTATTGGATTGTACTACAAACACAGGCAAGTGGAGCTGTTGTTTGAACACTCAGTTTAGGCATTTTCTTGTGTAACCAGAAGTGATTCGCCTTTCGTCCACACTGAGAAGTCAAACTTGTTTTGACTCTAAATTCATCTTAATTAAACCACAATAACTGTTCTGCAGCAGCTCTGTGCAGGATTGGTGGGGCTTTGCAGGAGACTGATTTCAAAGTAGAAATTAGAGTTATGTATGATTTCCACTGGGGGCTTTTTATTCATTTGAGCACTTCTGCATTCTTTAATGTTGATATTATTGGGACCACATGTAATGCTTTGATATTTCCCAAGTGAGGGTGTTCTGTTACTGCTGATACAGGAGGATGTGGTGCAGTTCAATGCTGTTATTGTGGCTTTTTGTTCTGAAGAAAGTGTTTTACGTGTCCTTAGTGTTCCAGCACAACACTTAAATAGAGACATTAATGAGTAAAAGTTCAGTTTAAACCAGGATTTTTAAATGGCTTTTGTACTCCAGCTTATTTTTGTGCACTGTCAAAAAATAGATTTGTGCCAACAAACTTGTAATTATCAATAAAAACATGTACTTGGTGTAGGTTTTCCTGGAACTTATGCTGGATGTGCAAACAAGTTGTGAAAATAACAACCAACTAATGTGACTCTTCTATTATATAAGTGAACAAAAAGGAACAACTTGAGAACTGCAATTTTTTGTTTTCCTTTTGTGTGTGCTGATCCTTGAAGATTAATATGTAGGGAACAAGCCTGTTATGACTCTTTTTCTGTCTTAAGAGGGATGAAGGGTGTTATTCTGCGTCTGGAGATTTGTGTTTTTAATCCACAGGAGAAAGCAACAGTAAACTGATATGAAAGTTGCATGATGTGAGAATGCTGCTGTTGTCCCAAAAGTGGGTATTAAATTAGGCAAACATGCAGATGAAGCTGTTGGTAGACCTTGCTTCTGGGGAGAAGTGGAGGGAATGCTTCTCAGGTGTATTCCATCAGGTGTGTAGCACTTGGGAATGCCAAGCTCTGTTGCAGACAGACAGCTCTGGGAAGATACTGAGCCATGAACCCTGTGCTCAGTGGGTGGAGCTAGTCCTGAATTTACTGGTGTAATCATGCACAGATCTTGAATCTTGCTGCTGCTGACCTTGCCAATGTTCTGGTGGAGAAAAGCATCTCCAGCATGTAAGCACTTCCTTAGCCTGGGGAATCCAGGACTGTAAACAAAATCCCTGTCCCTTATGCCATGCTGCATGAGCTGTTTAGAGCTTGTTTGATGAGGAGAGAACTCAGAAGCCTAGTGATGCTGCTGAGATACCTCTTTGTTTTACTCCCCAAAGTGCTGATTTGATTCACTGACAAGCTGTGTTCAGTTTATTTACCATATTTTTACAGAGGAAGAGTGGGTTTCACACTCATCTGCTTAAGATGTACCCTTTGCCAACAGCAGAAAAGTCAAAATTGCTTCTGCTCTGCTCTCAGCTGCTATTAGTGCATTACAGCAGTGGGAAAATATATCATTGAGTAACTTGATTATATCTCAGTTTTACCTTGTTCTTTGTTCCAAATTCCTTCCTCTGCTCCCTTATCTTGCTCTCCAGGGAAATACAATGTACGTTTGCTTAATGCTGTGCCCTGAGATGTTCCCAACTCTCCTGCAGGGTTAATATTCCCCTTTGTATCTTTGTCTTTCTGTGACCCCTCTGAAGGGGATCCTCAAGTCTCTGTAGAGAGAATCACATCAGCTTGGAGAAGCCCCTGGGTTTGGTCTGACAGGCTTTTGCTCTTGAGCTGATTTCATGTAGTCACTGTGTTACTGCATTAGAAGCTTTCTTTTCCAAGCTGGTTTTCTTGGAGATGTTTTCCTGTAGCTGGGGTGGAACAGCTGACGCTTTAATGTAGAATGAATGCTCTGCTTGTGTACCTTGAATGCTTTCCACTGCTGTTCAGATCTGTACTCTGCTCTTGTGGTGCTCAGGGCTCTTCCTGCTTGTTTCACTGGTGCTGAAGGAACCAAGAAAATCAGTCTGGAAAGTAGAGGGGACTCAATAAAAAAAAA
The DNA here is from genome assembly GCA_035584735.1 of Pseudotriccus pelzelni. NCBI lineage: Eukaryota > Metazoa > Chordata > Aves > Passeriformes > Tyrannidae > Pseudotriccus > Pseudotriccus pelzelni. The sequence continues at coordinate 4,297,051 of JAWMRA010000113.1, read as the reverse complement.
AGGCAGCTTTTAATTTAGAAAAAAAGTCAATAAATTTAATTAATGCCTGATTTAAAATTGGGCAGCTGATACTCAGTTTGGACAAAGTTTCCTTGGACTTCCAATGAACATTCTGATGAAAGAGGGCCCTGGATGAGTAGTTTTCCTTCTTTTTGACTCTATAAGCCACAGAATTTTAATACATGCTAGAAAACAAACCATCTAGAGGAAACCCCCAACCTATTCCAGTTTGCAGATATCCCAGCAATCATTTAATGATGTTTCAGTCATATTTTTGGATCTGAGCAGCTTTGATGTGGCACAGAGGAGCTCACCTGCAATCCAGTTACACTGTACAAATGCTAATCCTGAGCTCTGGCCCTGCTCAATGGAATTTCTAAACCCTTCCTGGAAATCAGATTTCAAGGGCAGCACTAAAAACTCCTCATGCAGCACAGCTCTGCCCCACTGTCACTCTAGGGAGGCATTAAGGGCTCATTAAATCTAGATGGCTGGTGTTTTGCAGGGGGATTTTCAAGAGTTGAGGGAAACAAAGTGGTTTGGCAGGAGAGGTGGGGAAAAGCTGCTGCCAGTGCCCTGCCCTGCTTTTGCAGGCTGGATCCAGCAGCTGGAGCTAGAAACTGAGCTCTTCCTTGTTAGTCAGGGGGCTGTAGGGCTGCAGCCCTTTTTGTTAGAGATGAATTGCTATATTATTCTGCTGCCCTCAGGAACTCTGGGCAAGAATCCCCACACTGCTGTGGGACCTGCCAGGGAGAGCAGAGCTGCTGGAATGCTGTCCTAGAGATGAACCCTGCTGTCACTGTTGGCTTTATTTGTGTTTTCAGCTTTCCTCTGGCTGTTCCATCTTCTCAGTCAGGGGAAAGTGCTGAATATTAGCCTGGGTGAAATGAGAGACATCTCTGCTTGGGTTCAGATTGAAGTGCTGAGTGTGCCTGCAATTTCACTAGGATCTGCTGGGATGCCCTGGAGATCAGAATCTAATGGATTTTAGTGTTCCAGGTTTCTATACTATCCAGTTCATACAACACATGAGCAGTTTTGTTAAATGAAAATTGAAAATAGTTCTGTTGAAGCTGCATTTGGATTATTCCCATATTGTGGAGGAACTGGGGCACAGGGTACAATCAGTACAGTCTTATGGCAAATTTGTGATGGAGCTTGAAGGAGTTGTGGGACTGTGGATATCCAGTCCTGTGCTAATCCTTGGAACAGAGTTTCTCCCTGTAAGGTTTTGGCTCTCTGTGTTGGTTAACTAATACCACTCAAGCACTGCTCAGAATTTCAGGGTATGTTATGCTCTCATCTGGTTTCCACTAACTGCTTTTGGACTGCTTCAAACTCTATAATTGCATTATTGTATCAGGTGATTCCTCTGGCCCAGCTGGAGCACTGAGGTTTTGCCAGGTCCAGGAGAAACCGGTCTTTCTAATCCCAAAATTCCCCTGATCTTCAGTAGTACAAAGAAAAAAGTGATAGGCTGTAGTCAATCGAGATCCCATTCTGCTTTATCAACATGAGTCCTGTGACCAAAGAACAGAGTAAAATTAAGGAATGGAGCCAGAGAATGAGAGGATTCATTTACAGACGGAAACCTGTAGCACAGAGATGAAGTAACTGGCTCAGTCACTCAGGAGAACTGGTGCTGACTCTGAATTCCAGTTGTCTCCTGATTTCTGCTCCATTCTCTGCTCTTCTGATCCTGTAGTTAGTTTAAAACAGAACTGTTTAACTTTCTTTGTTAGTAGCCACAAAATCCAAACATGCCTTTTGTGGTCCTTGCACAACAGAAGGGTAGCAATTGTTCGTGTGCCAGCTGGCATTTTTTTGGTTAAATGCTAGCACTAATAATAATTAATTGGGTAATTACATAGACATTTTCTTTCTGGCTTGTGTCCATATGGATGGTATAGGCAGAAAATCCAGTGTGGAGGGGAACATACGAGCAATTACTCGTTTCAGTGAGTGCCTGTAAACAAGGTCAGCTCAGCAGGCACCCAGGAAATCTTTTCTGAAATGTGATGCTGTCTGCATTATCCTTTTAGAGGGGCTTGGTGCAGGACCAGGACAGCAGCAGGATTTCTCTGCTCTGCTGTCTGAGTCCACACAGCAGATTTCCCAGGGCCTGCATACCCGGGGATGAACACTTAAACCCAGACCCGTAGTCTTTCATTAAAATTGTATATTCTTACCCTTGAATGCTCTTTTGCCTGAGTTCAGTCACAATTATTCAGTAAATTGAGGCTAACAAAAATCTATTCAACTAAGTGTGTGGTTTAGCAGATATTGAGGAATGTTCCTGTTACTCCCAACGACAAATGTGTCAAAGGCTGTTGACTTCAGTATTTACTGAGCCCCACACATTCTGAGAAATGCTGATTATTTTGCCTGATTGTATTCGAGAGATTTAAAAACTATCTCAAGTTTTCTAGTTGTTAGACAGTCAAGGTTTGCCTGCTGGAGACATGGGAATTGCCAAGTATGAAGCACATGGGACTGGGACATGAAAGAGTGTGGGGTTGGCAGAGGTGCCTGTGGGTTAAGACTGTTGTGGGATTGGCGTGGGAGGGGATGCTGGAGCTGTGGGACAGCACTGTGACCTGTGCAGGGATCACTGAGGGATCTTTCCCACTGGAGATGTTCCCCATGCCTTTACCCTGAGGAAACCACTGTTATTAACTCTACTCTTCCTGACTGTGCTTTAATTGTCTTCCCAAATGGTGAAAAAAATGAACTTAATGCCTTTAGCTGGAGTCCTGCATGGAAACTTGTCTACTCCCCAGGGGGTGGTGTCACTGGGAACGTGACTCCTGTAGGAAGGCCTAAAAGAGGTCTGTGTTACCAAGAGGATTGAAAATAGAACTTCCTGAAATGCTCTCAGTGTTTTTCCAGCTGAAGTGGCTCTCCAGAGTGATGCCACAGACCTTGGAATGGATGGCTGCTGCAGGAACGTGCAACCCAGGTGCCTGCACTGGGACTGTGCCTGTGCATATCTCCCTGCCTGCATCATGGCACTTATTATGGGATGCACTTGCCCTGCTCTCTTTGGCCTGTTCAGAAATCAGGGTGTGCTTAGGGACGTGGGGACTCGACTGAAATAGGATGTTGTTTTGTTCTTTGCCAGGTGATCTGAACTGTCTGACCAGTGTTTCAGTGACTAGCAGGAGCAGATGTGCCAGAGCACTGGGGGCAGTGACTGTGAGTACCTCTGGCCATGTGAGGCTTGGGTTGTATGTCCCTTTGGTTGTGTCCAGGGCAGCCAAGTGTTTGTTTGCAGCCGTGGTTTCCCTGGCAGACCCTTGCTTATTGTTGCTGTTGTTAGAGAAAACCTCCAAGGACAAAGCGGGAAAGGATGGTTTGTTTTCCTTCAGGAATGTGCTGATGTCAGTGGAGTCATACCTCGTATGTAGCAAGGGTTAGTTTTGAACAGCTGTCTCTAGGTGGGAATAAGTTCCCTGATCTACGCTTCTTAAAATACAGGCCAGGATGGACATGTTGAGCTGTCAGGGGATCAGGCAAATCCTCTGGTGGGAGTCAGTGGGGAAAGGAACACTCAGAGGTGCCCTGGGCTGCCGAGGGTGGAACACACAGTCCATGTCAAGGTACTGTTGATGCCACTTGTTTAGGGCATTATGGTTGGTGACCCTGTTCCCACCCTGCCTCAGCTCTTACAGGGGATCAGCACTGGAAGGTGCCAATGGCTTTGGGAATTAATCTCAAGGTTATATCTAAATCCAGGAGGACAAAATGGAAGGGCTGTGCTGTGTCCCCCTCAGGCTAGGCAGGAATAATGGATCCTCTGATTAGCTCTTACATGGTGATCCTGGGGTTTGCTGAAGAGGAAGGAATAAGGTGAAGTACTCTAAATGCTGGCATAAAAGAAAATATTAGTTCTGGTTCCATAACCAGTTCAAAAAGCCAGACTGAGATGAGCAGGAGAAGTAGGTACTTGTATTTCTGTGTCCATGATTCTATCCCTCTGCAACAGAACGAGCAGCTGTCTGGAGCCCAGCAGACACTGAAATGCAGGAGCACTTGTGTGTCCTGGCTCCACTCCAGCTTGACAGGAAGAAAGATCCTGTTGTGGCAATGTAAGTTGAGGGGTTTGGGTATATTTATACCACTGTAGTGTGGCAGAGTGACTAGATGACAAAGAAATTCTGCCTTGATGAAATTTAAGCTGCCTAGTGATAAATAAAAAAATAGAGAGCCTCCTGAAGGGTTTTTTTCAGAGCATATGGCTCTTGATGAAAAGATTTTTTTAAGAAAGGTTAAAAATTAAATTCCTTTGGGTGAGAGGGTTGTAACTTAAGAAATTATGCCAAGAGAAGTAACTTCTGGTGTGATTTAGTTGGTGAATTAAAAAGAAGTCTAGAAAGGGAGGTTAGTTTGTAGTTAATGAACTCTATAGGGAGCAGGGCTTTTTAAACCTGTTTTCAGGCACACTGGTAATATATAATTCACTAATGACTCAGTGGTAGCATCTTGATTGACTGCATTGATAACAGTGTTTTTGTGACAATACTTTGCTTTTTCTCAATGCCCCAGTGCTTGGTACAAAACTGTTACATAGGAATTGGAATTCTATTTTAAAGAAAGGTTTTCACTGTTATATATTGCAGAGCAAGCTGGCACTGAGATAATGCCAAAACCCAAAGGCAAGCAAAGCATCTGAATTTTGGTGTAAGAACCCCATGAGATTTCAGCTGGTCTCACGATTTTTTGGCACTTGATTAATACATCTGAACACGTTGGATTATCACTGATCTTTAGTGAAAAGGAGATAGTAAGAGTATTACGAATAATTTCCAGGTATTTCTTGTTCTGTTCAGGTTCATTGCATGCTTTGTTCTGGTGTCTAGTTTTCCCTAATAAAGAAAAAAGGATGGTGAAAATAAAGAAAACAATTATGTTAAAGTAAGGCTGTGATATATTTGTCTTATTTCTTTCAATCAGACCCAGTGTGATACTAATGCCAAATAAGAAGAAATAGGTCCTGCACCAAATCCTTTGGGTGGGAATGGACTCGAGAAGTGCTGTGATGAGGTACAGATGCTGTGTGTAGTGTCAGGTGTGCTGGAGGGAAAGAGATGTCAGGAAACTCCCTGGATCTGTCAGACAGTCTAGGCAAACAAACTGAAGTGCTGTGTTCCAAAACTCTGTAGCTTTCCCTGGTTTTCAGTGTGTCCCTGCAGCAGTCTGGTGCACTCAGGGACTTTATTGGTCATTTCTCCAGTTCAGTTTCTCAAGTTGTTTGGTTTCAAGCACAAAACAAAAATGGACAGGATTTTTTTTACTTGTAATTTCTGAAAATGCTTGTCTTGAGCAGCAAAGCTGAATACTTTGGAGATTGGCAGGGTTTCTGGGGTTGAGTGAGTTCTCCTTAGCTTCCCCTTTGAGCTCTGTAGGGTTTAAGTGGTGCCAAGAAACCATTTTCCAGTTGACTTGGCGTATACAGTGTCGTTACTGTCAGGAAAGTTTTGCTCAGTGTGTAGCTGAGTTCTGTGCCCTTGCAAAAATGGCCGAGGGAGTGGCACTGGTTTCATTTTTCCAGATGCATTTACCATTTCCAGAGCTTATCCTGAAGTCATGGCTCACTTCTGACTCATCAGGCACAGGGTCCCCTGAGTCCTGAGTTTTCTGGAGTGAAGACAACCCTTTGGTTGAATCCACAACAGCAGGAACTGTCAGCTGTTTAATGAGTAACACATTGAGTCAATGTCAGGATAAGGAATTTTATTTGCTCAGCAAAAATAATTAATTTTGGCAATTAATCATCAATTGGGGCAGTGGGTTATCAGGGTACAATTACTCATTGGTCCTTTTGGGGTTGAGACACATATTCTAATATTATTGCAGAAAATGAGTTATAAATGAGTTGGGAGTTGTGGTGTGGATGCTCTTACATCAGCTTTTTAAAATACTACTTTCAGATACTGCTTTTGCCAAATTACTAAAGGTAGGAATGTGCAAATAGATCTGCAATGGCTGGAACTGCCAGGAAAATGTGTTTAGGCCCAAAATCTCTGCCAATGCCACCACTACTGGTCGGAGCAAAGAAGTGACCTCTGAGATGACTTTGCAGGAGTGAAAATACCTTTGCCTGAATATATTTAATAAGCTGAATTCTAGGATAATGATGCTGATACCAGGGAGTGGAATAAGTATGAAAAGCCTTTTATTTATCTCTTCTATGATACATAGACTGTCTTTTCTGCCTTTGTTCTTTTGCTGAAGGACACAGTTGTCTGAAGACTGACACCACTCCTCATCAGTCTTTGAGTCAAATGAAAGCATCCAAGATCTTTTTCAGTCATAAATTCTAATATTAAATCATTCAGGCCTTTGTCTCTGACTCTTCTACCTCACCTTATCCAGAGCTGGGGGAAACCTCCTTAACCAGCTGGCCTGTGTTCCTCTGTTATGATATGGTGCTCATATCTGAGTTCTTTCCCTGATTTTTCTCATTTCCTTTTCTGATTATCTGCTGACATCTCATTTCTGCTCTGCTGGAAGCTGCACTTCTCAGTCCGTGGTACAACACTTGGCTCTGGGTATCTATCTAAAAAAAAAAAGGAATTTTAAGGTGGTTGTGTTTGCAGGACTTGTCTCTTGTCATGGAAACAAATATGTATACATCTTACTGCAGGTAATCCCTGTAGATGTGCAGTAGGGGTTCTGTAGTTCAGTGTTTTCACACTAGGTGTCAATCTACTTGCATATGTAGAAGTGGCTCTTTGGTGCCTTCTAGATACTTCTCTCACCAACTACACTGCCAGAATGCTGTTTTCCATCTACTTTGCAGGGGAGTCAGTGCTGTGACAAAGGAGGTGAATTCAAATATTCATCTTCTTTTGGTGGCTAAAGTAGAAGAATACTTTTTCCAAAAGAGACAGCATCTTCGGGATTGCCAGGTATAATTAAAGCCTTTCATTTTGGTAAAGCTGCTTGACAGCTTTAATGGAAAATGATGTTTCAACAACATGGAGTGAGGAGGTAGAAAGGATTAAGTAGAAATACTTTCTAGTTGCTGAACAGCAGTTTAAGATTCCCATTAATGTGGTGTTGGTGGCTGTTTCTGGCTATCTTGAATGTTGTAGGTGCCATCCAACCTGGCCTGGGACACTTCCAGGGATGGGGCAGCCACAGCTTCTCTGGGCAACCTGTGCCAGGGCCTCCC
>JAWMRA010000113.1:4228526-4289774 GCA_035584735.1 Pseudotriccus pelzelni | reverse complement strand
TTCCAGGGATGGGGCAGCCACAGCTTCTCTGGGCAACCTGTGCCAGGGCCTCCCCACCCTTACAGGGAAGGATTTCTTCCCCATATCCATTCTAAGCCCACTCTCTGTCAGTTTGAAACCATTCCCTGTTGTCCTGTCCCTCCAGTTCCTGATATAATTCATAAAAATGCAGAGAAACTTGTTCCAGTGCTTCCTTCCTAATCTCTTTCCCTCTTTTCAAATACTATTCTTGTAAGGTCTGGTTGAAATAAGGAGCATTTCCCACCCTGCTGTTGCAGAGGCAGCATTCCCAGTAATTGATTAGGAGTGAATGTGAGTAATTCCTGCTGGGAATGCAGGGTTCAGTGGGTTATGTGGAAGGTTCTACTCACAGGGCAACTAGTAATTGTTATTAACTATGTAACTACTTTGCTCAGTGAATGAACCTCTTCTCCTGTTACAGCTCCAGTCTTGCCACCTCACTGGCCTCTTCTGAGGCCCCAGAGTGCAAAAGCTTTTTTTCTGCTTGGGCAGTGTTTAAAATGGTTTAATTAGTGTCTGTGCAAGATGAACTTGGCTCTAGTTGGAAATATCAAAGGATTATTTCCACAAAGATATCTTGCATTATACTCGAATTCTGTCAGATTAAAGTATTAAAACAACAGTGATTCTGCCCTTAGTGTTATGCAGGAGTTGTTACAATTTAGGCATAGTAATAGTAGTATACCAATGTAGGTAAAACTCTTCTTAAATCTGTTGGGTTTTGCACGCCCCTACTTGTTTGAGTTCATGGTTTTGTATGTCTGAATATGTGGATGAAATTTCATGTACTGTTAAGTTGAATCTGGTTTATAGTTGCATCCTAACTAATTGCATTAGCTGCTGAATTCTTCAAAGCCTTCAGTACTTTGTCTGGGGCAAAAGAAAGTACCCCATAATTTCATTTTTAGAATATATATCTGTACCTTTAATAATATAATTTTCTGGGGGTTTATTTAATAAATTGAAGAGAATAAAAATGCCAAACATCACTGAAGAACCAAGCTGTTTTGGTATTCTTAGTCATTTGGAGATCTGGTCTATATTACTTAGACATCAGTTTAAAAAGTGAAAATACATTCAGCATCGCAGTAGAACAGACACCAGACAAAGCATCATGGCTTGTTAAACTGGATTTGGATTTCATTTGCATCGTCTCAGGTGGGAGAAAGTTACTTAAGGATTTTAAATATGCAGAGGCCTGAAGAATTTGTGCTTCATTATGAAGTTAATTGCGGAGGAATGGTGAGACAGACCTGAATTTCTTAAAGAGCTCAATAAATAACTTGTTAATTATTGGGAGGGGGGGTTGGGTTCTAATATATTAACAGGGATTGTGGGGTTTTTTGGTGCCTAATTCCACTTAGCAGCTCAAAATGCTTTGGAACTCCTGGAAAATAAAAATGCTTGGTTTGGGGTTTGTAGGGGGTTTGCTCAAGTCCTGTGTTTCTGACTGAGATTCTTGGAAGGAATATGGTACAACGTGGCTTTTATAGCTATGCCTCATTTATTTTGTGTTATTTCATAGGACTGAGTATCAGTTGAAGAGACAAACTTGTCTGAAGTGGCTGTTAAAAGTGGTGAATGTATATAAAGTAATAATTAATGAGAAATAATTTGCTTTCAGAAAAATTCTTTTGATGAGCTGGGATGATTTGTATTCTCTAGGCAGCATCTGTCATGCAACAGTTTCATTATCTAAAGGAATTTTGCCATAAGGGAAGTGTTTTGCATTCCATGGCAAACACAGCTTCTCCCAGGGCTTGTTGAGGTGCCCTGAAGAACTGTCAGTAATAAGTCATTGCTTGGGACTCAAAGTTTCCTTTAAAACTAGATTTACTTTCAGGACATATGAGGAAGGAGTACAGTTTGAATGTTGCATAGTAACATCATAGGACAGATTTAGGCCCTTTATCACATTTTACATAAAAATCCCCTGCTTCAAGAGCTGTTATTTGGGACCAGCCTACAAAAGTATTTTTATAGAAGCACAGGAGTGGCAAGTGTACCTAGTTCTCTGTTTCTCTTGCTTCCATGTTTGAGCATATGGATCCAAAGGGAGGTTTGCTCCCTGTCACCTGATCTTCCATTCACACACTGGAGATGTTCTGTCTCAGATTTTATGCCGATGTCAGACTTGACAGTGCAGATGTTACTCCTGCATCCTGCAACCTCTCCAGCAACCAAGGAACCTCCTCAGCATGTTTGGGATGGTGCCAACCTGCTGGACATCAGCTCTGCTTGTGAGGGGAATAAAGAAAGGAAAACTGGAGAGACAGAAGAATTGGTCCTGATATAACTGCTGTGCTCCCTGATCCCCCTCAGTGTGTGTCTGGGCCTGGTGTGCAGCCAGGTTTCCATCAGAACTGGGGGGCTCTTCTGTTTGAACGTAGCATCTTTTTGAGCTCTTCTGGTTCTTGTTAAAGATGCAGCCCTGGAACTGTTTCTGTCCCATGTGCTTGTGGTAAATGTAACTGCATTAAAGTGATCTGTACAGATAAAGGCCTCAATTGTTTATGCATAGTTTGCTGTTCTGCTAATTTGTTCTCCTTAGGGCTCTGCCTGTTCAGCTTTAATTCATCTTGTGAGGGTTGTGTATATATTTAGGTACAATAGGCTTCATTGTCTTCCCTGTTGCTTCAGGGTTTGGTCAGTTGGTGTTTGCTGGTCACACCAGTGGTGCATCAACTGTACATTTGGGAAAAATGAGTGACTTCCTTCCTAAGAAAGGCAGAGGTTTGTGTTTTGTGACAGATAGGGAGCTGCCATCCCTCGATCCAGTTCTTGGTGCCATGCAGCTTCTGGATCCAGCAGTGCTGTGGTTTCTGCAGAGAACCTGCTCCAGCAATCCCAAGCTCTTTGTCCATCTCCAGCCACAGCTGAGGGGCAGTGGATGGACCTGGTGCTGTAACTCACCTTGGAATGCAGGGAGAGGAGGCCAAGGCTTATTTCTTATCCATCAGCTACACCTTGATTAGTTGGGCAGGGTCTTTTTGGCTTTGCTTTTGTCATTTTACTGCTGCTGTAGGAGCAAAGCAGCAGATATTAATATTTAATGAACTAGTCTGGATCTCAACTGTGATCACGTTGCTTTTTGTCTGGATTAATAAGGGTGTTGCTTCTTCAAGTTCCTGCTAGATTTCTTGTGTAAGGAGCTCTAAACCCAGGCTTCATAACGGAGAATACTTCATCCTTGAGTTAGAGATATTACCAGTTTTTGGGGTGTATCTGTAAGGGTTCAGGCCCTTGACTTAAAAAGTTTTATAAATTAATATCCTGAACAGGAAGCTGTTTTAGTGGTTAGATGTCATAGGTGTCACTGGACAGATCTTAACATACATCTCAAAGATAAAGAACTTGTAAGAAATGGACCTACCAATACTTATGAATTTTGGGTCTTTGCCTTCCATCACTGGAAAGGTAAGTCATGAACAATGTCTAACAGTTAAAAACAGGCTGGAAATAATAATATTTAAAGCAGAAAAACAGTTTTATCCATTTGAGGGGATTAAGAATTAAGGAAGCACGGTAGTACTTACGTACTGTATCAGAATATGTGGATAAATAAGGAAAATCACGTAAAGGAATAAAGGTTGTTTGTGTCATGGAGACAAAGGAGAATGAAAGGACAGGAGGGTTCGCACCAGAGTAGTAAGAGATCTGTCAATACTTGAATCCTGGGCTCTTGTTTCCATTGTTTCAGTAAACAAAAAAAACATGTAGGCAAGACTATGACATCCTGTACTACGTTTACAGCCAAAGTGGGTGTACTGCTTTAATTAAATAAGTCCTTTCTGCAGCTTTATATTACGAAAGAAAGTTGTTCTTTGGTTCCATTTCTCTACTTGCAGGCACCTTCCTAAAAACTCCTGCAGTTCTTATGCTGTGTTTGTCCTGGAGCAAAGGAACAGGAGAGCCAAATTCCCTGTGGGAATCCTTAACTTGGAACAGTGCTCTGGCTTTATCGGGGCTACGCCATGCACTGAGAATTTCCTACCAGGGCAGGGAAGTTGGACACGTGGTTGACAGAATTTGAATTGTTTATGTAATAATTTTTCCAATTGTGGGTAAATTCCCAGCATCGCAATGAAAAGTGAGGCAACAAGTGATACTGGGCTGTTTATGGCCTTGGATGTGTTTAATGCTTAGAATCAGCATTACAAATGTTCACTGTCTGATGAATTCCTAGAATCCTTGGGGACTGGGGCCTGACATCTGTTGGCTTCCAAATGCCAGGGTTTCCAGGCTGCTGGAAGAATTGGGTGCTAAAATAGTGTTGTGTGTATGTCCAAGAAGAGATGTGCTCTGGAGGTTAGGGTGCCATGGTATGCAAGAGTTTGAGGTATGTTTTGTTTTCAAAATGCATGTCTTGTGAACTGGAAACAGAGGTGTACAGTTCCTGTATTCTGTGTGGGGAGGTCAGAGCACAGATTAGCTCTGGGTCCTCTTCCAGGCTGTGTATAAACGGAGATTTGCCCCAGGTAGGGGCATTTCTCTTCCTTACATGGTCCCAGCAGTTGTGTTCCTTCAGAAGTCTTTGCACGTATGTTTGCTAATGAAGATTCCAGCAGAATAAGCAACCTCGTATTTCTCCAAACACGGAAGCAGGATTCAGTAGGATGTGAGGAATGAAACCCTGACCCTGCACTTGGAATGTGCCTCACAGGACTGATGTGCTCTGAGCTCCTTCCTGTTATATCTGTCGGGAGCTGAAATCTGGTGTGGAATCATAAATATTCTTAAAAGCCAGGCCTTGCTTATCTCAGAATGGGAATTGTGAAGGCTCTGAGAGTCTCTATCTGGAGAAATATCTGTTCCAGCCACTCTTTCCATCTCACATATGCTCTGTCCTGGATTTCATTGCAGCTGTTGTGAAGTTCATATTTAACTGATAGCATTTCTATAGTGTTTGGACTGTTGTGGGTTTTTTTGGGGGGGGGACAGAAAGGCAGCCTGTTTTTATAAACTGCATGATGACATGAACTGTTCTGACATGGGTTCTGTGAAGTGGTTGTTTTAGAACAGCTCCCCCAGTCACACTGTGATGTTTGTGAGTTGGCATAACTCCTCCTATAAATTATTAGTTTTGTTGTTTTACTTCTCAGGTGTTGGTGCTGAAAAACAAACAAACCATCTCTTATTCTCTCTGCACCTAAAAATGGCCAAACAAACCATGAGCAAATTCCAAGAGCCTTTTGAGAGGTTTTATTCTGGGAACACTTCAATGTCTTTTCCATCAGCTCCCTGCCTTTGGAATTCTCTGTCACAGGAACCACCAATGAACTCAAAGTTTATTTTGAAATAAGTTGAGTTTTCATTTGACTTATTTCAACAGTTCTAAGGAGGAAATAACCTTGGACTATAGTCCTGAATCCATGAATTCCATGAATGCTCTTGGAAAGCCCTTCTGTGGGTTGTGTGTGAGCTTTATAATGGAAAAGAAAATTATTTTCCAAGCTGATAATCTTGATTAGCCTGGTAGCATTCCATACTCACCCTGTTGTGTCCTAATGAGGCAATTAGGTACAAACACCAAGCTTGGTCAGGCATAAGGTTAATGAAATATTTGTACATAAATTTCAGTAAAATTAGCTAAGAGTGAAATTCTTGGGTTTTCCAGGATTTTTTTGTAGCTCTCAGGTCACATCACAGCCCCTGTCTAGATAGAAAACTTCAAAAAAAGGGGAAGGGAAAGAAAGAAAATGGCATAAATTTCAGAAAACGAATGACAGGTCTGATACTTCTTGACAGCCCCTGAAGCCTGAAGGGAAGATTGGGGGGGGGGGGGGGGAAGGCAGGATGGTGTTTAGGAACACATTTACACTTTGCCAATAATTCTTTTCTTACCAAGCATCTTGAAATACCCAAACCTGCTGTATATTAAGAAATGATAAAGCAGAAGCAACAACAGTAAAAATGGGTGCAGGGGGAGGTTCTCCTGAATAGTTATTGACAAGACTCATTTAGGAATGCTTGGAAACAGTGTGGAACAATTGTCTTTCCAAGATGCTTTATTGGATTGGGGCTTCCTTAGATGTTTATTTCTTGTAACTATTTGTAGTTCTTGGTGTAAATCCTGTAAAAAGATCAAGTCTATCTCCCTGTGCTCATTATGAGTGTTACTGTTGACTTCAGTAGATGCTGCCTTCAGTAGAATTCTGCTTTTATTGTACTGTTTCAAGTCTGAAACTCTCAACACCAAAAGCATGTGCTGTTAAAGGGCAGATTCTGAGTCAGCCAAGAAATGTCCAAAACAAATGGGAAGTTCAGGTGGAAAGATCAAGCCAATTAATCTCAATAATAAAGTAAATCTGGTTTGCTTTCTGTAAGTGGGAACTTCAAGTAGCAAATACCCATCCCTGCCTTGAGCGGGTGATAGCTTGGGAATCCCAGTCTGGGTTTATCTTGTAGGAAAAAGGTTTTTTTTGTTGTTTTTTCCTAGAAAGAAATCTGTTTCTTGATTCACTTTGTCACTGTTGCAAATAAACAGGAAAATATTTTCAGGTGACTAGCCTGCAGATCAGATTCATAAAAATATGATGCAGTACAGCACAGGAGCCACTGAATAGCAAGAGCACGTATCAGATCTGATTTCAGCAGGTATTAAAAGCCTTGTTGAACAGTTTTTTTTACACAAAGAAACATTGACCCAAGATCCCTGTTCATGCTCTGCTGGTTTCCTTGGATGGCTTGGAGTTTCCAGGGTGTTTTCCTCCTCAGTGAGCACATCCAGAGTGACAGTGCAGAGACCCCAGCATGGGCTGTGCCCTCGGGGTGCTGCACTCAAGAAATCTTTGTTCTATCAAGATTACTTAGTATTAATAGAAAATATCAAGCCCAGCAATTAGAGATGTTACAGAGCTGCGTGAGGTGGTGTTGGCATAGAGGGAATCAGGTAGGCTATGGTTGAGAGTTATATCTGGTTCTCTTGTTTGAGATTGAGCTGATTTATCCAGCATCCCTCCTGTTGGAATGGTTTGGGCTCAGGGCATGGAAGGCTTCTGAAGGCGAGATAACTAACGTAGTGAAACGATAATTTCATGGAACTTAAAAAGCCAAGGAAAAATGAGATTTATATTGGATCTGTCACAAATGGTATTTTGAATGTATGTCAGGTCATGAGAAAAACATCATAAAGAAGTAATGTGTTCAAGAAGGAAAGCAGTCCTCTTGCTGTAAATGGAATAGAGCTCCTTGGGCTGTGACACTGTGGAAGAAAGCAGCTGGTGCCAGAAGGTCTGTCTGCCTTTCCCTCGGGACAGCCTGGCACACCCAGCCTGGAGCCTCCCTTGCCTCGGGCTGTTGTGTCTGCAGGTACCTCAGGGCAGCTGGGACAGGGTGTCTTTGGGAAGAGTGATGGAAACAATAAATAATACATATCCTAGTGCTTGGTAACAAAGGTGATGTTCTTCCCAGGGAATACTGTCTGTGCATCTTGTGTATGGCAGGTGCAGTGCCCCCTTTCCCTGTAAACACTGTGCTGGGGGCACCTCTGGGGGTGCTGGAAACCACCAGGAGCTCCTCTCAAAGAGACAACAGAGGAGCTGTAACACCCTCATGGTAATCTTCTGCTTCCCCCTCATTGTAGCTATGTTTGTAATGCCAAAAAAATTGAACATCTTGAAAGTAAGTGTTGACAAAGCTCAGATTTTCACAGCTCATAAAACTTAAGCCAACTATTAACTAGTGTAAACCACTTGTTTTCCTGTACAGTTGTGCTCTAATAGAACAGTATTAAGACATTTTTCTGTCCTTTTTATTCAGATTCTAAAATGTGTATGTTATATCACAGTTGCTTTAAAAAAGGCAGCTTAAGGTTGGAGGTTAAAAAGCTGGGTGTAGCAGCTTCCTTGGAAAGTGTGCAATTTGAATTAACAAATCAAGTTACAACAGTGTAAAATCAAGGGGAAAAAGTGGAGCTGAGCTGGCTGAATGCTTAACAAGAACATTTCAACACACTTTTGCAAGCTAGAGTTGAGAAGAAATGCAAAATTCTCTGTGAGCCAACCTATTGGCTTGTGAGCATTCCAGCAGGCATTCTAGGGAAAGGTAAATTTATATATGGTCACTGGAAACGTTAAATATTGTCCCTCAGCCTCACTCAGTGCTCTACGAAATGGTGATGCTTCCCTTTCAGATTGAAATTGGAAATGGGCAGCTTCTCAATGAGCTTTCTTGGATTCTTTCAATCTTTTAACTGTCTAAAGAGATTTGTAAAGTAAGGGATACTTTTGAGGAAAATAGCAGGACCCCGGTGGGGATTGAAGGAACTCACTCTGGTTTGGTCTGGCATTATTTTTAGTTCTTGCATAATAAGTGAATCTGTTCTTCTGTGTAAAATCTCTCAGCTACACCGAGGATGCAGCAAGCGTGGAAATGGGGGTGCTGGTGCTCCTGTAGCTGAGCCTTGGTACCAGAGAACAGAGAAGTGTTGTTTTGCAAATTCCTGGTTTGATTTGTCATCCGGACTAGTGGCTGTTGTGTTTTTGCCAGGCTGTGTAACAAGAGGGATTTTTGTGGAGCTGGATTGGTCCAGTGTGGTGATTCATTCCAGCCCTCCAGGGCTCTGAGATGGCCGAGAGGAGGGTGTAAGGAGCACTTAGGTGGGAGTTGGTCAGCGGCGGGAGTCCTTTCCTTCCTCCTCAGTCTGCAGTGCCCTATCTGTCCTAGGTACAGTTTGGGGGTGATGGTGCTGAGCTTTCCTCTCCCAGCAGCTTTTGTTGGTACCCAACAGCAGCAGTTCTTCCTCATTCCAGCTTCCTGTGGCCTTGCATTCAATAGATGTGCAGTGGCATTCTGTGCAGTGAGTGGGGTTAGCCAAAATTCCTGCTCTGCCCAGGGAGCCAACTTGTCTCCTGTAGAGGCAGATGGATTACAGGGAGAGAATACAATGGGCCTTTTGGGCTGCTCCTGGCTTTCTGGGATGTTTACTACTCTGTGAAGCCAAGCTTAACTGGAAATTCCCTTTGTCTTGTGCTTTCTGTAGGTCAGTGTGGACATAAAAGCTTGTTTAAGTTACTGGAATGGCTGAACTTGGTTTTACTTTTCATTTGCTTCTTTACTTTGGACCAAGTGACTGCAGTGCTGCTTAGATCCTTCTGATAAGTTCTCTGAGAGAAGCCAAAATTGACTTGCCTGACATGGTCTAAACAAAGAGGTATGCTGATAACTTTTAATGAAAATATACTTATGATCTCATGTTGAAATTATTAAATTCTCCTTGAAGGTTCCCAAAGTGATTAACAGGAAAATGCACAACAGATCTTGGCACTATGTATGACAAAAATAACTCCAGGTTTGGTTTATTTCCTCTGGGATAATTCCTCCTCTTTAAAGTAATAGGTGAAGACATTTAACATAGATCAGATATCCATGGCAAAGTAAATTTGAGGTATACAGAGCCAAATTCTGTGTTCATGCAAACTAGCCATGATCACTTCTATGTTAAGAGTCTTGCCAGTAACCTCCAGAATGTGATGAGTAACATACAAGTCATTTTTCTCGAGTTTGAGTAGAAATGCCCCATCAAAATGTGTATTTGAGGCTTATTCAGTCCTGTGTCCCACAATATCTGTATCTCAGATCCTGCTTATTTGCCCTTGCTGCTGACAGACTTTCCAGTGCACCTCGAGGAACAGCTCCTCGTGGATTCCCTGGGGAAGTGCTGGCCCTGGGAGCAGCAGGGAAGAAAGGAATAAACAAATTAACAGCATCCATCTGACAGCTGTGTTTAAAACAGCCAGTCAGGCGCTAGTTCTGGTTAACCATCTCTCTCCCTCTCTAAAGCAGTTCCAGACCTCATGGTAAATACTTGATGGGCTGAGCCATTCCCGTTTCTGGGAAGCAGGGAGCACAGCCAGGCTCCCACCCCATTGCAGAGTCCAGCTCTATTCTGGGCCACAGTGCCCACGCCTGAGCAGGTTGTTTGGTTTCCAGTCCTCCCACTTATTGGGCTGTATCCTGCAGTTGTTGGGCTGTATCCTTCTACCCTGCTGCTTTGGCTCCCTGGGTTTAATCCTCCAGAGTAGCCCCTCACTTGGCTGGGATGTGGTGGGGCCACCGGAATAAAGGGGCTGAAATTCCCCTCCCTCGCACTTTGCTTTGTTTCCTCTCTACAACTTCCCTTCCTTTTGCGGGGGTGCACATGTGGTTTGAGTCCTCTTGGCGTTGTTCTGCACCAAAATATAAGTCATTCTTCCTAGGATCCCGCACGTATTTCCTTCCAGAACCTGTTTTTTCCCCCTTACTAAGGCTTTTTGCTCAAGTTAAAATGCTAAGCATGTTTTGGTTGTTTTTTTCTCACAAGGCACACGGATCCAAGTCGTGTCAAATCCCAACATTTAGTTCTTCATGCTGCTCTTGCACAACAGCAAACCTTATAAATTTTCTTTCTGGAGTCCTCTTCTCCTCTTAGGCTCTGGCAGCAGGAACAGAGGTGCAGGGACAATGCAATGGCTCTGCACTAAGCTGGGAGGTGTCTTTACTACCCAGGCTACTGGAGGCTTTACCTGCTGTATTTCAGGTTTATAAAAACACAGACTATAAGTAAAATATTCTTAGCCCTAAAGATTGGAGAGAAAAGCTTGAAAGCCATGGCTAAAGTTCTTCCCAAAAGCTCAGATGCCAGGCAGCAATGAGAGAATCCCACATTTCCTCTGCAAACATGGAAACACGAAGATTTATGAGAATTGGACAGTGCTGTTGCAGAAGGCAACAATATTGTGGAGGTATTGTATAAATATTTGCAAACCTAGTCTATATGCTGTCACAGATGTAAATACAACCTTCAAAAAGCAACCTCCTTTCCAGTACTTTATCCTAAACAAAGGGAAATCAAGTATAAACAAGCCAGGGCCTTTGTTTTCTCTCCCTCTAAATAAAAGCACACATTTCTCTTGTTGCACTTCAGTGACAACGTGCTTGAGGTGAAGAGAAAGGAATATTCCTGATTTGCCTAGTTCACCAGGTATTAATGCTGTATTGGCATTAATGGCATTTTCATATATTTGTACAATATATACAGTATATATTGTACAAATATTAGTGGCACTTCCAGGTCCTTTTCTAGCACTGTAGACTGTAAATTCTTCCCATATCAGGATAAAAGTTTGAGCTTGTGCATACGAAGAAATGAACTATTGTAGGGAAATATTTCAGTCAGAGAACAATGCCAAGCAAGCTGTTTATTCTAGAGAAATCTGGTTTATAGCATAGGTTGGAGTTTAAAAAAAACTTATTCAGGAAATCAGAAGGTTACTCTATTTCCGTAGTACTCCAAGCACAGTGGTTTTCAGGGCTGTGCCAGCATTATTAATTATGCTTATTAATGATGGCACGTAGTGCCTGGGTTTAGTTGACATGATGGTGTGTGGTCAAAGGTTGGAGTTGATGATCCTGGAGGTAATTTCCACCCTTAATAATTCAGTGATTATCCTGCATCACAGAGGTGAGGCTCCTTAAATAACATCTCCAGACAGCACTCCAGGTCTGACCTGGTCAGGCTCTGTTCACAGGTAGGCATGTGTTCCTGCTTGGAAGGCTGTGCACAGCCAGGCTGTTCCTGCCAGGATCCCATTTGGGATGGAGCAAACCTGGCTCTTCAGATGTTGTTTTCCAGTAACATGATGAATGGGAAGAGCTCCGGTTGCCTCGGTGATGAGCCAGCACAGCTTAGCAAGGCTCCTTTAGGTAATGGAGTGATAAAAGGAGAAGAAGGATAGATTCAACTCTTTTAGGTTCCCAGGAGGAAACCCCCATGGATGTGGGGATGGAGAACTGTGTGGTTGGCTTGGGAAGTGTTTCAGGAGCACTCCCTGGACAAGGAGTTTAACTCAAATCTGTGGTTATCCATGACTCAGATGATGGGATCAGAGCATGGCCAAGAGTCACTCCATGGACATGCAGTGCTTGAGTCAGAGAGAGACTTTGGACAAGGGCCTAGAGTTGACAGGACAAGTGAGAATGGCTTCAAACTGACGGTAGGTTTAGATGGGATATTGGGAAGAAATTCCTTCCTGTGAGGGTGGTGAGGCCCTGGCACAGGTTGCCCAGAGAAGCTGTGGCTGCCCCATCCGTGGAAGTGTCCAAGGCCAGGTTGGACGGGGTTTGGAGCAACCTGGGCTAGTGGAAGGTGTCCCTGCCTGTGGAAGGGAGTGGCATTGGGTGACCTTCATGGTCTCTCCAAGCCAAACCATTCCATGAAATAAAACATAGCAGGGAATGGCTATTTAGAGCAGAGCTCTTGTTCTGGACTCCTCAAAGCAGTCAGTTTAGAGGGCTATATCTGTTAAAACTGGAGATTAAGCTGTGTGGTGTCCTGTGACAGGAATGTCCTCATTTGCTTCAGACAAGTGGGGTGGAGGATGTCTTCACACTCCTGAGGAGCAGTGGGTAGGAGCAGTGAATTTTAAAGCGGATGCTATAAATGACAAGCTAAAACTCCAAGTACTGGTAATTGTTGCTCATCTCCTGCACAGGGAGATCTGAAGTGAAGGGAAATTAGGAAGGCTGAGTGAAGCAAGAGAAGGGCACAGAACCTTGTCTTAACTGTTCATCTGGGTACTCCTAAGTTAATACTATTTTTAAAAATGCTACTGCTAGCAAAGAGATTGGAGGTGACATTTAATGCTCTTGAGATAAATGAGGAAACAAATTCTAGGAAATCCTGATTTTCTGCTTCCTTAGCTTGCAAAAAACATGCTTCTTCATAGCACAGGTGACTGGGCTATGACTTGAGCAGAGAGAGGGGACATGGGTGAGGAAAGTCCTCAGCTTTCTCCCCTACCTCCTGCATTTCATAAGGAATAAAACACACCAATCCTATAAGGGGTTTCCATGGAGCTGGGTGGCTCTAGCTGGATTTTCATAATCGGTGCTCCATCCTTATATGAGAGTATGTGGAATTGAGAATGGATCGAGTTTGCCCTGGGCAGAGTTTGCAGTTACTTCTTCCCACAGTGGAGCCTGGGAGGCGGAAGCAGCCAGGTGTGAATCTTTGTTGCGAAGGCTGGACAAGGAATATATTCCTTTTGGCTTTGTCCAGGATAAATTCATAGTCTGTTCAGTTGTAGTTATCACACTATTAAAACAATAATCTTTGCTATTTTTATAATGTTAATTCAGTATCTCAAATACATGTTCTTCCTTCTCACTCAAGGACATTCAACTTCATTAGAGACTTTCCTGTTAAATAAAAAGGGCATTTTCAGGTTTTTTTCCTATTATGGAACAAAATGGGCAGATCTGTCCTTAGGCCTTTTTCCTGCTGTTGGAATATCTGGTCTGCCTGGAGGTCTCCAGCCCAGAATGGGAAGTTGGGTTCTCATGTGTCGCTCCTAGGCTCCTATCCTTACTGGAAAGGCTCCATCTAAAGCAGAGGAAGAAGGGAGGTTGTTCACAACAGTAAAGAACAAGAGATGTGAAGATGTGGAAACATGTGACAAATATTTATATTAGAGTTTCTCAGTGCTGAATTAAGGTGAATCCCACTTGGAACATGAGATACCTGGGTCTGCTTTCTGTTTCATAGGACACTTTTCCATGTAGAGCTTCTATTTTAGTGGTAAAATTGCACTGAAGGCAGGTTTAGAATTGTCTGTGCCAGTGGTGAGATCAGTCTGTGAGGGATTAGCACAATTTATGAGAAAATGATTTATTTCTGATTAAAAAAATCCTGCATATAGGGTCTCAAGATGTTTCTGTATCTCAGGTGTGATACGCTGATTTACTGGCTCAAGATAAGCAACCTCTAAGCACAAGTGTCAGTATAAAGACAACATTATCTCACTGCAAGAATATTGCATTTTATAGTGCTCAGTGTGATTTTTGTAAAGGATTAATTAGCAAAACTCTTAATAAGGCAACTTTTATTGTCTTCAAATTGGACTTTAAATAATTTTTGTTCATATTAATGAGTTATGTATCTATACCTGCTTATGCATTATAAAAGGTGTTTGTGTGGAAATATTTCTTTGTCACACTAAAACACTTCTTTTTATTTCTGAGAGTTTTGTACAACCAAAAATGCTGACTGAGTACTTTGTGTAAATAACCCTCTCTAAGCATTCACCTGCTGCATCTCCAGTGTTTGGATGTACAGTTACCCAGATTGCCTGTGTAACAGCCAGAATTCATTACAGATCACTATTGCTTTGACATCATTTTGATCCTTGTTTGCTCTGTCTTTGCTGGTTTTGAACTCATTAATTTTCATTTCAGTTCCCATTCTTTTAGTTGTCAGCAGAGGGTAAACTGGGTGTTGGAATTCTGGTTTTGTGCTAATTTTCAATTATAAGTGGTTTTTAGGTCCTTGCTAAAGAATAGTATTGAATCTGCCAAGGTAATTATACCTATTTTAATGCTATTAATAGTGTTTAAAAGGGATCATTGCAGTAAATCTGCTTTAGCCTTTTTGTCAGCTGTGATTTTATGTAATATAATACTCCCTAAAACACTGGTGGCTTTTAAATAGCTTGGATTGCTTTTAAAGGAGAGAGGGAAGCAAAACAGAGAACAGCTTATTTGGGGTAGTTTTGTTATTGAAAGATGCTTTTTATGGCTCTCAAAAAAAAAAACACCCACAAACAAACACAAAAAGGAGGGGAAGACATGAGAGGAGGACAAACCCCGGGTGTCCAGTGTGTTACCTGCTTAACCCTCTCTTGTCTTGCCTGCAGGAAATCCTGGCTGAGCAAAGTTGGAAGCCCAAGTTCCCGCATAGACCGCACAAACTTTTCCAATGAAAAGGAGATTTCCAAGCTTGACTTCTCGGGCTTTAGCACCAGATACTGACAGAAGGAAGCATCCCAGAGCATGAAGATGTTCCTGCTCAGTGATATTTGCTGTGCCTCCATCCAATGACACATATACTAGAGATAACCATAAATGCCCCCTGTTCCCACTAAGTAAGAGCTCCTAGTTTTGCTGTATTAGACACCTCACACCAGGGATGTCAACCTTTACCATCTAAAATGCCAGTATCTAATTTATTGCATCTCCAGAGACAGATAAATGCTTAAAGTGTCAGTGGTTATTTGTGCACAATGAGACTCGTTACATACAACCATGTGGTACCTGATCTTTACACTGTGATTTGTCTTTCAGGTGCAAAATAATAAATTCATCTCCTGCTGTTTATAGTCTCACCAAAAATACTTAATTGCAGAGCTGGAACAGAGAGGTTTATTCTAACAGCTCTATACTGTAGATGATGCTCTTTGGGATATCTAGTTAAGATGTGGTGGTAATTTAAAATAAATTAAAATAAAATAAGTTACCTCAAACTGGGATTATCTAACCAGCTGTGGTTTAAAGTTCTCCATAATAATGCAGATAAATCTTGGAACAAGATGATGAAATGTGTGGCGCCTCACCCTGTTTTTACCTTGTCTAACTGTGGCTCACATCCATAGTGACTAGAAGGGATGTTTTGATCTTGAAATTGAAGATTCCAGTGACTTCCCTTGTTTGCTCCCGAGTTAAGGCTGTGTTGGAACCTATTCAACCTGCTGCACCTACATCCATCACTTCAAGTCTGTGGCAGGTGCTGGTCATGTGCTTGCAGTAGTCCTTGGGTCAGTGTGTGCAGAGTAGAGCCAGTGCTCATGTTGAGTGCTCTCTTCACAGGCACCAGGGGTCAGTCAGGGCTGCATCAGACCCACCCCCTTCTGCAGGACTTGGCCTCAGGATTAGGACGCACCACAAGATTCCATGAGGATGCTTGAGATGGTATTCCCACTGGCTGCTCTGTACCCCTTCCCAGGGTAGGTGGTGTCAATTTAGGTAGCTTCACCAAATCTGCAGTTCCTGGTTTTAATTTCAGAAAGGACACTTCACTGCACTCTTCCCTCTGTGCATGCTGTGCACAGATGGGTATTTCTGCTCCCAGCTAGACTGATTTTCTTTGGGCCTTTGTGCATTAAGCAGTAAGTTTCCTTTCTAGAATTTGCAGGAGTTAATTTTAAATTATGCTGTGGTTCTACATAAGGACCCTTTGTTGAAGTCATGGCCAGTGACTCTTGTTCAGCTCCTGGTAAATGGCAAAGTTCAAGTGTAGCAGGAGCTCAGTAGCTGCTCCATCCTGTTGGAAAACTGTTTCCTGCCCAACAAAAGGACTTTACATTTTCCTTGGAGCCACCTGGCAGAAGATACCCCTTTGGTCAAAGGTTTTCCAGCCAAGTTGCTTTGCTCATGTTTTGAGCAGCAAGGAGAGAGGAATGCAGAAAACAAAGGGGGGGCATTAGATGTGGAAGAAGAGCAGCCAAAGGTGAAATTGGTTGGATGTGTTGGCAAGGGTGGAGCTGGGTGCTCAAAAGGACTTGGGAATTTCACCCTGGCTCCATTAGGAAGGTAAGGCTTGAGGAGGGGGAAGCAACTGTTTGAAGTGCTTGCTTTTTGGGGGGAAAAAATATGTGAAGAGAGAACTTGGGAGAAATTCAGATCTGTGTGGAACTTTCTCACATACTGAAAACCAAAAGAATACTTGAATTTGTGTTGAGTGCCACTCCAAGGACCTGAGGGCCTTTCCTAACCAACAAGGTTATGCTGAGCAACTGAGCGTTGCAAGTGTGTCACTGTTTGCCAGAAACCCTGGGCAGGGTTTTCAGATGAAGAGGAAAAGGGAAAGGAGTATCATAACCTATACCTTCAAAGTTTTGGGAAGCCGTAGAGCCAGCTGTGCTCCGTAGGATCTGGTTTCTTGGGAGCATTTTCCTGTGCTGCTTTCACTTGTTGCTGTGTTATTGCAAGTAAGGAAGCCTTGGCTTGCCCTGTGTGTTCATCTTCTTTTATTTAATCCTCAGATTCTGTAACAGTATCATGAGCCCCAAACTCATCCCATCTGTGGAGGTGCAGTGAGTGCAGAACACCACAGCAGAGTCTCTGGATTTAATGAAAACACCCTTGATTTTGAGGAGCCAAAGAATTTCAGTGGTAAGATAGAGAAAAAAGCAAGAACAGTTGGCTCATTAGATATCAAAACTAAGTTGAGACCTTTTTCCTTTTCTGTCCATATTAGTATCACTTAGTTATGACTGTTGATGTCCCTTAATTTTATTTTTTACTTATTTTTTCAAAGTGCAATGCAGCAAGAATGAATGATGTCTAGGCCAGTTTCATTCTTGCTGTAAGTGGGAATAGTTTCTACCAAATAGTTTCTATCTATAGTTCCTATTCTACAAATAGTTTTTATCTAAAGGTCGAGACTTCTGAAAGTCTGTTCCCGTTGTTTCCAAGGTATCTGTGAATTCTGCACAGTGCTGACTTTCTTGAGGGGGAATGTTGTGCCTGATTTGTGCTCTACAGTAATTTAAGAAAGTTGACCTCATTATGCCTAAAGACCAGAGATGTTAATTAAAATTAGAGTTTAACTCCTAAATAGCAGGCAATTTCAGACACTTACGGGTTTGTTTGTATTTGATTAAAGAATAAAACCCGAGACCTTCCCAAAGCAATGAGCAGCAGGAGAATCTCCAGGGTTCTGCTCAGCAATGATGTAACCCTGCACTGTGCCTTGTGCTCTCAGTATTCATGGTGCTGTAGTGCAGAGCAGGGATGTTGTGCTGCACCTACTCATCCCTGGGTCTCTATGCAGGGAGAGGCGTGGTGGCATCTCCTGCCATACTTTCTCTGAGGTGACACCAATCTGTCACTTTGCATTTCCTTGATGTCCTCGGGAGCTGCCTTGCCTGGCTTGTTTTCTTCTTAGAAAACTGGGGGCATGTTTGCTGCTGGAATCCTCTTACTAAACAGAGGGAACTGGATTAGTGAAGGGAGCTTCCTGATTAATGCATGGCTTCCTCCTGCTGCCAGTGCTCTGGGAGGGGAATGCTGCAATCAAACACGAGTGCAAACACTGCTGCTGCAGGCTGGCTGGGTTTGTGAAGTCTGTACATCAGCAATACCATGAACTGGAATTTCTGTTGTGTTGTTCGCTCCTCCGGGCTCCTCGCAGTCTGTTGTGTAGTGGTTATAAGTATTGGTATTAAAGAGAAATGATTTCTGCCTCAAAACACACTGCAGGGACTACACTAGCCCCAGTTCATTTGATGTTAATACTGACATAATTGGATAAAAAATACTGAGATGGAAGGTCAAAGGAGGAACAACCTCACCTTTGGTTAAAAGGGCTGCACAAATGGACTGGAAGGTTTTACTGGTCAAAATTTAAAGTATGGCTGCAGTAATTACGAGGGGACTAGTTGTCTTCCACAATTAGGTTATCTTACTCCAATAGTTAAGTTATGTAAGTGCAAATATAAATATTTCAAAGTAGCTTCTGATGAATCACCCCCTAAATCACTTGAGATGTAGTTGTCTTTACTCCACAATCAAAGAAGCACATTTGAGAAGCATTGATGGGGGGAGTAGGAGAAGCTTTTGGCCCAAAATCCAACAAGGAGGTCTGTCTCTGATGAAAAGGCACTGTGGGCTCTTCCATAGCTGGGTGTTAGGAACTGACTCCTGTGATTGCTGTATTTTGGGAACAGGAAAGTCTTGCAGTGTTTCTTCCGGCATTTGAGCTGTTCCTGAGCATGGACATGAGCTTTGAGCCCTGGTTTGGATTCATAGCCATTTGATCAGTGTCAAGGAGGAAACTTTGTCCTCCCTAACCTTGTACTGGTGTGTGTCCCAGAAAAAAGGGACAACACCCTTGGGGATTTTTGGGACCAGTCCTTTTCTGGATCTGACATGCATAACCCCAGGCTGAATTAGAGGAATACCCAGAATCCCTGGGTTTCTCCAGTAGCTGCAAGGTAACCTGGCATTCCCTTGGATCTGGCAGGGAGATAACAGAGCAAACAATGGAGAGACAAGTTCTGTGCTGGAGGCACTGACTTCTGTTCCACTGGAATTCTGCCAGGGACTTCAGTGGGAACAGTAATTGGTCATGGAGCTGGAGGAGCTCCGGAGCAAGGAAATGCATTATTAATGGGACAGTGTTGGAGCAGGGGGAGATAAGATAAAGGCACTAAGAGGCACTTTCCTGGTGCTGCCTTTGTGTTTTCCCAATTACAGAAGTATCACTGTGGCTTCAGGAGCTTTAGGAAAGCCTGGACTTTCTTGCATGAAGTTCAGCACTTGAAACCGTGCCAGGCAGGCCAGTAATTACCAATCTGGAGCTGCAGGGTGGTTGTGCCAGGGTGGGAGTGGAGGGAAGTGGCTACATGCAACCCTTCAAAGCCTTAACAGCAATATTAAAATTAAAAATAGAATCCCAGCTGGTCCATAGGGGTGGTGTAGAGCAGGAGGAGTGCAGGGACGAGACTTTTAAGAAGATCAGTGTGGAGAAATGCACCTGTAATTGTTTGGTTTTGGAGTTGCACTCAATGGCACCACTGGAAATGAGTTCCTGGAGAGCAGCATAAACAGAATGAGATGGTGGGGAAGAGAGGCTGGGCACAAGGAATTCTAAACCTGAAGGAGCTTTTGAGCTTGAGAAGGCATTCAGAAGCAAAAAGTGAGGAGAGGTTTGGGATATAAAAAGAGAGGCCAATGCTATGTCAACTGATACATAACATTTCTGTAACAATTCCTCCTGAACTGCTCTGAGGAGTTCAGCTCATGTGGGAGGAGAAGCCTTCCTGCCAGGTAGGAAAATACATGAGCTGTGTATCTCCAGACAGTGAGGGGCTCTGACAGTCACATCCCTTCCCAGAAATAACTGTCTGCTGTCAGGAAACAGGCAGACAAAAAAGCTGCAGAGCACGTTAAAACTGGTTAATGACCCACAGCGTAACTGGGAGAGAAAAAAGCCCATTCCCTTGTGGAAGTTTGCTGACAGGCTGGGAACAAAGTGATGACCAAATAGGAATATGTGCTGCAGGGGGGGGTGAGGCACCAGATGAATAGGGTTTAGGCACCGTTTATCACAGTTAAGCCACAGCCTGAATGCCGCTTTGCTGATTCCTTACATCCATTATGCACCAGTATAATCTAGCAGGCAGCAATGTGCCTGGGAGAAGGAGGAAGCTATTTCTATTGTTTTAAACTCGGTTGTGGGCACGGGCAGGGGGGGGGACTGACAAGGTTGTGCTTTCTCTTATTTCCAAGATACCACACTGACATTTGTAACAACACTTTGGTCTGAAAGTCTGGATCCTTACATTCTGCTGTTTAAAGTGTTCGAAAGAACTGTGAAATTCCCCTCTGCTGGTTAAATTTGCAGGCTGTTTCTGCACCAAGGTGCAGGTTAAGGACCCTCATGTGCAGGAATTTGTGATCCATGGTGTATTTTATTTGGTAGATACTGAGGTATGTCACTCCCTACATAGTAAGCTGTGTTGGTGATGCTTCCATCATCCCTGTTTAAATAGCTGGCAGTGTGGGGGTGCTTCCAGCTTCTGTTTCTGTGACCAGTCTTGGTCCTGGGGAATAAATAATAGTTCATTTTTTCTGGCATTAATACCCCTGAGATTCCTGAGAGCAGAGTTACACAATTATTTGTAGAAATGATCATGTATGAAATAACAGTACGGTTCTGATCCAGCCATAAAAATCTACTCCTTGGGTGGTAGGAAGTGTTGCAATCCTGGGCTGCCCTTCAGTGGGAATTCTGCAGTATTTGGGGAAGAAAGGAGAAAAAAAAAAAAGGGACAGAAATAGCCCCAACTGATGATGTTTTTTGGCTTAGCCAAGATATGTTTAAAGCTCAGCCACATTCTGAACGAAATAACTGAGTTGTTCTGGAAATCCTGAGGTAACAGTTTCTGGTTGCTTTTTTAAATTTCCAGATAGAATTCAGGAAGTGTAGGGAATGAAAGCACATGGAAAAGCTGAGAGGGTTTTATTTTTTTTTTTTATATCCTTTTCCTTTTTTTCTAAGAGCTACAGCCAGGACTTATTTGCATTTTCTCCAACCTGTCTGTGGGGGAATGGGAGGCACTAGAATCTGTGCTGGATGTGAGGCTGTGATAATTAACAGGGTTTGAGATGCTTGCAGCAAATCACCAGGATTCCGAGTGGTGCTCAGTCCCGAGGGAAAGGCTGGGATACATTAAGTTGCTTTGTAGCAAAGCCCTCAGGGAGGGGTTTTTGCAGTGGTATCAACGACAGTTCGAAGACCTAGGGCCATCCAGCTAAAAATGCCACAGAATTATCTGTTCTGAAGCACCTTGGCAATAATGAGGTGTCTCTGGTGCCATCACTGCAAAGAAGGAGAGGAAAAAATGGATTTTTTTATTTTTTTTCTCTCCCTGCTGCTGCCATCCGGGAGGCATTAACTTCTGGAAACTAGGAGGCAGGCTTCACCTTGGATGCTCACATTCCCTGAAATAAAAGGTGGGCTGGCAGCTGTGCATTATTTAGTATTAACCAACTGATGTGTCTAATAGGAGAAGTGAGGGGAAATACCCCCTGAATTTTAAAACTCTGCTCTAACTGAGGCAGCAAACAAACGCAAATCAAAGATCTGTAGCCATGAGACAAATACGCGAGAGAACAACCTATTTCTTAGTGTCCTGAACCAACCACTAAGCTAATGCAATTAAAACAAGTATTCAGGAAAGAAAACAACTATCCCTCCTACCCAGTAGACTAGAAAATTAGGGATCTTTGCCTCTTAGTTCCTGCTGCCACTCTTGGTGGCATCGGTGTATCTTTAGCTGGATCGGTACATGTAGTACTTGCTGCTCAGTGGTTGTGGACTGCTTGGTTATGCTTCTGTAGATCACAATTGTTATAGAAAACGTTGCTATCGGTGAGACAAATCCTACCCAACTCCCTTGGTAGGATTCCCGCTTTCCCCCGATTTACTTCTCCTCCAACATCTTTTCTCCTGTTTTGCGCAGCTGAGCTGTGCTCCATCTGTCTGTGGCAGAGATGTTTATTCTTAGCCCAAGATGGAATTTCAGGCTCCTGTTCCTTGGTTACCATTTTCTTTTACCCCAGGACCTGGATATTTGGAGGTATGATAGTGAGAACTTAAAATTTCAGCTGGAGAAACCAAAAGAAATGGAAACACTTTGGGGGCTGTTGCTGAGCAGCTGCTGCAGTGTGAAGTATAAGGACCATTCACAGGCTTTGCTACACTGAGCTGCTTCCGCGATTTTTTTTCCCCCCAGTCTTTTGTTGCTTCAGATTAGAGTTATGTCCTACTGGCTAATTCCAAGGCACTCCCTTCTCAGTGTTTTCTAGCTCCCTTGAGTCTGAGGTCAGCTGGAGTTTCACAGCCTATGAACTCCCAGAAACCTCTGTCCCTCTGGGATTTGCCTTTCCATTTTATTCTAGGCTTTCACCAGTGGTACAGCTCCCTGTACACAGCTAATCCAAGCACAGCCTTATACTCCCTGCTCCTCATTGCTGTCCTCCAGCTATTCCAGCTCAGCTGGCAGTGATCTCTGCTGCCCTGGCTCCTGTTTGTGCTGCTGTCAGTCCTTCTCAGTAGCCTGGCCCCAATAGCCACACTCGGCTGGCTAGGGGAGGTGATCTTTCCTGACAGTGTAACCCCCTGGGATTGCATTAGCCAGGCATGCAGAAAGGAGAGAGTGCCTGTCTAGTGCAATAAAATAAACACACAAGTGGAAAAATCACCAGCCAGAGGTAGAGCTGGGGCTGCCTTCTTCATCCCACTCTGCTCCCCTATGTAGGTAGAGCAATATAGGCTCTGCTTTCCCTGGATCTGGAAGTTTGTCCATAAAGCTCCCACCTCTTTTTCTGTAGGCATCTAGTGGGCTTTCATCTGTTCAAATTGCTCTCATTATGGAGAAAATGTTAGTATTAAAAAAGTGAAGTCATCTATGTGCAGGCTTAGGGGAACTGAATCCCTGAGCTGACCCATCAGTTCAGCTCAGAGTCAAGTAAGTTTAATCCAAGAAAACCAAATTACATGAACCAATCTTATTCTCCTTCATCCCACTTTACAGTAAACAGTGTTATTAGATCCTGAAACTTCGTTTATCCCTCCCTAACCACCTCTAGCTCCTTCCCTGAAGCACCCACTAAATCCCTCTCTGCCTGCATCCCACAATCCTTTCAGAGGCAATTGGCTTACAGCAAACAAGTAGAAGCCCAGTTGGCCACCTCATTGTCCTTCTGCCTTCTGAGGAACCCAGGGTGAATAAATCCTTCCACAAGGTGCTTCTTTTTTAACTCTTGCTGTAGGTAAGGCAGCCAGTTTTCTCCATGCCTTCCTGGGCAGTGCTGGTTTCTGCAGTGCCCCCACTTACATTTACATGTTTCACTTGGGATTCTACATGGGGGGAACGATTTAAGACAACTTAAATCCAGCTGTGATCAGGTAAGTGGCTCCAGTGACATGTTGAGGGCTGTAAATATAAAACCCCAACCTTCATGTGCCCCTTAATGTATGCTTATAATTTCTTTTAAATATGTTTGTGGGAAGAAATGGACAGGAAAATTAGACCTTGTGGCCTTGTCTATGCTGAACAAATTTATCAGGGAAATTTATTTTCATTTCTGCTGTTAATCAAATTGGTAGAGTCCCTTTTTCTCTTGAGCTTAAACTTACTGCCTTCTTTTCAGGTAAGTTGTTTCTTGGGACTAAATGAGGGTTGTGGAGGCAGTACGGGCTGAAGCTGAGCAGTCACAAGAGGAGCAGCCTCCAAAAGGGTAACTTGAACTGGTGGTGTGTGGGTGTCATAGTTCATGCCACAGTGAAATGCCTCACCAGGCACTGGAAGCTGGGTCTGGCTGTGGAACGACGCTGGAGGTTACAGCTCATTTCTGCTTGAGCTCAAACAGTATCAAGGTATTTCTTGGTGTTAGCTGGAATTATGGAAGAATCACTCTGGATAGGTTGTTTTTTTCCAAGGCTGTGAGCACTCATATAGTATTTGAGAACTGTCAGAGCAGCTCAGTGGTGATGGAGGTGCTGAGCAGGGCACAGGAAGGTAAAACCTGCCTGACTTCTTCCCAGAGTGCTGTTGCAGCTGCCCAGCTGGGATGTGAAAATGGAGAGCTCCAAGCACTGCACACGTGTGTATTATCGTGGATTCCCAGAGTGCTGAAGGGGGAGAAACGCCATCCATCCAGGCCATTAATCTCAATCAATACCTGTTCCTTCGCTCTGCAGGAGCAGCCCCGTTCAGCAAATGTGTCCCCAGAGCACAGGAGGGAGACTCTGCTTGGTGCTCCGTGCGGAGCTGTGCTGAGTGCTGGGGGAGGATCGGGGATGTTTCCAACCACGGGATGAGGGAGGGCTGGAGCCCTGGGGAGCCGGGGGGTTGAGCCGGGGCCGGCAGACGCCGCTGCTTTCCCTCTCCTCCCTGGAGCCCAGTCCCTCGGTGCCTGAGGTTGCCTGACTGGAGCCTCCTAGCAACGGAGTGCCGGCAGCCGGGCAGGAGCGATGGAGACACTGCCTGCTGGCCCTGGAAGCCTGCGTGCTTCCAGGAGGAAGGCAGGCACGGCTCTGCCTGCCTGAAGAGCTCTTCCCAGGGCACGGGCCCTGCTGGAAGCCCTCAAGAGGGACTGCTGAGCTGTCCCGCCTGCTAAACCTGGGACCACAGTGAAGCAGTGTGATGGCACTGTGGGGTGTGGTGCTGCTGCAGGGCTCCCCACCCTTACTGGACAGGCCCTTCGTTTTCATTGCTGCAGTGCGCAGAGCGATCCAGGGACCTCCCTGAGGGCTGGCAGAGGCAGGAGGCTGGGGTGGAAGACATGTGGGATGTGTAGGATTAGGTTTATAGCCTTCAGAGCACCTGGGTGTGTGGAAAGTGGTGTCTCCGTACTGATTATTTATCTCTCTTGAGAAACAGGGAAGTTTGTCCAGGCCCTGCAATGCTTCTGGAATTTGAGCTTGGCTGCCTGGCTGTGGGAAGTCAGTGCTTGACTTCACCTGCTGTTACAACAGGTCTCCAAGGAGCTGTGACAGTCCTGGACTGGACACTGGTGGACTCAGCTGTGCGTTAGCAAAAAAAATGAATATAAAGAGAAAAAGAAGCAGAAGAGAAAAGATTTGTTCCATAAACCTCTGTGTCCAAGCGGAAGCTGAGGTTGGAATAAAAGAACACTGTTTTGGGACCTGTAATTGAGCTGTTTTCTACAGGCACATTTCTCAAAGGTATTTCCTCTGTCAAACTGGCTATTTTGTACCTTTTTTCTCTCCTTTTTCTCTTTTTTTTTTTTTTTTTTTCATTTAGCCACTCACACTCTGGATAAACAGAGTTTCAAAGAGCCTTCTGAATCCAGAGATGGGGACGTTAGGAAGTGAGGTATTTCCTGGGAAAGCCTTCTAAAGGAATTTTTTTCCTTAGTGAGTCCCTCATTACAAGATTAAAAGCTAAGCTCCTTCTTCCCTCATTTCTTCCACAAATTAGGTTTTCATAAGACCCTTTATGTGTTCTTCTAAGTACCACAGGTCTTGCCTCTTCTGGCAGAAGTATAAATGTTAATAACACTAATTACTTCACACTAATCCACTACTTTTGGGATCTCTGGCTAGGGAAGTTTAGGAATCCCTCCTTTTACAGCTTTTTACTGTGATATCCTGAGTGTAGCTGAAAATATTCAGGGCCACATAGTCATTGGCCGTTTTGGATCCAAGGGCTCACCCTCAGCAGTGATAAAATATGCACAAGAAAATGAAAAAGGTTTGTGCCTCTAAAAAAAGGTTTGTGTGAATGACTGGGATGTCCTGTCAGCACTGGGAGAGTTTATATTTATTGCATTTAAGAATAGGTATGACCATGGTTGACTTGCACAGTGAAAGTCTAACACACACAGTGCTACAGCTGCACATCAGAGGCACTGGAGGAAGAGCTGTGGTCTCTGCCAGATCTGATAAAATCTGTTAATAAGACATTTAATTGTAAGCACTATTGGTGTGTAGAGTAAAACTAGGCTGGAAACTTGTCAGAGCCGTGATCCCCCTTTTCCATCGAAGGCAAGGGAAGGAGTTGCCCCCATGAGAGCTGGATGAGGATTTAGGTGGAAGACTGGCTTTCTGGGGGGAATCTGTGTCCTGGGTGAGCCGGGGCCCTGTTTTTGTGAGGAGCTTCCAGGCACAGCAATAAGGCCAGTGTTTCAGTACAAAGTTGTGCTGCTGGAAACTTGACAGTATGAATTTTCACTGGCTCTTTGTCAGTGGAATATTCGGAGGGAACAAACTGATGTGTTGCTACGTGAAGGTGATTGCTTTTCTCGGAGTTATAGCACACATGAGACTTTTCCTTCCTTATCAGAAAACAGCCTTTGGCCCCGGTGGAGAGCATTGCTTTTCTAAACATTAACTGTACATCCCAGTATCAGCTCTGGCTTATCACTGCTAATAAAAGTCAGCTCACTGTCTTGAAATGGCTGAACCAGCTGGGTGAATGTTTTGTAACTGAGAACTCTTTCCTTTTGTAACTGAAGTACTTAATTGCTCATAATTGGTTCATTGGAGAGGAGGCTCATCTGGGAATGCCAGACCCCAGAGGAAGGGCTGGGAGAGCCCGTGGTAACTGCACCTTATTCATGTGTCGTTGGCATGATCAGAGTGGTCACTGTGGGGCAACACGAAGGAAAGGGAATAGGAGGCTAAGGAGAATATCTGGGAATGATCACGGACAGAGAGGTGATTGAGGGATTCTGGGAAAGAGGAGTGAGGTCAGACCTGGCAAGCAAAACCAGCAAAACAGTGTTTGATGAGGCATGGAGTCTTAGGCTTGGCAGTGTCCAAACCTGCTGATGGGAGCGTGAAAACCTTAGAAATTAGCAAGTCATTAGCACTTGGGAGAGCTGCAATCCCAGAACAAAATCGGGACTCAGTGTTTCAAACTCAAAACTAGGCAACCCAGTTGAGACACTTGGATCAGTTTTGTGCGTCCAGGATCAAATGTGAATGAGTCATAGTCTAAGCTGAGGAGAACCAAGGAATTAACAATTTCACTGCAACTTTTTGTACAGCCTGACCTTTGTTTCTCTGGTATGACTCAGGAGTAACTAGAAGAAAATCAGTGTAAATGAGAACAGAATCCAATTTTTGGCATTTGCTGAGACTTAAACCCAGATTATCCCTCATTCAGAGCAGTGAATAATATCATCCAGGGCCTACTGACCTCTGAATCAATACATGCTTCCATTTGCTTGGTGTAAAGATATTTCAGTATTATCAATGACCAGAGTTCATGTATTGGTGTAAGAGTTCCTTCCTTGTCTGCTGTTGTCTTTTAGCCTAAATACTTACGGCATGTTGAATATTGATGATGCCCAGGAATTGCCAACAGAGACTCTCTCTCTCTCCCAAGTAAATGCTGCTCGTGTTCACCAGTGGCACAATAATCCCCAATTACATTATGCAGGATTAATTAGCTCCAGTGTAAGGCTGCTAAATGAGCCATTGCATTGTTTGGGAGCAAAAGACACCAAAACCAAGCAGGTCTGAACAATTTCAGTATTACAGTGCGGAGAGGTTTCAAACTGTCAAGGGGAAGGATTACATGGGATATTGGGAAGAAGTTCTTCCCTGGGAGGAAGTGGCAAGTAACCTGCATTTTTCAGATTGCATGTTATGGGGAGCACCTGTCTGCAGAGAGAATTTTTGTCTCCTTAGAGCAGCACATACTAAAAGCTACCCTGCTGATGTCACTTGGATGTTCCCTGCTGGCTCTGCCGCCCTGAGTCAACAACTACACAACCTGAATGTCTCTGCTCAGAGTTCACCTTTCACTTCGCACCAGTGACTGCTGCTCCTCTGGCTGTACAAACCAAACCTTTTGGGGTTATCACACAGGAAAAAAATCCACCTCTGGAGTCTGTGGGGTTGTAAGAACCTCCCTTCAGCTGTTCTAAAAGTTACTGAGTCCTACTTCTGAGGGGGCTTGACTGAACTGGGCTGTCAGAGGCTGCTTGCAGTGGCTGTGGTGTTTGCTGGCTCTGACCTGCTGCTCAGGAAGGACAAAACTAGTGAAGGGTTCTCTCACCAGGACCCAGGGCAGGCACAACAGTCTTGTGTCCTTTTATCTCAGCTGTCTAAAAAGCAAGTTAATGAGAGCAAGTCTAGACCAATTTTTCCCAAACTGCTCAGACAGGCTCTCTGCCTCTTGCTGGTGTTTTGTCAGCATAATAACTGGCGCTTTATTCCCTGCAAGGAGGGCCTTTGGGGAGCTAAGTCTTCCATAGAATTAGAGTTAGGTGAGGGGGGAAGCCTGATGTGAAAGCTGGTTTGTAACAGGTGAGCTACCTGGCAGGAAACACTGAGGTGTCCCTTTAGGGGCCCAGTAACACTCAGCTCCCAGTGCTGTGGTTGCCATCACAGCTCTTCTCTGTGAGAAGAATTTGCTGGAGAGCAGCTGCAATCCTGCATTTCTCAACTCCATGTGCATTTATTCTGAGGCAGCTGATTTGAGAGCCAACACCCTTGGCTGGCTGTGCCAGGAGGATCAGATGAGCCTGGTGCTGTCACCAGAGGGTGTTCCAGGAGAGCAGTGGCAGGCCTGGAGCTGCATTGTCTTCAGCTAAAAAAACCTGTCATATTGATTACTGTTTTAATGGCTGGAAACACTTTGAAACACAGCAGATTATGCTCTAAGAACCCAATGTATTTTCTCAGAGCAGATACACTGGAAATAATACTGCTCTAGTGCTCTGAGCTGCTCAGCTTCTCTGGGCTAATTAATATTATGAAGTGGAGAGAGGGGCTCCCTAATTGGCAACTTCAGATTAATCTGAGGTGTGGAGGACATAGAGCAGGAACAAAACCCTTCCAAAAACCTTTGGCAATTACAGTAATTAAGAGAGAGAGGAAGAAGGGGAGATGTTTCCTGGAACAGAGGGACAGTTTCTTGTCTGCCCTGGTTTGAGGAGGGCTGGGCTGCTTGCTCAGGGCTCTTTCTCTTGAGTAATTGATGAAGCAGATTTGTTCTGCAAGGCAGAAGCGAAGGTGGTGCTGACTGGGCAGATTTTGGAGCTCCTGAGGTCTCTGGCAGCAAAGGGAGGACAATGACAGTAGAAGAAAATCATTTATGTTGCAGCAAGAACTCTCATGTGCTGGCTTTCCTTCGTCCAGGGTGTGAGGGGAAAGAAAATGGCAGGTTTTGGCCCCTTTTCCCTGCTAGTGGAGGAGAGGAACATAAAAAATTAATGTCATGCTACAGACAGGCACAAATCTCTCAGGAAATCAGTGCTCTTGGCTCATCAGGACACCCCTGCCAAGTGTTGGTGTATAGGAGTGAGAGTAGGAGGCAATATTAACTCATAGTGTAGTTTTTGATCTATCCGTATCACCTGGTGCTCAGAGATCATGTGGCTGTTGTTGCAACCCAGGTGCTGCAAGCGTTTAATTGTATAGACTGTTTTGCATTGAGTTTGTAGCCAAATGTGAGTTATGAAACCATGTTTTAGTATTTGCTCTGTGTAGTCAAGCTTGTGTAGTAGGAAATCAAAGACCACATTTAGAGCCATGGCAACTTTGGCTAAACACTGAGAAGGGTGAGAGAGATAATTAGGGAATTACTTTCATTTTTCTCATTCTTTCTGCAGCAAAAGTTAGAGCTGTTTCAGAGGTAAGTAGTGAGGTTTAGAATGACTTTTGGGTGTGGTGGTTGTATTTACGCAAAGGATCCTGACACCTATGACACTGTCCCATGGGTCACGTTGCCTGAGTTGGTCACCTAAATATGTGCTGAGCACAAATACG
This sequence comes from Pseudotriccus pelzelni, assembly GCA_035584735.1. Classification (NCBI taxonomy): domain Eukaryota; kingdom Metazoa; phylum Chordata; class Aves; order Passeriformes; family Tyrannidae; genus Pseudotriccus; species Pseudotriccus pelzelni. The sequence goes on along the minus strand of JAWMRA010000113.1, from coordinate 4,260,184 downwards.
TTCCCTTGTGGCAGAAATCTGGGCTCTTCTAGGAAAGCTCTTGGCTCTCTTGGCTGTGTGATGTTGGCCTTGTGTCAAGGCAGATGGAAGTGGCCTGTAACAGAATGCTGGATCATCCATCCACAGCCAAGGAAGGAGAGTGCTCTGAAGCCCAAGCCCTTCCCCTTGGCAATACGAATTTCCTGCTCTTAGTATGGCCCTGGGCATTGCCTGTGGCTTTGGTCTCGTGTGACTTGGTTTGTATGCCTGGAGACTGCAGCAATACCAGTTTAATACAGTCTGGAGCTCCAAGTGGGACACTTGTGGAAGACTTCATGGAGGTACAGATGGGGAATGCTGGGGGAACCTGTTTCACTGATGTCAGCCAGGCTGTGGAGCAGCTATCCATGTCATGAGTTCCAAGTGGCTGACCCTAGTCTGCTTTCCCCCTTAGAAAGCTGAGATATAGGAAATAACTGATCGACTGAAAACCACAGCACTGGGACAGTTAATGGCTGGAATTCCCATGTGACTGCAGTCTTCATCAGTCAGTGTAGAGGGGGGAAGGGGCTATGACTGATCCATGTGATTTCCCACCCCAGTGCCAGCAGGCTGGGGCCATGGCAGGCTGCTCCAGTCTCCCATAAGTTGTACCCAGAACCCCAGGACAGGGGGTGAGCCAAGGGCAGCTCCGTGCCCTTTCCCCCCAGCCCCAGTTGAGCAATGCCTGCACAGCTGAGCGTCTGGTGCTCCCAGACAGATACAATAACTGGTCTGTGAGAGCACTCATACCAATTAAATCTTATCATCAAATCATTCTGTTCCATCGCCCCACTTAATTAGCCATGGGCTTTGGTATTTCAGCAATGCTCTGCCCTGCCAAAAACGGCAAGTATTTGTGTGGTACACACCCAGCAACTGCCTGTCTGCTAGCCGGGGGCACATCAACAACTGTTCCTCCTGCAGCAGGGCAGTATCTGCTGCGAGATATGATTGCCCACTTCTTGCTTTTCAAACTGAAATGATTTAGAGCCCCTGGTCTTTTCATCTGGGCACTCAGCTGTCCCTGCAGGAAAAGCGAGCTGGCTTCTCATCATCTGTTTTGGGAACATAAACTGTGATGAGTCACACAAAACCCACAACTGAAAGGGTTCCTCGAGTGAGTTTTTAATAGGGCCCTTTCTGTTTACAAATGATGAATTCAGGAAGACTCTACAGGAACACAAATTAGCAGCTTGTTAGCAGGGGATCAGAGCTCCTGCCTCACCCCTGGTCTGCAGCAGGAGCCCTGGACTTGGGGAATATGTATCAGGTGAAGGTTTGACCTAGTTCTGGTTGGTGTGTTTGAAAACATCCAAACCCAGGGAGATCCTCACATCCCACTTGCAGCACGAAAGCGCCTGATTTGGCAACCTGTGCTGTGAATGGCTGGGATTTGTTTCCTCCTTAAATTTGAGCAGTGAGTAAGTGTGGGTGAGGAGCTCTGTGACCTGTAGAATCCAGCCTGGAAGAGCTCATCAACAAAGAGCAGCAAGGGATGATTAGGAACTGGGGATACAGTGCAGTGGTTGGTTCCCTGCTACCCACTGATGCTGAGCCCCATTTTCACTGCCAGGGAGAAAGAGGCCTCTGGCCTACCTGTGCTGAGGAATCCAGTTATGCAGTGGGAGTAGGATCTATTTATCAGCCCCTCCAAAGCCCTGCTCTGCCATCTGAGGCATTTGCCAGATGAGAGAAGGCACTTTGCCTATTTTTGTCGTGCAGCAAATCCTTTTTCCTACTCTACTTGGGGCTCAGTCCCATCCTTAAATCTGAGCTCACTGCTGTCTGTCACTGCCATGGCAATGTTCTGTCCCTGAAGGTGGAATTTGGCAGTGATGTGAATAGATGACATCTGCAATCTTCTTTCAGATGGGACCCAAAGGACACCAACAGGTGCTGATGAACATCCAGCCTGCAGAGATGTGTTTGTAAATCTGACATGGATCTTACAGAGACTTGGAGAGAGCTTGCAGTTCCTGTAGGAACAGAGGTGTGGGTTTAGTCTGTTTATCTGGATTGCCCATGTAGGACCTTAATTGCCACAACAGCCAAAAAGCCCAGCTGATGGTTCTTCCTGCTGTATGTTACAGCTGGATGTGCTGCTGCCTGTCCTTCATGTGAAAATCTCTTTTCCTATAATCCCTAGGAAAGCTAATTTAAAAGCGATGGGGCAATGTATGTTCACCTCCACTGAGCTGCAGTTTGTTTGTGGGCCTGTTTGGGGTGCAGAAGGAGTAATTCCACAAGGCCCACTATCACTGGTATTTACTGATTTAAAACACAGATCCTCCTGGCTTTTCACTTGTCTGCTTCAGGAAGTCACTTGCCTTTGTTTCCTTTCACCACCCTTTGGTGTATGAGCCCAGAAAATGGCCTGAACCCACCTTTCCTTGCATCCTCAGCAGCAATTTGCCTTTCTGATCTCTCTATCTCCACACCATTCACCAGAAATCCTCCTGATTTTTCCCTTGATTTTCAGGCCTTCTGCCACAGGAGCTCCATGGAGACAGATAAGCTGTTACCGGTGACAAGGCAAGTATCCTGTGGCCAAATATTCACCCCTAAATCTTTCCCCTCCCTTCTCTTGCTGAGACTGCTAATGTGTGAGGATTTCCTGGCATCACAGGAGTGATTTTTAATTCCTGTGGGCTGTTTTTGTTTAGAGCAGCTGAGACTGTCTCAAAGACACTTTTTTAACAAAATTTTTCTGTCACAGGTACTTTTAAGTGCAAAGTGTGGCTCTGTTTAAAGGGAAGGGAGAGGGGGGAAAAAAGGCAAGAGGAGGTATAACTTCAACTGTGTGAAACACAACCTTGTCCAGAGCAGCTCAGGCTCCTGCAGTGTGTAAATACCTTCCCTGCCCTTCCCACCGGGCTCCAGGGATCTTCCATGGGATAATAAGTTGAAGTCCAAACAACGGCCCGTTTGGGGTGATTGATGGGGGATGTTATGCACACACCCAGAATGTGTCACTTCCAATCTAAAGGGAAGCAATTGCTTCCATATGTTGGCACGTTTGGGGGCTTGGTGTGGAGCCAGTTGTCTGGCTGTGATCAGGCAGCAGCATCTACCAGTGATGGAAGATTATACCTTGGAAGGCGGATGCTCACTTTAGGCTGTATTCCTTAAAAGGGTATGAACTCTGAACACTTACCCAGGGTGTAATTTATGGCTCCAGTATGTTTTGACTTTCCATAGATGAAAAAACAGCCCTTTTCTCTATGCCTATATGCATAAAAATTCCTCCCTGCCCCTGTCCCCCCAAAGGAATCCAATGGAACAATAGCTGCTGCTGGGCTGTGTGCTCACTTGGCTGCATGGGCTGTGCCTGCTGAGGCTTAGAAGGATTCCCCCTCTTTAAACCCAGTTCCTTGGAGGTATTTTAACTGCTACATCTAGTTTTGTTGACTCAGTCTAGTTCTTGTTGTTCATCTGGAATTCAGGCTCTCGGACCAGAATTTTAGAGATGCCCTGCGCCTCCCAAGTCCATCTGTTTGGGAATTTGTGTTTGTTTCTTTTTTAAGGTGTCGAACTAGTTGCATGTTATTGCACAAATAGATTAATATAATTTTCAGACTTTGGCACTAAGATTCCTCCCTGCCAAGGCCCTGCTAAGTCTGCATCAAGCACAGGTACCCCACGGAGAGCTGGTACCCCAGCTAAAGGCTGCTGGGAGAGGGTATTTTTAACATAGAGAGAAGCCACCAGTTTAAAATATTCTCTAAGTTCTTCAGCTATCTACAATTGCCTGACCAACCAGCACTGGAGCAAAGCTGCCTGATGGTGATCCAGCCAGTGAGGGATCACCACATCCCTCCTGAACCTTCCTGGCAGTACAAAACCTGCAGGAGATGTTGTGTTTGTGACCCCATTTGGAAAACACCCAGGCAGGTCAGCAGACAGACACAGGCTGGTTTCTGTGTCATGGCCAGGCCTGTCCTTTTGGATAATCTCAGTATGGATTTCTAAAAAAGGCATTCTTTCCCTCTCTAAATGGTGAGAGATCATCAAGCTTTTAATTGTGCAGCCTAAAGCCTTTGCAACTATGAGACATAGTGGGCAGAACCATCCAAATCAGTGCAGCAGTGCTTGGAGAATAATGCACACACCACATCACTCTTCAGCACACACATTTAATTTGGGGGAACGGGCTCAACTAGCATTTAAACTCCAGAAGTGTTTGTGGCTGGAGTGTCTGGGGTCTGTGTATCGACCGCCCTGATGATCTTCTCATGTACATTTGAGTGAGATGTTGGGATGCTGAAAGCCAAGGATGCACACCTCTTCCCAAGGTGGCTCGCAGTGTGAAAGGAAAGCAGAGAGACAAATTTGTTTCCCTTTTCAGTTGTGTGCGTGGCTTTTTGTAAATTTATTGGGACTATTGCCTTATTAAGGCTCTTTACTGAAATGTTTACATAATATATTGTGAATAGATAAAATTCCATTCAGAGAAATGAACTAATGTCTTCTTAATAGATGATTAATTTGCAAAACTAATGTGCTGAAATGTCTGAGGATAGATAATGTATTCAACAGCTACCAAAACTTACTTTGGGAGTAATTTATTGGAAAAAGAGTTTTGATCTTCTGAGCAGGTGTTTGGATATTGGGAAAAGAATCCTCAGTACTTTTAAGTGTGCCACGTGAACACTGAGAATTTCGGCCATGGCATTATTCATATGTGGTTTTGGGCAATTTGGATTCTACCCTGTCTCTGAAGGATGGCATTTCCATGCAGCAGAAGCAGAGTCAGGAAGTGATGACGTTGCTCACTACCATGGTTGGTATGAAAATCCATAGATGTATGCCTCAGTATTCCAGCATGAAAACTGTACAAGGAGCGTTCCTTCTAAGTGTGCCTCAGGCAGTTGGAGCTCCAGGCATCCCTCGGGCTCTTAGGGCTCCATGGACAGCTGCAGGTCCATGTGAGTGCTCTTTTGTAGGAACTTCCTAAGTTCTGCTGCATCCCCAAAGTGCCAGGATTGCCATTCCCCTGCTGCAGCTGGGCAAAGGAAGGCTGAGCTGGAACACATCACTGCTCAGGACCGCTCTGCAACGATTGACCTAAAACTGCTGCCCTCTCCTACAAAACTTCTGCACTCCAGGGCTGGAATGTAGGTCTGCCCTCTCCTCAGAGCCACGGTGCTGCTAATTAACTACTTGAGCACATTAATGGCCCTGGTATATGTGTCAATACGCTAATCTAGCGAGCTGCTTGTGTTAATTACGACCTCATTGAGCCAACCAGTGTTTGAAGAGTGGGAGATCCATTTCCCTTCGTGGTGTGGGGGCTCCTTCCCTCCCCGCCTGCCCTGCCTGGAGCCACGGTGACCTTGAGGGACTCTCGGATTCCTGACTGCCTGTTAGAGCGGTGGCTGAGGAAATGGGATCTGCAAGAAGGGTTTTATTTCTGTGATAACAAAGGTTATCACACTCGGACTCCTGTACCTGAGCTGGCCTTTGCTGCTATATGGGGCCCATGGACCACTATTTCTGTGTGCTGGTGCGTGCTCCTGAAATAACTGTCCCTAAATTAGCTGCTTCAGTTCCTGGGAGCAGTCTGGCTGTTGCAGCAGAGCTTGATATAGGCCAAGTAGGATTTCTCTTTTGGAGAAAATGTGCTCTTTTCAGGTTAATAATTATCTAATTACTTAGTTAATAATAGATATCTCTCAACATATTAATGGGTTACATATTTTTCAGCAGGATGGGATCCTTTGGCAGGTGCAGGTCTTGGTCCAGCAGTGATACAGCAATAAATCAGCATCTATTCATGTGCTGCTGGTTATATCATAGGGATGCCAACTACCAATTTACTCTGTTCCAGCTCTGCTTCCTCATTCCAGGTTTATTTGAGGGGTTTGTGTCCTGGTGGCTCTGACAACTCCACTGTGTTGCGGCTGTGCAAATGGGAGTGCAGTGGCCTACATTTCCCTGGGATCAGGGAGACAGCCTGGCCGACTTGAAACACGGTAACCAGCCCTGCTTTCCCCACAGCTGGGAGGACTGCTCCACCACTTGAACTGCTCTCATGCCGTGCCTCAAGCTGAAAATTTAGTTTCTGCTCATTTTGGAGCATTTGATACCAAGAATTTAAACGGTGCTTCACATTTTGTTTTCTTCCCCTTGTGCCTGGATGTGTCATGGTTCAGTGTAATGGGTCAGTCTGTGTTTCATTAAATATTAACAAGGAAAATGATTTGTGCTCGTTTAGAGGGCAATACTGCTGTGCTAATGGGTGGAAAATTGCCTGGGAGGCTGCTGGAAAAGGTATAGTGGTAACTGGTCCTGAAGCACTGAGCATGGAGTTTCTAAACTGTCCTGCATGAGGATGGGGAATGTGAAGAGGTGAAAAATCTATGGGAAAACAAGAAGAAAGATACTGTAAGGAGTATTCAGACCTGCCAAGTGATCCAACAGGCCTTTTCTGCCGAAACCTGCCAGCTTGGTTTCACGCTGAGCCCAAGGCACTGCTCTGAGGCCACCTCAGCAGTGCTGCCCCTCAACAGAACTCTGACATGCGTGAGCCAAGCCAAGTATCCAACTCCTGATACCACTTACCCTTGTGGGAATGGTGTGGTCTCACAGCCCCTGGAGCAGTCCAGGAGGAGCAGCTGTCCCTGGTGTTGATGTGGGCTGTGCTCTGGCCTTCCTTGACCACGTACAAGCACTCCCTGGCAATGTGATCGTGTTGTGTTTTCCAGTTCCACTCGTGACTCCTGGAGCATCCACAGATCTCCCGGAGATGTTCCAGGAACCTCCTTTAGCCACTGGTCCGGCGCCAGGGGAAAGGTAAGACAGTGTGTATCCGCTGTGATTAATGGCATCCAGGGAGGGGCAGGAGGTTTACCCTGCAGCTCCCACTGTCTGTGCACCGTGAAGATTTGCTCTCAGATGCTGTAGGTTTGCTAACAGTTCATGTGAAGGTCCTGCTCCTTTGTACTGCTGGGAAATCCTCCCTCTGTGCTTGTGAGTGTTGTAGCACCCAGGCTTCCTGTGGGCGTGATAAACAATAACCTAATCGTAAATCACATGATTTGGGTTTCTAAAGAGCGTGTTTATGCTGTGACTTCACCCAACCCAACTGTCTCTGCCTGTGAAAAAGCTGGAATGAGTAAGATAAGAAGAAGGGGGTTGCATGGCTCTTAGCATTAACTCTTGCCAGGCCCTGGCTCTTAGGAGCTTGTACGTGTGGTCATACACCTCACGTAAATCAGTGACTTGGCATAAATAGTCTATAACAGACAAAACCAGACTCTGATAGGCTTCAGGAAGCCCCAAAATGCAGGGTTTGATTGTGAAAACCGTTTCTGAGCAATGTAGGGTGTGCTGGTTGCCCTGCCTGTCTGTTTGAACGGATCATGCTAAGCAGGCTCCTGTGTGGCTGTGCCGAGCAGGAGCGCTGGGATGCACTCACAAATCTCCTGGCCTACAAAGGCAGCGGCTCAGCATCGTCTCCATGGCAACCTGGGAGCCAGAGATGAAATCTGATATGAATAGTCTGAGGGGGGGAGAGCTGCATGCGAGTCACACACTCTGAGCAGGCTGCTTGTGAACCAGGCAAAATAAGACGCATTCACTTTTACTTGTTGCTCCGCTGTGAGCGTTGCTGCCGTGCCCCGCTCCGTGAATGCAGCGGGCTGACAATCCAGCCATTATTCCATGGCCTGCAGCCACTCGGAGCCAGGCCAAGGGCCAGCGCAGCAGCCGAGGAACAGGGGAGAGCTGTGCCAGCACTTGAGCTCATAAATGAACTCAGCCCACAGCTGCATCTCTGAGTTGCTTGTGTTCCCCTGCTTAATGTCAACCTTGTTTTCCCTGGCTGCGCCGGGAAGGAACTCGGTGTGTGCACACATCAAACCAGCTAGGGGTCGGCAGAACCTGAGGGAGCAGGAACACCCTGAGCGCTGTGGGGTCGTGTTCCCCACAAGGGCCAGGCACACGGAAAGGAAACTCAGAGCAAAGTGAGTGACCTCACCTAGCCTCTTCCTGCAGTATTCCTAGGAGACAGTAGGCTCTGCAAATCCCTTATCAAAACCAGACGTCAGAAGAGTAGCCAAGGCATAGCCCAGAATTCCTGTGGGAGGACACAGAAGTTCAGGCATTTCTCAGACAGTTGGCTGCCCTGCTGGGGAGGAGCCCTCATGTCCTGCAGTGAAGCACTTTTGATGGATACAGGGAGAGGAAGTTACCCACTGCACATAAAACCAGGGGCACGCGGATCCCACCGACAGCAAGGGGCACACAAAGAGCCTGGAGTGGCTCTGGGCCCAGTCCATTCTCTAATTTTAATATCAATAACACTAACCACAAGCTAACACCAGCGAGGAGTTGGAGGAACACAATCCCCCTTTGACACCCCAAGAGCTGCACCATCCTTTGATGTCTCCACGAAACTCTAGGTCTATCAGAACCTTCTCTGATGGTGAAATTTTACTGCCTCCCTTGATTCTTCCTCTCCAATCCTGCACCGTGACTTTCAAATCTACAAACACTTCCAGAGCTGCTGCTTAGGAGCAGAAGCCGTTGTGATTCGTGAGAAGGTGCTTCGATTTTCGAAGCAGTTACGCTCTTCCTTTCCTAGTTTTGCTGGTTGCTGGGTGTTGTCCATAAAGGGGGTTTATTTCCCCCATCCCCTCGGATGCTGTAGAGTGAAACGTAATTCCGTGTGTGCCGTGGGGTGTCAGCTGCTGATAAATGGGAGCTATTGTTGCTTCCATAGGAAACAATGACAGCCAAGAGGAACAATTTGCTGCAGTCCCCAGGAATGCAAAAATAATATGTCACCGCTCTCCACAGCTAATGAAGACAAACCCTTGAAGCAGCCCGTTTGCGGGAGAAGAGGATGCTCCTGCCTAGGGTTTAAGTCTACTTTTTTTTCCTCATATTGAAGTACACTAAACAAGGTAACAGTGAATTTACACTAGGCTTTCCCTCCAGACCAAGAAAACAATTGTTCAAGAGGCTGGAGGACAAGTTTTATTGATACTTCTCCAGTATTTTTCCTTGCACTTTTCACTAGCATTCCCAACAGATTTTTTTCCTGTATTCTTCTTTTTTAACTCAAAAAGAAAACACCCCCTGTACAACATCCTGTGATAATTCATTTTTTCTTGCACATTTCCTCTGGATGGATTTCTTTTTTCCCACGTGAAGTGGCAGCAACTCAGTGTTATATTTAATCAGATATTTATATAAAGCACACAGATCCCAACACTGCGCTAATTTACTGCCGAGTTTTGCAAGGATCAGTTTTAGGGCTTATTCCTTGGTCCTTATCCTGCAGAGCCCAGGACCTTTAGTTGTCATCTGCACCTCCCTTGTGCCCGGTGCTTCCTGGGGGAACAGAGGTTTCCTCCCCCAGGCAGCTTTGGCACAAGAGAGCTGGTCACAAACTGAGGTGCTTGGTCCTTGTGAATCCCCAGGCAGCTGCTCTGTTCCATGAGCCTTGGAAATGGTCTTGGTGGGTTGTTCCCAGGCAGCAAATTTCTGTTCCAAAGGGAGCTGCAAGGGTGGAATTGTGTAAGAAAGCTTAAGTAGGAAGCTCCTAAACCTTCTTTGTCAGATTCTGACATGAGTGTGGGCTATTATTAGGAGATAAGTGCAATATGGGAGAGATGGGTCTTATTTTATCTCTTTTCCTTTTCTTTTTTTTTCAATCAGAGGTTTTCTGAGCCTGAGACTAAAAAACACATGATAAGGTCTTTGAGATGTGCTGACACTTTAGGACTTTTGATAGTGGATTCTAAACCCGGGAGTTCCCAGCATTGCTACCCAGAATGGGCACTTGAGTCTTGGGAGTGTTTGCTGACTTTTTGTGACATTTGGAGGCATTGTTGGGAGCTCAGTCATGGGGAATTTCCTCAGGAGCTGTGCTGTCCAATGTGTCTGGCTCACTGGTCTGCGAGCTACAAAATCCTGCAAGGCAAGAACAGGAAGATAAAAGCACTTGTTACATTCTCCCAGGTCACCAACCCAACCCACAGCGAGGAGGTGCAAACTGGGCAGACCATCCTGTCTCTTGCTGCTCAATGAGGTGTCCCTGTTTTGTGAATAGAAACACAAGAGGAGCTTCAGGGAACATAGATTTATTTTTTTTTTTTCTATCCTTAGAGAGGTGATGGTGGGTAAGGATCAGTTAGACGTGTGTGTGTTGTTCAGAGCTCAGCTGTGGAAGCTGAGCTATACTTCAGGAGCTGTGCTGCTCAGTGTGTCTGGGTGGCTGGTCTGTCCCTTTGGGACGTGAGTTTCCAATCCCTGTGCACACCCAGGCAGCAGAGCTGTGTGAGAAGATGCCACAGTGTCCAGGAAACCCCAATCTAGACAAGCTGAGGGTGGTTCATGATGCAAGACTTGTATTTGTGCTGTGGAATGAGGACAGCCAGTGATTAGCCAGGTCGTTGTCCCTATAGCACTGATGGAGCAGAACTTGTGAGGTTTAATCTCTCTGGGTGGGCTGGGGGATTTTTGAAATCCTGTACAATTAATCAAGTTATAATTCCAATCCGTGAGTCTGTCACTTCTCAGCGTAAACCTCATGTTCCACTCAGCTGGCAACAGGCTTTAATATCCAAGTAACTGGTGAGGTACCATGAAGTCTTTCCCAGTCAGTCCCTAGTTGGAGGGTGGGGCTGAAGTGAATGAAAGTGCTGCCAGCAGCAGTTGGGTCCAGCCCTGTGAGGGTGCTTTGTGCTCCAATTGTCTCAGGCCCATAGCTCTCACTCAGTGCAAGTTAATGGAACTGCAGAGTCAGTGGTTCCAGCCTAACAAAAGCAGTGGAGCCCCAGTTGAACACAGTTTCCCCTGGGCAGTAAGTAATGGGAGCAGGACAAAACTGCAGTCTTTGGAAAAGGCCCCAGCCCTGCTGCTGCGTCTCTTTGGCACGGATCAGCAGGGATTAGGCCGTGACCCATGCAAGTTCCTACTAGAACTGCTCTATGAATACAACTGCTGTCACTGCACAGGGGAGGGGAAGTGGTTTGTGCAACCACAGAGTGTCTGTGAAACACTGTGGTTTGAACCAGGGGTGAAAGTGGGGGCTATCTGATGTGAAGTGAGTAAACACCAAACCTAATGGCTAAAATGTTCAAGTTTGCTCTAGGAAATCACTGCCGAGTGAGTGCTGGTGTCCTGATCGCTGTTCTGACCAAGCTTTTATTTAAATTTAACAGCAACTAAAGACAGAGATTTTCTGAGAGCTCTATGGATGGTCTATAACTCCTTCATGGCACAGCTCGGTGCAGTTGTGCCTGTGGCCTTCCCTCTGCCTGCAAGCCCCTTGACTTGTCCTCAAGAAGTGTGAAACCTATTTGCCAGTACTTGACAGGAGATGTGAGAGCAATGGGATCATTACAAATTACTCGTCTTAGTTTGTTTTGTTTTTAGTGACTCAGAAGAACACGTAGAAGCCAAGAAGCAGTTGGGAACGTGTGTGGGGAATGTGAGCATCGCACACAGGTCTGGCACTGATCTCCTCAGCCTCCTTCCCTGCTCCTTCCTCCCTGGACCAGACTGCCTGGGAACACCCCTGGACAGTGCAATGTCTCTGAAGGTGGTACATGGGACTTATACCCTGAGCTCAGCTCTGAGCTTATTCCTGTGCAGAGAATGGTACAGAGAAAACCCCAAAACACTTATTTACTGCGGATGTCAATTAAAACATTCATAAAATGGCAAGGTAGAACGTGGGCAGTGAGCAGTGTTCATCCTGCTGCTGAGCATCCAGATCAGTTTAAAAAAGAATCAAAATAATTCCAGCCATGCAAAATCACAGAAAAATAACACTGTTAAAATAATTAATAGTGAATGCTTTTACAATGCCTTCTGCATAGTTGGGGTGCTTTGCTGAGTTGTAAACCATTTTCATCGAGCAATTGCTACTCCTGTCACTGAAATGGGTCAATACACGGTGGATTTATATCCATGATTTATATTAACCTTACATATAAACAGTGCAAAGACAAGGTGTCCTGACAGTATCACCGGGGCCTGTGTCTCCAGGCAGAGGGATTTCTCAGGCCATTGGAAGCAAATTGTCCTGGAAGCTTTGGTTCTCCATATTAGAAATAGAGGAAAGAATTTGCTAGAACAGAATGATGGGCTTTGGGCATTCAGCTAGGCCTTGGGAGCTATGTTTGATCCCTGGCTCTGAGCCCCCCATCCAGCGGGTGACAGGGAACCAGGCAATTTTTGTGAGCATCAGCACTCCCTCTGCAAGGATGGGGCTTTCCTGCTTTGGAGGAATCCTGCACTGGAGGAGCCAAGGCACCATGATAACTGTGGCAGTGTTAGGGGCAGCCATGCCAAGCTTTATTTAGCCGTACTGCAGATCTGCTGGTGTGGTAAATGTGAAGCAGAGCCAAAATCCAGATCTCAGGAAGAGTGTGAGCATTGGAGCACTCTGAGACAGTGCCTGCTGATCTCCTTGGTGACAGGAGCTCGTGTCACTAATTGGTCCCCGAGTCTGCAGCGCAGGGATGACGTGGGTAGGCTGGAGTTTGGCAATTGCAGCTCAAGGGATTTCATAAAGAGTTCTGTGAGAACGGACACTTGGGCGTGTACAGAGGGTTTAATGAAGGTCTAATGCAGATCCCTGGGTTTGTTCACACAGACCTATTGTCTACTGAGTTACCCTGAAGAGGAGCCTTGGGCAGCAGGGTTAACATAAGAACCGTAAATTGTGGTAAATCGTCTTTTCTGAGCCCAAATCATTGGTACAAACCAGATCTTCTGGTGAAGGTTTGTGCTCGGCTCAGGCACATGTGCCTGCAACATTACATGCTGGAGAATCGATCCTTGGAGGAGGTGTTTGCCATGTATCCCACCAGTGGCTTTGCTGCTTTCTTGGTAGCAAGTTAAAATCAAGTTAAAATCGTGAGTCAGCTAATTGAGCTTGAAAAGCGGTTTAATCCTATTACAGCACATAAGGCACTGTCGTTTTTGTTGTTCTTTGAGTGGTGCTGGTTCACGCACCGTTCCCAGACGTCAGGAAACACGTCTGTAGGCAGTCTGTCTCCTCTGAAGTAGTGTGGATCCTCAGCAGAGCAACGAGCATCACGTGCTGCAGTCCTTGTCACTGGGACCGCCAGTTCACCTCAGCTGTGCCTGGCTCATCACGGTGGGTACAGGCCATGATGTGGGTAGGGATGGTTTGCCAAAATGTTTGGGTATGATTTTTCCCTGTAGCAAACACCTGCAGTAGAAGCAGCAGGTACCAGCAAATCAGATTTATGTGTGAAACAATGCATTCAGAAAGGGAACAGCAGCCCCTTGCTTCAAAAAGGAATCATGTACGGGTCAGGTTTGGCTAATGAGGCATTATTAATAACAATGAAGCACTGGCCTATCCAAAAAGTGCTTGGACATGGAGAATTCCTGGAGTGAGAAGCCTGTAGGACTGTGGCCCAGGGCTTAGCTGTGGCCTCGCAGCCCTGTATGTTGCCTCTGGAAAAACAAGTTTGTGAGTTCGTTATTCCACAGCAAAACTCTCCCTAGCACCTGGGACTGCTCCATGCCTGCAGTGGGAACTCTGAGGTTGGCTGCTTTCCAGCGCTCCTGCTCTCCTGTCCGGAGTGACCTTCCAAGGAGGAACAGTCCAAGCTGGATTGTTCTGTGGACAAAGGCCTGTTCCCGTGCTGTGGGACTCTGTGTGCCACAGGATGATCATCCACTTCACTGACCTCACTTCCTCAACCTTCCTGAGGGCTTTAAAGCATAACCCAACAACAGAGACAGTGCAATCCTGCTGTTTTAATCACCACCCTGTTCCCTAGTAGTCTGCTGAAGCAGGGACATGCAGGTAATGGATATTTTATTCCAGCACTTCGTGTGTATTGAGCAATACATTTCCTACTTTTGTGTCAGAGCCTGAAAGGACGATCCATTTTTAATGAGCCATATCAGGCAGAGCTGATGTGGAACCTTCATTTTAGGTACAGGTTTAGGGTTTGTGCATCAGAGGACACCGAGAATCGCTGTGGTGAGGTAGAGTGACTTGAGGACTGTGTTGTTCTATGGTGGCTGGAAAACCCAGGCACAGGTAGAGGTGGTCCTGCTGCTGCCGGAGTCCTAGCCTGTGGATATTGCCGAGTCGGAGCTGGTACATACATAATGTAACAGTCTGTTCCAGCTGACCCATTCCAGAGCCTCTTAAAGGCTCAGTTCCCTGCAGGCAAGGACTAAAAATAAGTCATCTGAAAGGGGTACTAGCTCAGCTAATTAGCAGAGGAGCAGAGCACTCACTGCTGCACTGATAAGCGTGCCTAGTTTGCTCCAGCCCAGCTTGGGGAGGATCCTGGACTGGGGGATCCTGCCCCGAGTGAGCTCCACAGGGCAGCTGCTGGGGTGAAATGAGGAGCTTTCTGCTCGGGATCCAGCCTCTCTGGCCAAATGCCCAGTCCTTGATGTTCTGGTAGTGCAAAGCTTGGGACAGCCTGGCCTGTGGTCCCAAGGGGTGATTTTACTGAGATCAGGGATGCAAGTCCTGGCCTGCCTGTGTGGTGATTGAAGTCTGCTGTGGTCACATTGCTGTCAGTGCATCCCACAGAGTTCTGGGCTACAAATATGAGAGGGCAAACTCAGTCAAGCCAGACAGAGCCAGAAACTCAGTAAGAGGAGCTTTTTCCAGCTTCCTTTGTTGTTGTATCCTGCTTCTTTATCTGTCCTACTCACTGCAAAGCCACCATTCCCGTTCCATGTTCTGTGCTGCTAATTTGGGGTGCAGTGTAGCCTTTTTTGTTTGTTTGCTTGTTTCTCCTAAATCTGCTTGGTTTTATTTTTATTATTGTTTTTCAGCAGCCAAGGAGAACTGTCAAGTACTACATTTATGCTGATTGCAAGTGGCAGAGCAATACCACCAAGGCCTTTGTGCCCCAGGAAATCACTGAGGCTCTTCATGGCTGCTGACTCTATTCATCTAGAAGCACCTTTTTGGAATGTTCTCCTTCCCCTGCCAGTTGTTTATTCATGCATCGACAATGAGGAGCAACTGAAGGTGAGCTTACTCTAGCACTTGTAATATATTAAAATTAAAGAGCTGTTCTTCCAAGAATTGCACTCTCCTTCCCCAAACAGCAAAGGGACAGACCTGAGCAAAGTGTACCAGGAGATAGGATATGAACATCCTTCAACTCCCATAATTAAATACAGAGATTCACAAGATCAAAGGGCACCTGGGTAAGTGAAAAGAAAAGCCTACATGGAATGGATCCATCTCCTGAGCAGCCTCCCATGGATTAGAATGATGTGAAGCTTTATCAATCAAAGCCAAGATGAGTGTGGCTGGGGTCTGAATGTGTTTGGGCAGAGTGCACTTGTGGTTGGAGTTGAACATTAACAACTGTGGAACAGACTGACAGCAGTGAACTGGGGTGGGAGCTGTCCCAGACCTTGGAGAAGATGGCTCTCAGAATCAGGGAGAGTCTTTCCATCAGCAGTAGGTGACACTGGGGGACAGTTGTGTCCCCAGGATGTGTCTGAACCTGGCTGGAGAACCACAGGGAGTGAACCCCCTGGGTGCACGGGCAGGTCCAGGCAGTGGGGAATCAGGAACATTCAGCACCACTGACACAAGTCCAAGTGCAGGAAAGGGCAGTGGATTCCTGGGAGCATTGGAGCATGGACAAACCCACACCTGGGACAGGTGGGAGCAACTCACGTGGGCTTCAGTCGGAGCTAAGGCTGCTGGGCCTCGCGGAGGGGCTGGGCCAGTTTAGCAGGAGTTATTTTGCAGGGCACCAGGCAGAGCACTTCTGCTTGCCTAGGGAGTGTTTTCCAGTGCTAGAAGGCTCTTGCTCCCATTCTTGAGATTTCCCACAATGCCAGCCCAGTTCAAGGCACTTTAGCATCCCTCAGAACAGCTCTTGAGCTTCCAGCAGAGAAGGATCTGAGGCCAATGGGCAGAGTTTAGAGGAACAACACATACTTGACTCTGTTATCGTAAATTATCCCACATCCTTCCTAGACACAAGTTGCCATCCCGGTACATCTGCAGGGTAAACACGTGTCCATAATAACTGAGTGCTTATGCCGTGCTTTGTTAAGCCCTGCACTAGTTCAGGAGTCACCAGGGGTAAGTAATACTCCTGGAGCAAAGCGAGGTTACTGTATCTCATTTACATTTCAATGGCTGCACTACTCTTCCAGTTCCCAGCTCCTTTATGGAATGGTGATGGTATCTGGGGACTGGGAACAAGAGGGACCTGAAGGCTGTGTACTGAGCTCTTTCCGTGGCAATTAAAGAATCACTTCACTTTGAATTTCCGTGGGACCCTTGAAACCCTTGTCCTCAGAGGTGTAAGCACTGTCAGCCTTGCTGCCTTGCCCTGTTCCCAGTTTCCATGCACGCCTTATCCTGTGGAGTGTAGGAAAACCTGTGTGTGCAGTGTCCTGGTGGTCCAGCCTCTGGTGCCACCCAGCAGGATCTGGCTTGGCCATAGTGTGAGTCATCTGACAGGTCTGTGCTGAATCTGTCTGAACAATATCAGAATATATATATAATATATAGAATAGTTAGCAATGAGAACAGATTGCCGTGCAAGGAGTGGGAATGTTAAGACTGGCAAAACTTTATGGAACTGAGATGATTAATTGATTGCTAGGGCCTGCTGCTAACTTAGAGCAAATTAATTTTCAGCACTTGGCTAGGCCTTTGCTGGTCTCAGAGGAGCTGGATATCCACCCCAGCATCCATAACCCTCAAAGCCTGTGGACCAGTGCTGCTGCTTGGGATGAGGGAGGGGTCACTTCATCCCTGGGAATGCTGCAGAGCCTCCTTTGGAACTCAGAGTACAAACCCTTCAGACACTTAACAGGCACATTTCGATGTGATGACAGGACATCTTATTGCAATTACTTTGGAGGGACTAAGAGGGATTTGGGAGGCTCCAAACAGTCAGGAAAAAGACAGAGAAAATCGGGTGTGGAGATCTCTCACCCATTTCCTCAGTGTCTGGTGCATGACAGTGACGGTATGATTTACTGTGCCTGAGCTGAAGTGAAAGGTGGAGGATCCCAGAGTGTTGAGTTCCAGATCAGTCACAGATAGATCCACAGAGGACATTCACATTGGGTGAGCCCCCTTTGTTCCACCTTTTTTTTTTGATCCCAAGGTCTGCTTTCAATTCCTAGGCCATTTTTCACCAACTCTGCTGTTTCTTACACAGCCATAGGTTTTTTTTGCTCAGCAGGCTGCAGGTGGGTTAAATATCATTCACACTCATTTCTTTTTCTCATGGCTGTTAGAATAACTCAGCCTCCTCCATTAGACAGTGCTTGGGTATTAATTGCAGGGTGATTAGTTTGCTCAGAAGCGTTCCTTGTTTGCACAGCTGAGCTGTGCATCTCAGGAGATGGTAAATAAATGTTCCATGCTAGGAAATGTCAGAGATGGACTTCCAGGCATAGCAATCCATGTACATGGGTTCCCTCCAGAAAAGGGAGGGCAGGACAAGTAATTTTGGTTAGGGAAAATCCTTTCTAGCCCCACTGGAGGCAGGCAAAGGAGCAGTTTGGGGTGAGAACCACAGGGCCTGTCTTTGAGCAGCGTAAAAATACCTCAAAGAGCTTGATGTGGCCGAGCATTTCCTGAACAAAGCTGCGGGAGAGGGGAGCACCTGGTGGGATTAATTGCCTGTGATGTTTTGGAGGTGATGGCTGAGTGGGAATGGCTGCAGCAAAGCAGAGATCAGAAGGGTGGGAACAGGTTGGGTCTTTCACCAAAAACTAACTGGTAGAACATCTTAAAACTGCTCAGAGGAAAAGCCACAGGCAGAGATTGTCTTGAGGCAGCGACATCTCCCAAAAGCTTCAGTTGCTGGGAACACGTATTCTGGAAGGTTTAGGTGCCTGTGCCAAGAGCTGACACAGATACAGTGTCTGAGACTCCCAATTCCCCTTTTCCTGTAGCTTGTGAGTGTCAGATTTGAACTCTCCAGATGAGGCATCTTGCCCTCGGTGTCAGACTCAGGTTGAACTTGGGTTAACTTTGAACAAAGGCACTTCAGCTCTTCCTCACAACGAGGTGTGTCCCATATCATATGATTTTTTTGTAGATTGGTTAAACTTTAGTGGCTTGCTGTTTAGGAAGGCAGTTACCACAGATGTGTGACTTGTCGTTTTGTGAAAGTATCCCAAATTTAGACACTGTAAAACTTCAGTAACACCACCACCTACCAGGGAGAGGCTTGTTAGAGTTCATCTGTGGGCACAGAGCGTGTTCTGGCATGGAAGGCCTTCCTCCAGTTCCTGCTCCAGGGACAAAATCTGGGAGGTATAAAGTGCAGGGAAGCACCATTTCCTGCCCTCTCACTGCTCCTTGGTATGGGAGGGAAAAAGAGAGGGCAGAGTGAGCTTAGCTGGGACGGAAGGAAGAGGGGAGGAGTTTTAGGGATGTATCAGTGCAGGGTGAGGTCTGGTGGAGTGGAATTTAGTAGATCAGCGTGACTGAAACAGGTTTCATGGAGCCTGAGTGTGACCAGACAAACAGGGAGAGATTGGAAGCCAAAGGCTGAGGATGGATGGGGAGGGTTAGGAAGCACAGGGGGTTAGTTGTGAGCACCAGGAAACACAAACCAACCCAAACACCAGCACAGAAGTGAGAAATGCAGAGTTAGGAGCAGAAAGAAAAGATGGGGAGAAAACACAGTATATACTTGTTGCTATTAGGGATCATTTTTCCTGGAGGCAGACAGAAGGCTGGGGCCCACTGGGAAAAATAGTGTGTAATAGTTCATAACAGAGGGAGGGCTGCACTGAAATTGCACAATCCCTGGAGGGGGGAGAGGGCTGAAAACTTACATCAGTCAGAGGAGTAGTTTGGTATTTTTTATTTGTTCTGAGGGGTTTTTCGTGTGTTCAATGAGGAGGGTAAGTAATCACTGCAGCAGTGTAAGAGGCTGCATAATGAGTCAGTAATGAATTCTCC
Source organism: Pseudotriccus pelzelni (assembly GCA_035584735.1). Taxonomy (NCBI): domain Eukaryota; kingdom Metazoa; phylum Chordata; class Aves; order Passeriformes; family Tyrannidae; genus Pseudotriccus; species Pseudotriccus pelzelni. The sequence continues at coordinate 4,241,241 of JAWMRA010000113.1, read as the reverse complement.
TCCCCTTGGAATCCCCAAGTCTCTGAGGGAGACAAACCTAAACCAAGATGTAATCCAGTTTACCCAGAATTTATTGCTGGTGAAGGAAATGAAGGACGTGGCCTATGTAAGAGGGGAATTCAGGCAATTATTCCTAATTAGGGAGTCTCTGTTTCTTCAGTTCTGGCACTTCTACCTCTGTTATGCTTGATCACCTCTTCAGTGCTGTTCCTTGTAGAGTCAGGTCCCCATGTGCATGTGGAGCTGCAGAAAGGAGCAGAAAAGCTGTCCCTGCCCTGGTGGTAGCTCAATCAGGTGGCACAAGCCTGGCCTGGCAGCGTGGGCAGCACTGGAAAAGCCAGAGGAGGGATCATCTGGGGGTGGCCCCGGTCTCCCCTGGAGTTCCAAGGTTGACAGAGGCCAGATGATTATAGAAGGTACTTTTGGCTCTCTGCCTGCTTGGTGCCATTTCCAGCCTTCCCTGTGGGAATTGGCTACTGAAGGGGAGCTGATCCTGTTCTTCAGGCAGGTGCTTGTCCATGGGGACAGGGAAGTTCTCTTGCAGCAGTGATGTGACACAGAAACAGGGGGCAGAATAGGAAAGGCTGGGGGAAGAGAAAGAAATCTCATTTTTCTGCCAAACACGATGCCTTGAAATATGCCTGGATCAATGAAATAGTTTGGGAAAGCACTGGAAAACCTGTGGAGGGAGTGCTGGCCCTCTGGGCTCTGAGCAGTGGCACAGATGAGACAGGGATCTTGTCTGGGGCCTCAGCATAAACCCGGAGCCTGCTGGCGTTCTGGGAAGGGGTGGGAAGGCCCAGGCTGTGTCTTGGGTGGAGAGCTGTTGGCTCTGAGGAGCGGGAAGCAGTCCAGGGGGCTGGGGCCAGCTCCATGGCCTCTGCTATCTCCTGGCACGGAGCTCCCTCCTTCCAGCTCCTGCAGCCAATGCGGCTCCATCGCTGCACCCGGGACAAACAGAGGGGTTTGCCTGGAAAATCCAGCCAAAGCTGGTTGGGATTTGAAGAGATCTGTGCTGGACTTAGACAAAAAGATGTGCTGATTTCTGCAGAAGCTGGGTGGGTGTTTCTGCTGAGCCCCCTGGCTGGGGCAGAACCGCTCCGAAGTAAGGCCAGTGAAAATGTGGGGGATGCCAACCCTGTGTGACAGTCCTGCTGTCCTGCTTCGGGGTGTGCCACCATTTGGGCTGGATTTCTGGCTAAACCTTTAGGATTGGGATAGCTGAAGAGGTGAATAGAGAAGGAAGGGAGGGCTGTGACTGGAGGGCTGTCAGAAGAAGAATCAAACACAGGTCTGGGTGTGCCCTGGGAGAATCAGCTGTCTGGGATCCCTGCCACTCCCATTTTTCTCAGAGTTCAAGGCACTGGAAAGGCAGACTCTCTTTTGGTTTTTGTCACTGACAGTTTTCTGAGGAGATACACAGTGAAAGTGTGCTGAAACATGGCAGGCTGTCACTTGGGAGCACCTCTCTCCCTTTCAGCTCTTCTGGTTTCCAGATAATTCCGTCTTTGTGCACACATGAGAGAGATTCTGTCCGAGAAACTGGCTGAGGCTCCCAAGTCCAGCCAGGACTGGGAATGAATATTTGCAGCTCTTGGAAGGTTCTCCCCATGGCAGTGCATTCAGAGCACACAAACATTTTGCAGAACACATAAAAAATTGCCTTAAAATCACTTTTTCATGGCACAAAAATCTTACTCCTTTTAAGTTCAGGCAAGGTGTTAATATCCTTGCCTGGCTGGAAACCTCACAAATACCTTTGACATCTCTCTTGGCTGTGCTTCCTGCTGGACCTGCCAAGCATTCTTTCGATGTCAAGGGCTGAATTTATATGCTGGAAAGCACAGGATATTTTGAGGGCACGGAGTTAACCAGGTTTGCACAAAATGTCCTGCTTATGTAAAAGCCTTATTTGAAAACGAAATTGATGCCTTCTGGAAAACCCTAAGCGTGGAAGCAGGGAGGGAAGCAGATACAACCCCAGAGCTGGCTGGGCAGGAGTCTCCACCCTCCTGTGCTCTGACCATGACCCAGAAGATTCATGGGCACCATCGCAGCCCTCACAGTTTTAAATCCCCAAATCACCTCCTCCTGGAGGGGACATGGGTTTGAGTCCTGTGAGACTGAAGAAAAAAAGAAAGGCAGGTGAATTTCTTTGTTTGCCTTTCAGAGGTCTTGGAAGTGTTTTAAAGAAGAAAATAAACTTTATTTTTTCTCTGCTGGGTAGAACAGCACAACCTGTCAAGGGATCTGGGCTCTAAAACATTCTTTTTCTTCTGATTTATCCCTTGACTCCGGGAGCAGGGATTTCAGAAAAAAAGGTCAAATGTCTTAAAATACCAGATAAAATGTAAGTACGTGTATGAGGAAGGAAGAAATGGAGACTTTTAATTATTTTGTTTTAAATTTTTTACATTAAAAAATAATTGTTTCTGAGGTCTGATGGCAAATAGCAAGCAAACAGCCTCTTTGGCCCTGTTTCAGACACAGACAAACTGTGAATACCTGAAAAGATGGAAGCTCATGGTTGGCCCCAGAGGTTCTGAAGTGCAGGGGTTTCACCTGTTGCCATTGTGTGCACAAATCAAAAGTATATTTGTGATTCCTCTGTTGTAGCTTAGTTAGTGGAGAGTAAGATATTTCCAAACAACAGCCCTGGAATGGGAACTGAGGCTATCCTTAGCTTTCCTGGACTGTAGCAAAAGGGCTGATTGGAAGCTTTGATGAACTTTAAAAAATACATTGAATGTGCCTTTACTGTGAGAAGCAGATATGGATTATTACTGAATACGTTCCATAATGGAAAGTCTCCATTTTTAGGTGGGTGTGGATCCACCTGGAACATGTCTTTGTTTATTTGTAGGATTGTTTCCTGCTTTTCCTTATCACAAACTTCCAGCTGGGAGTTGAAGAGGCACCTATGACGTCACCTGGACTGAGAGATGAGAAGACCTTTGTGTCCATGCTTGGAAGGAGCTGGAAAGCCATCCAGGGGTATGTGGACTTCTCCAGCTTCCTTCCTTCAGCTCTTAGTTCAGCTCCACTGAAACACAGGGGATAAGAGCAGCAATGACCTTGGACTGTTTCACAGGGATTTTTAGCCTGGTTTCACATGGAATTACACAGCTGTGCCTTTGCTTGCCCAATTTGGAGCTGCTGACTGAAGTCAACACTTGACACTTTAGCAGTAATGAAGTTCTTACCAGTTTCCTGAAAAGAGGAGTTCAGGGAGATCAGAGTTGGATTTGCACATTTTCCCTTTTGCCCCTAGTAAATCTTTGGACCTTTTGCCCAGTTCTTCCTGCGTAAGTTCTCTGAGGGGTTTTTCCTAAGGGTTTAGGACTAATAAATGGCATGAATTCAATGGTCTGCTTGAAGAGGAAAGTAAGTCTTTATTTGCACTAACCTACCAACAGTGTTGAAGGTGAAGTGACTGAAGCATCTGTACATTGTTTTTTAAGACTAGAAGAAACCTCCATGATTATTTAGTATTTCCATGGCACAGGTCATCAAAGCTCAGGGAGAAATTCCTTCATCTAGCTGCAAGTTCCTCCTGAAGCCATGGGGTCACCTTCAAAAATACTTTTTATTCTGGTATTTGCTAGAGTTCATGAGCTCTCAGTACATCCCAAAGGGAATGGTCCTGATAGTTAATCATTCACATGGGTGAAAAAACTTTTACTTTATTTGTGGTGAATTTCTCTGCCGTCACCTTTAGCAGGCGGATCTGGTGCTTTCCTGGTGGATTTGAGCCTGACATGTGTTCTGTATTCAGCACATGCAGAACTGGCATGACCTCTGCTTGGGAAATTGAAATTAATGTCTTGATTTGATAAATGACATGCTGGAGCTAAACTAGTTTTATACTTCTGTCTGATCCTTTCCCTGTATTAAACTTCTTTTTGTGTCTTGAGAGTAGCCCTCAGAAGCAGGTGCAGCAATCACAGTAACAGGAGAAGAAATGTCATCCTTTTCTCCTGGAAAACAAAGGGGGTCAGGAGAGGGAGTTGACCCAGATTCTTCTCTCGTCACAATGTCAAAGTCAGTTATGAAGATTTCTGAACACATAAAATGTTACATCACTTTTTCTACTTAAATCTGTAAGGGAAACAGTGATAAAATACATTTCTTTATATTCTTTATAATACATTCTTTATGTTAGTTGGGCTGCTAGGGATAAAACACTCCATCTCTCCTAAGGCAGAAATCAGCCTGGGTATGATTCCCAGGGCTGATGGAGTGACCCTTCCCTTGCACAGCTGCAACTCAGTCCTTGGCACCCTCCAAGTCCAAGCTGCTGTCCATGGGTGCTCCCAGCTCAACTGGAACACTCTGCAGAGGCCAGTTTACCCATGTGGATTCATCTGGACCAGGGAATTCAGGAAAACCCACCATTCTTTAAGCATGGATCAGAATCTGGACCTTTTCCCCACGTTGGCCCCTTCAGGCTCTGCTGTTCCAAGGAGATAATGCTCCAGAGTGGCTTCCTGGTTCCGGGCCAGTAAACAGCAGCCAGTGTGAAAATGGGAGGAAAATGGGTGAGATGAGACCAGAACTCCACAGGAGAGCAGACCAGGAGACTCCTGAGTGCCCAAAGAGCAATAAAGGAATTGTTGCCATCACCACCCCTGGACAGCTTGGCCCAGCAAGGAGGAGAGCTCCAAGCCATGTACAGAATTAAAAGTGGTTAAACAATGAGTCTGGGTTATCTCAGGTGTCCCAGAGTTAGAGGGATCACAGATTCTATTTCAGCTTCCTTGAGAACACACATCAATTGTGGTGGGGTCAGTTGGTTCATGATCTGGAGGACCATGATAACAGAGCAGGTCTGGGCTTCTGATCCATCAGGGAGGAAGATTTATTTTTTTTTAATACATTTTTCCCCTTAACGCTTCATTAACATGCCTTATTCTGACTCTTGGGAATCATTCTAAAATGAAACAATCTGCATTTTCATGCCTTATTCCTTTGTAGTTACATTTAACCCTTATTTTCCTTTGCCGTTGTGCGCTATAAATGTAGAACTCGCATTCCGAGTGGAAAGTGCACCCTAAATTCTTCCAGCTCAATTGGAAGGATGTGGATGACTTTCTCTGTTTTCACCATGGAGCTGATCCAAAGCTCAAGGAAGGAAACTTCTAGCAGGCGTTGGCCTGTGTGTCACAGACACTTGAATGACTTTCTGCCCACGGTGGGAACACAGAATTTTCCATTCTCTTATTTTCCTTTCTGAAAGGACATGCAGTATGTACTGGGGCATTTTTGAAATTATTTATACAACTGTATCCTGACAAGCTACAACTTCCTCCCGTGTAAACACAGCTCCTGTTTGTTTTTGGAGTGGGCAGCTCTGTTTATAAGGTTGGGGAGGGACCACTGTTAGTGTGGGCTGTGCTTTTCCAGAAATCCCCCCCTTTATTTTCCCTACAAACTTTGGGATATTCTCCTGTGAGTTTCAGATCCTTGTACCACAAAACATGGTTAATATAACCCATGGCTTTGTTTTTGTTCAACATTGTACCCAGTTCCTGCATCCTCAAGTCTCCCTAGGAAGATCCATCCAAATGCTGTGACTTCCATATGGATTTTGAATAACTGTAGACATTTTCCAGCGAGCTCCAGGCACTCACAAGGAAAGTTGCAATCACAAATCTTTACCAGTGTACTTCTACTTGAAATTCCAGCATCAGAGTCTTTTTGTCCTGTGTTAAAGGCAATTTTTCTGTTCTAGGCTTCCATTTCCTAAAGACGAGGAAAGCATTGAGGTGTAAAGGAACCTTGAATGTGAATGCAGGGGGAAAGATCAAATTCTGGTTTATCAGGTGCTTTAAAATGTTCATCTTTTGGCTGAGAAAATCCCTGTGCTGTCTCCTGCATTTGTTCTATTCTCCACAGACAGCACAGAGGCCCCAGAAGTACTTGGGGATAGGGAAAACCAAAAACCTTTAACTGTACAGAGTCTCTTCCCATCAGCAATTCCACTTTTCACACTTTCCTGATAGTCATTTTTGTGTTTTTTTTTTTTTCTCACAGATACCAGCCTTTTATATAAAACTGGATTGCCAGCAAGTTCAGAAACCCCTGAATGTTTTTTCAGCCTCAGTTTTGCCTCAGAGGATCCCGTGTGGGTTTGGAACTGCTGATCCCTCAGTGCCAGAGTAGAGGTGGATTTCCAGGTGAACAGGAATAGGTGTGCTGGTAGGGGGGGAAAGATCAGCTTGTTTGGCTCTGTGAAAGTTGCAATTTTCCTCATGAAAATAACCTGGATAAAAAGTCATAACCTCTGAAGAGGAGGTGACTACTCAGTTAACTGGAAATAAGGCTTCAGGAGACAGGATTCCTGGAGAGGAAGGATGCGAGAAGCATCACCTGCTGTGTAAGTTTTGCTCTGTTTTTTTCTGACTTTGTTTTTGCTTCTGGAGGGAGAGTGGATTAAACAATAACTTGTTCTAGGCTTTGGGAATAACATCCACCCTGGAAGACAGGAATTAAGCCATTGTGACCTCTGGGTAGTTATAATAAAGATAAAAGTTGAGAGTAAGAGCCCAGGCAACTATCCCACAATTAAGATTTAATTCTGCAGTTCAACATTCCCCCTCAGCCATCCACCATTCTGCGTTGTGATGAAATATCTGACAGATGGCTGGGATCCTCTGGGCATGGATAAACTGTTATCATCAGAATATTAGCAGGCTTTTAAACCTTCCTCCTACCTTAGCTGGTGTTGCTAATGAGGCACCAATCTTTCCTCCAGGGTTTGGTACCTTTACAAGTGGGTTTTCAGGGAAGCAGGGGAAGTGTTGAAGTAAATGGTGTAGGTACAGCCTGGCAGGAGGAATATTTCCCTTCACAAAAGCCATTCTCCAAAAGGCTAAATAGTGCTCCTGGCTCTTTTTCCCCTCATGTAAGCAAGATGTTTCGATCTTGAATTCAAGAATTGAGGAATAAACTTCAAACAGCTCTTAAAATTACCACAGAAGTAGAGGGGAAAGGATGTTCTGCAGAGGACTGCTGCTCCAGAACAAGGAGCAGAAAGGTATGAAATACCAGATCCACTGCTTTGGGTTTCATGCAAGGCACTATTTATAGGGTGATCAGTGAAACTGCTCCAGATTGCACTTATAAATAGATGAGCCCACGTTTGCCTCCTGTGCCAGAACTTTCCCAACTGCAGCTCCAGGATTCTCTTATTGTTTTGCTGAATGTTTCTGGTGGTTTGTGGACATGTGGCTGGGCAGGGGTAGGGGCTGATAAAATTGTATTTATCAATAGATTCCCCTCCCTAGTTGGCAGATGCTGCATGGGCAGTGTATCCAACCCCACTGTGGGAGTGGTGAGGGAATGTGGGTTCTGTTGCCTCTGCACAGACGAGACTGATGACACTTGAAAATGAGACTTGGGGTTTCTAAGACACTCCAGGACTTTTGCCTGCAGTTTGAAAGTCAGATTTTTATGAAAGGATGACTTGCTTTGTGGAGTGCTGAGGAAATCCTGCAGGCCATGCCTTAAGCCCTTAAAATCTGCTCTGCTTGGCTGCATTTGACTTCTTTTTTGTTTGTTTGTTTTTTCCTTTGGCCAGATCCTTTTTAACACAGAATTATGGCACTGGGAGCTCTTTGCCCACCAGAGGCTGAGAGAATCACATCCAAAGTCATCATTTGTGGGATTCAAGCTAAGAGTTCACCAACAGTGAGAGCAGGTGACTGCACCTGGATGGAGTTCCACTGATGCCAGACACATCCCTGCACATGGTCTGACTGCCTGGAACTGAAGAAGGGATCACAGCCTCAGCAGTTCAACCCCAGTGTTACTGGAGCCAGGTAATAACCACAGAAAGCACTTAAAAATTTGGCTCTGCTGATGAGTTCTTGGAGTATGTGCTGATATCTTAACCTGACCTTTACCCAGCTTCAGATGCTATAGGAGAAGTGGCCATAATGTCAGAAAAATAAATAGAATCTCAGAGCTAGGCCAGTGTGTATTTTTCATAGAATCCCAGAATGGCTTAGGTCGGTGGGACCTTAAAGTTCATCCCATCCCACCCTCTGCCATGGGCAGGGACACCTTCTCCTATCCCAGGTTGCTCCAAGCCCCTCCAACCTGGCCTTGGACACTCCAGGGATGGGACAGCCACAGCTTCTCTGGGCATGCTGTGCCAGGGCCTCCTCACCCTCACAGGGAAGGATTTCTCTCTAATATCCCATCCAGACCTACTCTCTGTCAGCTTAAAAGCTGTTACATTTCCAATTAGATGCATTTCTAATGCACCTAGAGGAAATGGAGGAGTAAAACTATGGTGAAGCACAAGGGAAGAGAATGTTTGGCAACAAGGGGGAAAGGTTTTTACAGAGAATTGTGCAGATTTTCCTGCGACAGATAAACACTGAGGCTTTTGGACACCTTCCCTCCCCGTGCCCCTTTTGGTGCCCACGAGGAAACCCTGGTGAATCAACACCTTTAACCCATGGGGTTGAGCCTCAAGCTGCTGCACCACAAAAGGGGCTTTGGAGAGGCAAGAAACTTTACTCTGCATCCTCGGCGATTGGATTTCTTTGTAGCCATCCCCCGTGAGTGGATCCTTCCGTGTGGAGCCCACAGGACACGAGAGCAGGTCCCAAGGCATTAATTTAATGCTTAATGTACTGCCTCACACACAATGGAAGTGTCTGCAGGGATGTTGTGGTAGCCTGGCCCCAGCCCCTGCCAGCTCTCACTCATGCTTCCTGTCCCTCCACAGGGCCTCCTGCCAGGGCTGCTCCCAGCCTGGGGATGCTGGCAGGGCAGCAGGAAAGCCATCTTGCCTCTACACTGTCAGCATTTCCACTGCTGACTACAGTGGCGTGGGAAGGAGGCAGCAGCTGGCTGAGGCCAAGGCCAAGCCTTTGGAAGTGCCCTGTGCTTGAGTCATTTTCCAGGGTTTGGGATGTTGGGCATGAGGAGAAATAGGCCTGAAGCTCAGGGGAGCTGGTGGTGGAGAGAATGGTTGAGAATAAATGCTGTGGGCACAGAGCAGTAGAACAGAGAAATAGGACTTTCTCAGCAAAAGGGTATGGCCAGACCTCTGATGTGCAGCCTGAGAGCAGAGTTACTAAGGGTCTGCATGTCCCTGCTGGCTATTCCTTTCAGTAGAACCCTTTCCCCTGTCACACACACTTTCCCTGTGGTAGGAATATCACAGGTACTGTGCATGGAGGTACCTGGCTGAGGGTTAATTCCTGAGGCAGAGCTTTGGGTTGGTCAGCCTCGGGAGCTGGTTGTAGAGAGAAGGGGAACAAAGGGTGATGATCAAGCACCTTTCTGTTTGGGGTGCCTGTTGGGAAACAAAAGTATCCTGGTAAATGAATGTCAGGGAATGCTTCGCCACAGAGTGTTGCTGAAGGTAATGGTGTACCAGTGCTTGGTGTAACCCAGATGATGAGGAGAAAGGGAGTTCTGTGAGGAAGTGTTTGTGCCAGAGGAGCTTCCAGGCACCTTGTGCACGTAGTGAGGGAGCTGAGTTTTCCCTTCAGGCAGGTTCTTGCCCCTCTTTGATTTTCCTCTCAAGAGCTTGGCCAAGTCTGCCACGAGACAAACCAGCAGTCTGGGTCTGTGCCTTTGAGCCGCACTGTGTCTACAGCCGGGAGTTAAGGGTGGAGGGCAAGTGTGTCTGGTGGAAGGAACGTACCTCAGTCACACTGGGAACCTGTGGAACTGGAACTCTGAGAGCAGAGGGCTTTTCCAGTCTAGTGGTACAGCCAGGAAGGAGTTTATTGCAGTGTGAGGTTCTTGGTGTGTGTATCTTCCATGTTCTTGGAAATTGCCACCATCCTTGAACAGAGTTTTTTGAGTTTCAGTATTGCCTTGGTGATTGTGTCTCTTCATATCTCATCTAGATGTACTGCTTTTGTTTCTGCTTGGAAGTACCTTGTGCAAGTTCAAATGTGGCCCCTGGGGACATGGTTTAGTTGTGGTGGGTTAATGGTTGGACTCAATGACCTTAGAGGACTTTTTTCCAACCTAAACCATTCTACCATTCTAATTTTGTTTCATTTTATTTTTAGAAGTGCATTAGGTTATTTCAATTAGGATTTATTTTTAAACTATCTCTCTGAGTCTGGCAGATGTTTACACACCTGTGCGGTGTTTTCCCCTTGGAGAAGGTGTCAATATGCACATGGATATTTCTGTGGGATGAGCATCAGACAATATTATTGAGTGCAGTGGCTTGGTAGATTTTCAAAACTAAAAAAAAAACCAGATTAAATTCATATTTTCGTGGGCAAAATGTGTGTAAGGGAAAAAGCCTTGGGGTTCCCAAGTAACTACAAAGTAACAGCAGAAAGGGAATGACTTCACCCAACTTGTTGTTTCCCCTTCCACTTCATTTAACAACAAGTTTCTATCATACCCATTCATCCCACCCCTTTCAGCTGGGTTAATTGAGAGGGAATGTGTCCATCAGTGGGAACAACCTGTTTGTCTAACTGGGATTACTCACTGATATTGGAAATTGCTGGTAATTAACCTTGTAATTACTCCCAGACGACTTGTCACCAAGCTGGAGGTTTGGGCTTTGTAGCACTGTGAATGGAACGTTCATGCTGAAAATACAGACCAATAGGTGCAGTAATTTTCAAACGTGAAACCATCAACCTTTCTGTCAAAGCTGGAGATGCTGCTTTTAACCAGCAGCAGCAAAATGTCTGTACCTGCCCCGTTCTTTACCAAGTGTGGGCTCTGCAAAAAGAAGAAAGTGACTGTTAACTGGGATAACTGGTTGGAGCCCACAATGCCCCTGCTATTCTGGTTCTTGCTTCTCCAGGCATTCATTCCTACCCACTTATTTCCATGGGAATCAATGGCCCACCCCTCTCTGAGCTGTGGAGGTTAAGACAGACACGATCCTAAAATACACTGCATGTTCTCGCTTACTCCCAGACATTGTAATCTTTTGTCCCTGCCAACTTGCTTGATGGATATTAATAGTTGACTGAAGGGTGATTTTTTTAGGATGTTTCTTAATATCCTAGCATTTGAATATAATTTTTATATATATATTTATACACATTTTTTTACTGCATCCCAAGGGCTAGATGTGAACCAGCACAGGTGACAAACGTGGATGTATATTCTTATCAAGGTTCTTGTAGGGTTCACGGTGACAGCATTTCAAAGAGCCCTTCTGAATGCCAGAGGAGCTTTTCCCAAGTTTGAGGGGCTTAGTCCATTCAGATTCCCTCTGGAAATCGGGGATCTGAGGAGCTGTGGGGAGGTGACTCTGGGGGAGCAGTCTTGGAAACCAACAGAGAACAAAGTATCCCGAAAAGCCAGGCTGATAATTCTGACAGGCTGGAAACGAAGCAATATTCCAAAGATTACGCCAGGAAGTGGATATTAGTAACTCTGGCAAAGCAGCTGAGTGTGGAGGGGCAGGAGCCAGATAAGGGAGTTTGAGACAGGCACAAAGGAGAGGAACTCCAGACAGCAGTTAAAGAGTTAGGAGTGAGTGCGGGGATGAAGAGCACGGTAAAGGGAATGATAACTAAGGAGGTGAACTAATCCAGTGGTGGTTTGTTGATTCCTTAAAAAAGGACATGGATACCATACATTTCAGTACAGTCCATAGCTGTACTGAAAGCAAGGAGTGAGGGACAGTGGAGAAGAGGGAACGAGTATGGCACGAGGAGGGTGAGGGGACACAGAGATGGGAGCAGAGGGACCAGGATTAGCACAGGAAACATGAAGCAGCAATGTCTGCCTCTGACCTTGGCTGTGGAAGGGCATGGGGGAAGGAGGAAAGGCAACCCTGGCTGTGGGAATAGCAGTTTTCTCTGGAAATACAGGCAAAATCCTGCCTAGGAAAGGAGAAAAAGGGAAAGTGCTGCAGAAGGGCAGCTGGGGTCGAGTTTCAGGGGTTGCATTACACTGTCAAAAGGAGGCTGTTTATGTGGGAAGGTGGCAGGATAGGAGCGGGAGAGGATGACTGCAGTGGAGGAAGCCAAAGCCGGGATGGGGTTTCCACTCGGAATGACAGAGCAGCCGGAGGGAGAGCAGCACTAGAGGAAATGGATGCTGGGGGCGAGCCAACATTGTCTTTGCGACAGGAGCGGGTGTCAGAGGAGGAGGGGCGAGAAGGCTGGAGAGACCCAATAACCAAATAAATGTACGGGAGAACGGAAGGCGAGCCGGGAGCGGCTGGATAACACCCGCGGGAGGCTGTGGGAGCGCGGGCCGGCGGAGGGGCAAGACCTGGCGTGAGCGCAGGGCAGGCCCCGCACCAGCAGCACAGGTGAGAGTGCCCGGGGGATGCGAGGAGGTGCGGGAGCCGTGCCGAGCCCCCCGCGCCGCAGGGTCCGCAGGGCAGGGGCGCGGGGCGGGGGATGATGCGGGGCCGCGCCGAGCCCTCCGCAGGGCAGGGGCGCGGGGCGGGGGCTCCCGCGCTGTCCCCGCCCCTCGCTCGCCCCTCGCTCCTCGCCGGGCGGAGCACACGCAGCGCAGCGCCGGGGGCTGCGGGCACCACCGGCACCGCCCGCCCTCCGCACCGAGCGAGAGCCGCGCAGCACGGAGGTAGGGCCGGCGGGGAGCCGGGCATCGGGAGCCGGGGGTGAGCGCCGTGCTGCCGGGCGCGGAGCGGGGAGCGGGCCCGGCGCTGTCAGACGCGCGGCGGCCCCGCCCTGCCCGGCCCTGCCCTGCCCTGCGGGCCCGGCCCGTCCCCGGGGGCCGCGGCCGCCGCCCC
>JAWMRA010000113.1:4207132-4228480 GCA_035584735.1 Pseudotriccus pelzelni | reverse complement strand
CCTGCCCCGCCGCCCGCCTCGCTCGCTCCCTCCCTCGGCCGGAGCCGCCCGCGGTGCCGCCCCCGCGCAGCCGCACGCCCCGCGCGGTGCGGTGCGGTGCGGACGGCGCGGTCCTGCTGCTCTGCGCTGCTGCCCCGGAACGCACGTAATGCCCGATTGCTCCGGCACCCTGGGCGGGGGGCGGCGCGGGGGGCGCGGGCGCTGACAGCACGGCCCGCCGCGGGGCTTTGTGTGCGGGAGCGCTGCGGGCGAGGGTGCGGGGCTGGGCGCGGGGCTGCGGTCCGAGCGCCGCCTTCCCCGCGGCCGGCGCTCCCGCAGTGAGCGGCGCGATGCGAGGGGCGGCGCGCCCGGTCGGGGCTGGCTCCGCTCTTAGGTGGGTACAGGCCTGATTTAACAAAAAAAATATGGCAGACTTGTGCTAGAGACACAGACTGCAGCAGCGCTGAACGCCGCGCTCAGGGCACCGCGGCGGCAGGGTTAGTCAAGAGCTGATGTTTTTCCTCTCGGAGCGATAATACAAAAGCAGAGCGAGCGCTGAATTTGTGATGTTGGTGTCTTAATCGTGAGTAAAATTGTTTAAAGGTGAGTAGTGATCTGTATTTCTGTATTGCACTCGGCATTGTCCGTAGGTATAAATGCTAAGTGTTCAAAACCAGGAGCAGGATTGCAGGGAGAGGGAATAAACTGTCAAGATCCGGAGCGCTCGGTACATCCTTCGACCTCTATTGACAGGACACGAACATTATGAAACCTGCTCATTGAGCAGTTCGGGAGAAAGGCTGGAATTCCCGCAGCCCGGCATCCGCTGACAGGCATCCTGGGGAACAATGCTCCCCGGAGCCGGGGCTGGGGAGGCAGGGCACGCAGGGGAATCCGGTCCGAGGGATATCTGCCATGTGAAAATGTCAGGGGAGGCTGTGACTCCTCAGGCCATTGCAGGAGGAAGGACTTGCATATGCTCATCAGGCTCTGGAGAGAGAGAGACAGGAGATGAAAAGGCAATGGGATAAAGGGCTGGGAAGGTGGGTGATGGCAGTGCGATGTGATTTCTAAAGAATTGGTATTATCCTTCGGAATTCTGGTTTTTCTCTCTGTTCCTCGGTAATGCAGAAATGGCTGTAGTGATGTCTCCATGACTTAGCAGTGGTTGTGGGGCTGTGGGGAGGGACTAGGGGCTGGCTCTTGAGTCACAACCAGTGCTGGATAGGAAAAAAAAAAATAATAAAAAAAAAATTTTGTTCCTTCATGCAGTATTGTAAGGGTGGAATTACGGAGGAGCTCAGGGTCTGGAACAGCACCCCTTTGGGTTTGTCTGTAATGCAGGTTAAGTGCAGCAAACGGCACTCACTAAAGCAGGATGCAGCATTTTGGGATAAAATAGCAGCTTGCAGCAGTCGTGTGGCAGAAAGCGTTAGAGATGCTGTTTCATCTCTGTGGTGGCACCGATCCTGCAGCTTTGGGATTGCTGTGTGTTACTGAGCCGTGCCTGCAGCCAGCAGTGAGCAGAGAGGGGCAAACCCCTCACGTTCTGTGTGAGCCCAGGACACTGCCTCTGTGCAGCACAAACCCTTTCATGGAAGACATCTCCTTTTCCTTCATCACACGGAAAATGGAATCAGCTGAACCCCCTGTATTGGATGGGCCTGGAATGCTCGTGTGCATTACGTCACCTGACTAAGGATTTATTTTTCATGTGGGTCAGTTACAGCATTTCACATCTGTAGTTGGATTGCTCGTAAAATTATTGTGTTTCATTAGCAGGGAGTGCCTGGAGATCTTCTGTGGAGCACAGAGGAGAAGCTCTGTTCGTGCAGATGTTTAAGGCTTGGGCTGCAAAAGTTATTTAGCCCCTTAATCTCTATAGGCACCTAAATTCCTTAGTCATCTGATCTGGGCACAAGTGCACTGTCAGGACAACAGTTTGTCACTGCCCATTAGCCATGAGTCAGCTCCTAAATCCTGCCCAGGCCGGTGGCTATGGCCACAGGCCTCCTGCTTCCCATTTCCTGGGTCCAGGAAGACCTCTGGAAGTGGTGGAGCCCCAGCGGCTGGATGGACAGCCAGGGTGAGGAGCCACCAGCACCCCTGTGATCCTGGGGGAGTTGTGTAGGAGAGCAGAGCCTGGAAAGTCCCGGTGAGACCAGGCCTGTGCTCATGGTAGGAATGGTGTGGAGCCATAAGGGATTTTCTGGCACACCAGCTCACGCCATGGGCTGCTTCTGTTCCCAGCTGATGGAGCTGCCAGCACGTTGGACCCTTCCCTCTGGAAGCTCATGGCAGCTTTCCCAAGTTAAACCAGCAGGAATCTGGCCTAGAGATATTAAATGTGAAAACCTAGTTGCCTCCTCTTGCTTTCTAGTGTATTTGCACCTTGGAAATCACCTCGTGTTTGACTGTTCTCACCAAATACCACTTGTCTGGTGGAGCAAGTGTTGGAGTCACATGGCACAGAGGGGGGTGTGATCCCTGCTCTGCAGAGCCTGTGGCAGAGCCTGCTTTCCCCAGTGCTGGTTTTTTTTTTCCCCCCACATCTGGTTTTCATTTGTCAGACTTTTATTATTGCTCTTAAAATGATCTGTTGTGAATTTGTTTTTCTAATGAACACGAATGCAATGTTGCAGCAGTTACAGCTGGACCTCTCTAGGCTTTGCCTTCCTTTAATGAAAAAAGGGTTTCAGAGAGATTACATGGTTAAAAAAAAAAAGGGGTTTCAGAGAGATTACATGGTTAAAAAAAAAGAGGAAGACATAATAAAAATTCTTTTTATGCCCAGTAGACCCTAACTTATTCAACAGCTCGATCAGAGTGATGCAGATCAATTCCACATAGACTTAAGCAGGCAGGTTTTTTTCTATTTTGTCCAACTTTATTTTATTTTCATGTATTGTTAATCCCAGACATGGTTTTTTTACTGGCCGTTCCTCATTAGAAAAGCTCAGTTTTGCAAGGAAAAAGCTTTGATGTGTATTGTTAGATGATGATTGAGTTCATAACAGATTTTATGGCTGGGGGGGTTGTGTCTGGAAGTGTTAATTTCTGCTTGCAGTGAAATGTATGTGATTAGCAAAAGATATGCACCAATGTATAATCTTTGTGCTCAGGGATTGTGAACATCTTCCTATGGCCAAGGGCAGATTAAGGTTGAGGATTATATTGAGCTATTGTTTTTCAGCACCATTAACATTTTTTTCAACCTCTTCTCTGTGAGGGTTTCTCTTGTCGAATGGTGACCATTTCAGGATGTTCTTACTTTTTCATGTCTTTTCACTTCCCTGATGCTCTCTTAATGTATTGATTATTTTATCTATATATATTCTCTTGCTATATTGCACAAACTCATATCTATTCCCGAGCTGCATGTGTTTTGTCACAGCAGAAATCCCTTTGGTGTGTCACCAGAGAAACAAATTACACCATTGTGCAGTCACTTTTATTTCACAGTGTGCTGAGCATTGGAACTTTACAAAGAAATGTGAATTGGTTGGATTTGTTCAGCAGCCCTTCACATCCAGAGGGCAGTGGGAGCTGAACAAAAGAGCCCCTCCATGTACAGTCCTGGAGGCAGCAGGTGCTGCCCCACACCTGTCGGACACTGGGAATAGCCTGCTGGTCATGCCCTTGGAACAGGAGAGGTGTGCCATTAACACCCTGTCCTGGGAGCTAAAAATACTCTGCTATGGAGCTGCTCACAGGTAAATCTTCCACATTTAGCGGTTTTGTTGTTTGCTGGGATTCCAGAAAGGGGCTGTTCCCTTTTTGGGAGAAGTAGCCAGACCTGAAGTGACACAAGCTGAGCAGTTTGCCTGGATGTGTGAAACACATTCAGGAATGATGTTCCTAGATTTGGTCTCCTGGTTCTTGTTCACATGTAAAGCTGTGCAAAAAGGGAAACCATTTCTCCTCTGTGCAGTAAACGTGGATGCTGTGTCGATCAGAGAAGCTGTGGCCTTGCCTTGGAAAAGAACGAGGAGCAAAGTTTTTGTATTTTATTTTTGAGACAGGAATAGGGACTGGCTGAAGGCTCAGTTTGAGTGGTGTGACCACTGGTTTTGGTTTTGCTGATCATGGCTCAGTTCAGCTGTGAGAAGGTGGGATGATCCCTGAAATGGGCAGTTGCTACTCTGTATGTGGTGTGTGGGGTCTGGAAGATACGGAGTTGCAGCCATGGAAAGATTTCTGGGGTGGAAGCTGTAAGCAGAGACAGGAGATGCAGCCCTGGAGCAAACCAGCCCTGCTCCACTGCCCAGGAAGGGGCTGGCACCTGGGTCAGTGGGTTTGGAGGAGCCAAACTCATGAAGTGAGTGAAGTCCCCCTGTAGGAAGTGCTGGACTGGCTGTTGAGCTCCTTCCTGCCCTCAGTCCGGAGGGACTCACAGACCTTACCTTCTGGCTTTTGTTTTTTCACTTTGTCTCCAGGTTTGGTGAAACAGCAGCCCATGAAGGTAATGCCTGTGCTAAAATCCTGGGGGCAGGGCTGCAGTGGGGTGCCTGTGCTGGTCAGGAAGGATCACACCCCAGCCCCAAATGTGTGGAGTTCTGTTTTCACTTTGCTCCGCTCCTTGGTGCCGTTATTCCCAGAGCTGGGTGGGAGGTGCTCCGAGGTGACGCAGAGGTTCCTCTCCAAGCCTGGCCTGGCTTTAAGGTTACACTGATTACCCAATTTATCCCAGGCACACATTTTTCCCAAGCCAGACCTACAGGCACCTTTGGGAAGGCTTTAATTTTCCCTGGGGGATTCAGTCCCTGTAGTGTCCCAAGAACGTGGTCAAGGTCTTCTACAAGACATTGTGTGTCCAGATCTGCATCTTTTGGTTCTGTAAGTTCCTGCCTTTTGTTCTGAATTAATCCTATTGCTCTGTGAGTTGATTTATTATAGAATGACATGGAGTGTCTGCTTTTGACTGCTACATGATAAAAGGGAGCCTTGTGTTTGGAAGGGCAAGGAAGCTGTGGATGGATCTTATTTCTCAGGGTATGGGCAGGTCAGAGCCTGGGTACAGTGGGGCTGATCTGTGGGTAACACAGAGCACGCTCTGCTTTCATGCACCAAATGCTCATTTTTTTCCACTCATAAAATCAATTTTGCTCAGTGCCTGAACACCACAAATGCTCCAGCTAATTATAGCAAGTAGCTCTGGTTTTCTGGCTTAGAAGGGAAAAGGTGCTGCCTGCTGTCCGTAAACCACTTTAACAGAGATAAATTTACTTGGACACCCACAGGTTCTGGTTTGGGCATTCCAAGCACTGGGTTTTGTCTGTAGCCAAAGTAATGATGAGATTTTCTTCCCAAGGGCTTTCCTTGCCTTTTGTCTTAGCAAACAGATATTTAGTGGGAGTGTTTAGGGGTGATGTGTAGCGGGGGGGTGGGTAGTTCGTGGCTCCGGGGTGCCAGTGGCACATACATTTGTGGCAGCACTGGAATGCAGCATGGAGCTGATCATTGTACCCTGTGCTTGGAGAAAGCAAGTTTTGCCCCTCACCAGCACATTCCTGGCTCTGTGCTTTGGGAAGGGGGCTCTGGGCTTGAATCTGCCTTGTGCAAGGCAGTGGGTGCTGATTGTAAGGAGGATCATCCAGTAGAACCCCCTTTGTTAGAGCCTGGAGGGGGCTAGCGAGAGGAGTCAGGAAAGTTCTCCATAAATTGCCAGGAATTCCTTGTCCTGTGGGATCCATATGTGGCAAAGAAAACCTGGTTAGTTTAACACTTGCCTGATTTTTTGTACTTAAAATATTGTGACCTTTTTCTGAGCATAATGCTATGAGTAATTCTCTACAATTCATGATAGTAAGAAGTGAGCAGATTAATTGCTACTTTTTACTTTTAACCTTTTTTTGTAGTAACATATTCTTACAGTAATTTTAAATGCATTTAGGAGGCCAGATCCTAAGCCTGGAAGAAATCTGGTTGGCTTTGGTGGAGCTACACTGGTTAGCACCAGCTGAAAGTCTGCCTTGCAGTCCCTAAGTTTTGATAAAACAAACACTGGAGCCTGTTATGTTTTATTCTGTTGGTGTTTTTGGCATCGCAGAAGCTTTTCCTGATTGTTTTCCTCGTTTGAAGGCTGATTGTACTGAGTGACCTCTTGCTACTGGAGGGTGGGTCAGTTTATGTGGGAAAGTGTTAGTCAGTGTGTCTGGGAGATAAGTGGGACTGCATCCCAGTGAGCTGTGTGCGTTAAATCCTGGAATGTGCTGGGGCTGTGCCAGGAGATTGGGAGCAGGACTATGCGACAAGCGCGAATGCAGTCACACTCTCCCAAAATAGCCCTGTGGATAACAGGAGATCTGCAAAGTTATCACTTACCTCATTTTCGCACAAATTCTTTCCTAAAAATGGATTATTGACTGAGGGCTCAGGGTTGGTTTTTTTTTGGTCACGTATTCCACTTGCGTTTTGAGAACATTTAGGGCGCTCCCAAGGCTTTGGCTGAGGGCAGGATGGGGCTGCAGGTGAGGAGGGAAAAGCTGTGGTAAAACCACACAACCCCACAGTCCCAGCACAGGAAAAGCCATTTTATATCATCATCACCTGGATGAGAAATGAAGTGGGCTTCATCTCTGTGTAGGTCAGTAGGAGCCTCTTCAAATTCATCTTGAGCTGCCTGGAAGCACCGAGGCAGAGATGAATCAGTTGAGCGGCCTCAGACATGCCTGGACTCGCTGTGGGTGACAGGATTTTGGCACTGGCCCCCGGATCCAAGCAGCCGGTGTTTGGATATTCAAATGAGAAGTGGTTTACCGCTGCAGACTCTACATGGGTTTGTTTGAGGGTAAAAATCAGCCAATTTGATTTTCGGCCCTGTGTCAGATGTGTCAGGGGAAGAATGTGATTGCACAGCTTTACTCCTTGGCATAAGCCATTTAAACTTGAAAGCTGGGACGCCTCAATTAGTTTCTTACAGAAAGAGGATGAGCTGGCTTCTAAATGGGCTGGTGTGAGCAAAGTGTGGGGGCGGCCAGGGAGCCAGGTTGGGATACCTTGAGTCAGCAGGTGCTTGTGCTGAGCCCTGGTGTGACTCTGCTTAGGGAAGTGCGGATGGAAGTAACCATTCCCTGGATGTTTGCACCGCTGCAGGGACCTGCACAAGGCGCTCGGCAAAAGGGAAAATAAAAGTGGGAGCATTAGGGAATCATAAGATTGAGAACAGAAAGTCGTGACCTTTCGGTGCCTGCAGATTTGTGTGCCCTGGAAAAGGCAAATGGATTGTTTCATTTGTGGAAAAACAGCCGTCAGCTCCTGGGCTGGGCTCAGCTCTTCCGCACCACGAGGTGTAGCTCTCCCAAGGAGCCTGTACCAGAAGTGACATCCCAGCCCCAGGAGTTGGGTGCACATGATGCCTGTGGAAGAGCAGTGTCACATCCTCCGTGCTGCCCTCCCTGGGCTTCTCCATGGGGAGGAGACTTACCCAGGCTCTGTGTTCTCCTGGTTTACAGTCCCTCGGGAAAGGAAGGCTGCGGCAGGGCTCAGGGTGAAGGTTTGTGTGGGAAGAGGCTGTGGCGTGGTGGCTCCTCGGCTGTGCCCCCCAGGGGGATTCCCTGACCCCGGGTGCCCCTCTAATCCAGCTTTGCAGCTTTCCAGCGCCCGGGTGTGCAAAGGAGCTTTAGTGCTGCTCGGGAGCCGCTCCGGGCACTGAGGCTGCACCAAACTCAGGTAAAAGGTAAATGGAGGCAAAGGGAAAAAGCGCAACCCAGTGCAGTTTCACTGAGCTTTGTCTTCCCCGGCCTTGCACACTTTCAGATCTTGTATTGGGAGGCATAAAATTTTCCAGAAATGGAAGTTTACGTAAGAGATGTGAATAATGGCTAATAATAAGTTAGACTGCCCTGAAGAGCTGAGAGAGGGGGGAAGCAGGTTATTTTTAGAGGTCTATTCTCATTGTATGCTAGACAAACAAGAATTAGATGGCTTTGACTTAAACATATACCACAAAGAAGTATTTTCCCCAGAAGAGTATTGAAGTCACCGTGGTGCTGTGATGACCTGTACTATCTGCCAGATTAGGAATTAAACTCACAACTGCTTCTTCACTGTCTTAGTAAGAAAGAAAGGCCCTTTCATGCTCATTCTCATTGCAGAAGTGTGATTCTTCTTGCTCTGTGATGCTTGAGAGCGAAGGATCTGAACTCCTGGTTGTTGCACAGCTAGATCCCAGCATGGGAAGTTGTGCCATTTACACCATCACACTCTGGGGAGTGAGGATTTAAATCATCTTCATACAGAAATATTCACAAGACCATATCTGAGGTAATTTTGTATCACTCAGTTACATTTCTGAACCCTCTTAGAAATGTAAAGATTGTAGAAAACACGACAGGAGACCGAAATGTCGGTAACCAGGAGTGAGGGTGGTGATCCCTGCCTGTGGGCAGGTGTGGGTGACAGGGAGCACACAGCTCTGATCTAGCTGTGTTTTTAGTCTGAGTAATCCTAATCAGGTAGTAAATCCCAAGTGAGATTATGGTGCTGGAGCGTGTGGGACAAAGATCAGCCGTAGGGGTAGAGCTACCCAAGGACCTGGAGGTGCCTGGAGGGATATTTCCCGAGGGGCTGAGGTGAACCCCAGGCTTGGCTTTGCGGGACCTTCCCGTGGGTGAGCGGAGCAGCAGCACAGGGAGCACTGGGCTGTGTGTGCTGCAGCAGAGCTGACAGGTGAGGAGCACATGGACATTCCAGGGCGAGGCGGAGCTCAGGGATGTTGCTACAGCTGCTGCTGACCGGCAGAAAATGCCATGAATCACTGGGGCTGCAGTGGCACAGCTCCCTGCAGAGTTCACAGACTCCCAGAGTTCCAGACATTCCCGCCTCCACGTCACCTTGGGGGCAGCTTTCTGAGCAGCACATCCCTCTTCTGTTCCAGGGGGCCTGCAACCGTAGGACAGCTGTTTGCGTTTTTAACTTCTGGTTGTCATGAGCTGTGGCAGGATGCCAGGGAGCCAGGCAAGAGCCTTGGGCCTGCAAGGAATTTTCAGCCAACTCATGCAATCGGCGCCCACAGCAAAAGATAACTGTGTCCCTGTATT
Organism: Pseudotriccus pelzelni; assembly: GCA_035584735.1. NCBI lineage: Eukaryota > Metazoa > Chordata > Aves > Passeriformes > Tyrannidae > Pseudotriccus > Pseudotriccus pelzelni. The sequence continues at coordinate 4,219,460 of JAWMRA010000113.1, read as the reverse complement.
TTGGGATAAATCCATCTCCTTTGGGTATTTAGTAGCTGAGCCATAATATCTAAGAGCAAGCTGGGAGGGCATGCAGAGATATAAAACGAGGGGCAGAAATGTCTTTGGATCTATTTTTAATGCTCTGGTTTGTGGCTTGATCAAAAGGGTGCAGTTTGATGGCGATGAGTGTTGGGAAATGGTCAGTGTGGAGGCAGCAGGATTGTTTTGTCAGAGGGGGATGATTTCCAAATTGCATCCCAAGCATGTTATTAGAGGATTAAAGGGATGGGCCGTTCACCTTGGCTAACTGTCCTGAAACTGGGCTTAATAATACATATAAATATTATGCAAATACTGCTGTAACAACAAACCACAATTTGAATTTCCTTTGTGCCTTGCAAATGACAAAGTCGCTTGTTCCAGTGTTCGGAATGATAATCTTGTTTTCCCCAAACAAAGAGTGCTTCAGTTGCTGTTGTAGTGATAAATATTTAATTTTTAAATATACCACATAACTTCCTTTCCTCTGAATTGGCCTCAGCAGAGAGTAACAGCCTGGAATGTTACTCCTTCATTCATTAAGTTTAAATTTAAGACCTCCCATTTTTGCTGTCATCAGGAGCAACAAATTCTTATTCCTTATGAAAATCCATCAATTTTGGTTTTGACTGACAACACCTGCTTCCTGGAAAAGGCAGATTTGTCTCTGCAGAGAGGAAACAGCCTCAGTTTGCACCAAGAATTTGTAGGTTGGATATTAGGGAAAATATCTTCCCCAAAAGGGCTGTCCAGCCCTGGCACAGCAGCCCAAGAAATGGTGGAGTCATCCCTGCAGGGTTTTAAGCCGTGTGGATGTGGCACGTGGGGACAAGGCTTAGTGGTGACCTTGGCAGTGCTGCGTTCATGGTTGGGCTTGGTGTTCTGAAAGGTGTTTTCCAGCCTAAATGGTTCTAGGGTTCCGTGGGTTTAGCACTTCCAGATCTGCTGCCATTCAGGCAGAAGAGCCAGGGGAAAAAATGCAGTATTTATTGACTTCAGATCTCAGGGCAGAATGCAGTTGGTGAGGGAACCGGCTTAGAATTCAGAGCCTGGGTGGCTGTTGGGTTCTGCTTCTGAGTGCCTGTGTTGTTTGTGCTGATACGTGGTCCTTCAGTGCTGCACCTCAGGGATTTTTCACCAAGAATCACTTTGAAAACCCTTTGCTGCTCCTCTGAGAAGTCAGTGAGCTGCCTCTGAGATGGGATGTGACCTGCCAGAGGGAACAACCTGTTCCCTGGGATGGTGGTTTGGGAATCGGGGCATTATGGTGGACTTGGGAGGCTCCAAACTAACTGCAGCCTGTTTTCTTCTTAATAAGAATAATTACCCTGTTGTGAAGTGATTGTGTTACCAGCTGGTTCCTGCTCCTCCGGCAGTGGAATGACCAAGTCAGCCTTGCCTGGGGTTTGGGTTTCTCCTCCAGGGACTGATGAGCCAATTCCCAGAAAAGGTGTCAGGTCTGGGGAAGTGATGTGCCCTTCGTGTTTGGTGACTGGCACTTGGCACATTTTGCTGTTGATTAATTGCTACAGGAGCCAGGTCTCTTCACTTGAGGAATGATCCTGGGTCTGTCTGTGTGGAGTGATTTCCCTCTGGCTGTTCCTGATGTTGGCAGATTTTAGCCATGGAAGCCTCTGGAGACCCGCTGTGAGGTGGGATGGGATGGATCTGAGTGGTGTTTGCACTGTGTTTGGCAGTATGTAGTTTAAAACTTGTGTTTTGTGGGGGGAAATCCAGACAAACCAAACTTTGTGGGCTTCCTGACTCACTGGTTTTAGAAGGAAGGCCACGGGCTGTCTTGTGGTGTCAACAGAAAGGGGGAGGAGGCTTTGTAATTTGAGTATCTACCCAAACAGAAACCCAGCAAAGACCAGAAGAAATGCAAACCTATAGTTAATTTTAGCTGGGAGTTTGGGATGTAGGGGGGTTTTATTGGCTTTAATGTCAAGGGATGGGGAAGAAAGGAGCTCCTTTCGCAGTTAGCTCCAGTGCGGTGTGTGTGCCTCCCTGCTGGCCCTGGTGTGAGCTGGGACACCAGGCTGGGCTCAGCAGCTGATGCTGAGGAGCTTTCATAACAGGAACCTTGTGCTTGTGCTGCATGGTGGTGTCTGTGGTAAGTCTCCCCAGCTCTGTTTCCATGCAGAATCCCAGAGGCACGGGAAGCACAAGCTTCTTGCACAGAATTGACTGTCACAGTGTCGTCTTTGGTTGCCTCTGCCTGTGTTACAGTGCTGTGATTGTAAATCATCCACAGAGCCACTGCATTGCTAAAAATAGGCCATCCCTTTTACAAATGCTATTACAATTCTGATATTCAAATGCTAAACCCTCTCTGCAGCGTTAAAAATAGCTGTGAATAGATGGAGAATTTCTCTGCTTGGTCTCAGCTGAGCAGTTCAACATGCAGTGTGTCCAGGGCTGGATCCTGAGCCCGGCGCTGTGTGGGAGCTGGGGCTTCACCCTGTGCCTTCACCCCTCATCTGTTGTTGTTGTTGTTGCTGAACACAGAGGACAAGTGGGTGGGAGAGAGAAAGGAGCAGGAAATGGATCAAAGGAAAGTGAAGAGCAGCTAAAATGAAATGGGGGAAATAACAGAGCAGAGGGACAATAAAAATGCGGATTTAAAGTGCATTTCCTGTGGACAAGGCTCCTTCCCAGCCCCGATCCCAGCGGGACAGGGACTGGGGTGTGAGGCAGACCTGCCTCCTCGGGAGGCTGCGGGTTCAACCCTCAACCACTGAAAATTGCAGCAAGCCACTAATTGCCTTTGGGAGGCCACTTACAAGGGTGGGAGAGATCCCAGAGATTGAGCTCGGTGGGAGGATCAAGGGCTTGGCAAGTTGGGATGTGTGCTCCCAGTGCTGACACCCACAGCCTACACGCTCCAGGAATGCACAAATGAAAGGCAGGTATTTATTTCCCCCCCCCACCACCCCAATGTCCTTGTGCATTAACTGAAGTAGAATTTAATAATAAAATACCATTTCAGCAAAATAACTTCCCTCAATTTGCCGTCAACAAAAGAGTTATTGGAAAAGAGAATTTCCTCCAGGGTGAAGTAAAGGACAAGCAAACAGGAATGACCATTGTAGATTTAATGGGGAAAAAAATGGACTTGTCATGTGGCCTGAATGTCATCTTAATGATATTATGAGGCAAGGAAGGAGCCAAACAATGCCCACCTTTTATCATGGAAATGAAGGCCAGAAAGGCTTTCAGCAAACACTGTTTAGCCAAAAATAAGGGCAAAGGAAAATCTAATTTGACCATGTAATGCTGTTGGTCCAGGTGAGTGATGGGAGGACTGTTCTTGCCGCCTTTGAAGTTCCAAGTGCAAAGAGATCCTTTTTTCCGTTCTGGAGGGAGGAGACCAGCACTAATATTTATCAGCTTAACCTGGGTTCAGCCAGTTCCTTTCAACTGGAAACCTCTCTAATGGTCAGAGTCCTCCTGGGAGAGAGCCGTGGGGCAGTCCCTGCAGTCCCTGCCCTGTGCAGGGCAGATCCCACAAGGCACAACCGGAATGAGTTTGGGCCCTGACACTGTGATACATGGCCTAAGGGGCTTGTCCTGGATTTATCCCAGGAGGAATGCTGCTGTGGCTGGGGTGCTGTGCTGCCAGGCTGAGGTGGGGAGGGAAGGGTACTGTAAATCTCCCTGCCGTCCATCTGTCTGGGATCGTGGCCCTTCAGCCCTCTAGTGCTCCCCCTCTGTGCCTCAGCAGCTGGCTCTGGAGCTCTTCCCACCTTCAGGAGGTGCTCCAAGGCAGGCAGGGCCCCTCTGTGTTCTCCACCTCCTCTGGCACCGTCCTGCTCTGGTCACAGCTGTGCATCAGCTGGCTCTGTAACCACATAAAGCCCAAGTCACGTAAACCCAAAGGGCCACGGATTCCAATCGCAGGTGAAGCACCAGGAAAAGCCCTGCTGTGGAGAGGGGAGGGGATGGCTGGTCACACACCACGCCGAGGGTTCAGTCCTGCTTTGCAGAGGCCTCTGGGTGCTGTTAAATTAGCCAGTGGTGTTTCCCTGGCCAGATCAGCTGCTGATGTAAACACAGCCAGGATTATTGAGCACATCTGTTCACCTCACACTGGGTGCCTCAGGTGAGATTCTTGTACCTGCTGTCCTCCTAAAGGTGGCTGCCTTAGCTAAGGTCTGTACAGACATGAATTCACTCGGTACCCTTCCCTCAGTGATCAGGGCAAGATTGAGTGGCTGCTCTCTGGCAGATGATGCTGATGTGGGGAAATGTCCCCCCAGGTGTGCTGTGCAGCCCTCAGTGCCCCCCAGGGCCTTTACCTGAGCCCAATTAACCACTTTACATAAAGGATCTGACGCAGCTGTAGCACCTTGTTAGTGCTTGGTGAGCACTTAAGTGCATTATTTTAATTCAGTGACATCCTGGAGGGATTAAATTCTGGACACTGGCATTGTTTCCTGGGCAGAGCACACTCACTGTGAGCACAGGGCCTCCCTCTGTCCATTCTTATCCTCCTCTGTGTTGCATTGGAAAAATGAGGGATAAAGAAGATGGGTGAGCAGTGCCAGCTCTGGATAGTCCAGATGTGTAGGTTGTGCGTTTCCCTGACAGTGTGGTGGCACTTCCCAGTGGTGTCAGTGATCCTGATGTCTCCTGGCAGCTGTACCAGCTTCCCCTTTCTGTCTGGCGTCCACACATCCTTTGCCTCATTCAGTTTTCTTCAGTTATTTTCATTCTGAAATGTTGTTTGAAAAGCTGTGTGGGGCCACCTGGTCCCTCCAAGCCAGTAAATCTCCTGACCCTGCCAGCCCCTGCCCGAGTTGCTGCAACCATGTCTTGGATTTTCTCTTGGAGGATATGAAAGTAAAAGTATCTGAAATAGCTTAAGGGGCCTTGGCTCCAGTGCTCATTTTTCACTGACAAAATCCAAGCCAGCTTTGTAAAGGTGAGCAAAACCCAAAGTTATATGAGGAGGAATGCTCAGACTTAGGCTGGAAGGGAAAGAGAAGTTGTCCAGACTCAGGGCTGGCTGTTCTCAGGAGGGGCAGGTTGCTGATCCCTCATCCTCAGCTTGCTCATAAACCACCCTTGATTAATTCAGTAGCAGGTTCAAGTGGGAGGAAAGAGAGGGAGCTGTGCTAGTCTTGATGAAAGAGAATCTGCCCGAGGAGCAGGCAAGGCCAAGCTGCAGTTCCTGCAGAGCTGCCAACACGCCCCTCGTTTTGCTGACTCAGGACCTCCTTTCTCCCAACCTGTGCATGGGCACCTGGAGGCAAATTTGTCCATGTCTTCCTTTGTCTGTTGAAGTAAAGCAGTGAGGGTTGAGGTAGGAACTGGAGTTCCCAGGACACAGCTGGGGGAGCCTTCCATCTGTTCTGGAAATCAGGATGGCCCAGGGCAGCGAGCGGGGATCTGCCAGAGCAGCCAGGGCTCACGTGTGCACGGGTGGTTTGGGGGAGAAAAAGACAAAAAAAAAGGCCTAGCAGCATTCCCAGGGCTAGAGAATTTCTGCACAGCCCTGTGGCCACCTGCTGCTCTCAGGGCTCCTCCCGGGATGTTTTCTGGTGTGTCCACTTTCCTGTTTAACTTGCAGTGAATTAAATGTTCTGATGGGTGTGATCTTTTTTTCTGGTTGAAATCTTTGTGGGTGTTCCCTGGACTTGCAGAGAGGGTGATAACCCCCCTCTGATCCTGTGAGCGTCCCTAAAGCCTGGGCAGGATGTGGGGTCTCAAAATCCCTGTGCTAGGCAGCTGCTGTAAGGTGACTGTTTGGGGTAAGGGAAGGAGGGAGGTAACGGCTTTGCCTCGGGCTTGGAGCATTTGAGACCCAGTTCATTTGGGTGGGAGCTGTTGGTGTCCAACAGCCGAGGAAATGAAGCGTCATGCAGGTAAGGAAGACACTCTGGACTGGAATCTCGGTGCTGTGTTGTCTCGAATGAGGTGTGTAGAGATTGTTACATTGAAAACATTACTTTTGGTGTTTCCTGCCAATTCTGTTGCTAAAGCGAATGGTGATGAGGCTAAATGTGAACCCACCAGTTATGGAAATGAACCAGGAAATGATTAGTGGGTGATTAATGTGCAGTAGCTGTGCAGTCCCCCTGTCTCTGCACAGACACTGTGCTCTGCACTCCTCCCAGTTCAGTGTGTGTGAGGGACACTCAGTACCCAGCAATCCTGCCCCCTGTTACCAGGAATAAATGGGACATGCAGCCTTCCTGTCACTCGGTGTCAAAAATCAGTAGGGGAAGAGGTGTAAACTGGAAATGTGAGTATCCATTTCTCCAAACCCACAGTCTGTCCCCTTGCTGGTTTATTTACCTCTCCCAATACCCAGCTCTCCCCTTGCACAGTTGGTGGTGTCTGTTCTGCTTTAGCTGATAAGCTGTGTGTGGTGGGGTTGCTCTTGCCTGACACCTGGATACGGGAGCCCAGCCCCTCCCCTTGTGCTGGCTGGGTGGGAGATGAGCTCATGGATCCTGCTTTGCCTGGGAGGAGCTGGGAGTCAGGAATCGTTTTCATCCCTGAAATGCCAGTCCTGGTGACTCTCAGAGGGAAGGCACTGCCTGGCAGCCCTTGCGTTGTACGGAATGTCTGAGGCTTTCCGTGATTTCCTGCTCTCCAGATTCCCCTCCTGCCTGTGACCCACACCCAGCGCTACTTTGTCCTGGATTTGGCCAGTCCGGAGAGGTGCCTTGCTGTGCTGCAGCTCTCGAGGCAACAAATCCACCTAGGTGTCCTGGTGCCCAAGGCCTGGGGATTATGATGCTGGATGGGGCTCTGATGGTCACAGCAGGTGCCAGAATTGCTGATCCTGAGCTATAAGCAGCCTCAGGGAGGATGGCCTGTTTTAAGTCAGTGTTCAGTGTTGCTGTTCCTGCCCGGTGTGTGGGTTTCTGGTGTTGACTCAGGCTTGGACAGTCCCCAGTTCTGAGTTTCAGCCCCTCTGTGTTCCCTGCAATAATGTCTCTTAATGTTGTGCTTCACCGGGGAGAATGCAAGAGCAGCCGCTGGTGAAGGGAGCAGAGGAATACAGAGGGCTGGGCACCTGCCTTGGGAAGCTGGAGGCTTTCAGCAGCCTCCAGCAGTTCAGAGGTTTGATTTTAAATCAGGATTTCTGTTCATCTCTCAGTTGTTTCCCAAAATTCACAGGTTGCCCAAAGGTTCTGGAACAGGGTAGCGCTTGCATTTGTGCTGCTTATGGCCATTTTACATCAAAATACATCACAATAGGCTCTGGGAAGTGTGCAAGCAGAACTGAGCTGCAGAACAGCCCCTGTGTTGGTGTACAGGACCTGTGATGATTTTGAGTGGTATGAAGTTCTAATAGGCATTAAATCTTTGCTAAATATCCAGCATAACTCCTGTGTATCTGCAATTAATAAGTAATTCAGCCACGCCAAAGTCAAGCAAGCACAAATCCCCTTTATACTGTACCATCTGTCTAATCTATCTGTGTCAAATATGGCTTGTTTGGGTCTGCCTTTCTACAGTCTGTGCTGGGCAGATGTAAATTAAAATTTCTGGTCACCAAAGTAGTTTTCTCTGGGTGTTTGTAGCTCAGGTAATCAGCCTGGGTTTGGTGCTAGTTTGGATAATGTATTGGGTAAACGAGAACATGGCGGTCAGCACAAATATGTTTTTGTCATGGTTGGTCAGGGGTTTTTTACAGCTCCAACCCCTTCCCAGCAGTTCCTGAGCACAGCATTCCTGTGGAATAGCTGAAGAAGGGCCTGTCCTTTGGGCACTTGCAGGGTGACAAGCACCAAAATGGATCCTGTAGATCCGTCTGTTGCCCAGAGCCTGTTTGGTGTGGGTTCTCTGCTGCCCTGGGTGTGTGCACAGCTTGTGGGTGTCAGCCAGCCCACTGCCACGGCTCAGGAAGGAGCAGGAGTTTGCTCTCTGGGGCTGTTACTGGAGCAGCACACACCCAGTCTGCACTCTACATTGCCCTCCCAGGAGAACTACACTGCAGAGCTTTTCCTGAGGTGCCTCTTTGGAAAAAGCAGCCCCATACAGTCTGAAAACTGTGCAGTTTTACTTATTCAGTGGCATTGCCACGCTCTGCTGCTCATCCACCGCCTTCCCTCTGCCTCACTGGCTTGTTTTTTGTCTCCAGCCTTCACTTGCATGTGCTTTATACAGAGAGACTCCTGGTCTCCAGACAGCCTGATGTGCAGGGAGAGCAAACTCCAGCATTCAGGAATTAAAATGGCTGAGTCTCTGTGTGGTGAGACAGTGTTAAGATGGAGCCAACCAAGCAGATCCTTCTAGAAACAAGAGGGGTCGCTTTTGCTGTCCCTGGTGAAGTGACGAGGCTCCTTCCTGTGTGTTGTTGGCAGTGATGCCATCACTAATAGAAATGTTTGATTTAGAATTCCATCTTCAGTGCTTCTCCCCGGCTGCGGTAAATCCCAAGTGGTGCACAAGTAGAAACCAACAGGAAGAGAAAAGACAAAGCCCTGCTCCCAGCTCAGCTTTAACCTCTTGCTGTCCCCAGCACGTGGCTTTTCATGGAGAGAATAATAATTGAAAAGCTGGCATAGTGTAATCCCGAGGTTTATATCAAAGCCTCTTATGGGTGCATCACGCATTTCCAAACGCTCCCATTAATGTGTTCTCTTGGAGAAATGCTCTGATCCAGGCGGTTCCTGGGTTTACCATTCCAAATGAGGATGCCTTAATTACTGCTGACCTGATTTGAATATGGGCTGGGCTGATTTCATTTAAAATATTGATTGCATTGGATTGGTTATGCTTTTGCTTTATTCCTGAAACAGCCACTGTCCCTCTCTTAAATCTGTGTGTTGGGATCCAGCTGTATCCCTGTTCCCATCACAAAGGGATGCAGTGCTGAGCTGACCTTGCCAGTTAAAACTCTCCCTGTGCTTTTCCGTATCATTTCTCAGTTTTTGTAGTGGTAGCCAGCTCTGGTGTGTGGGTGGAAGCCATGGAGAGGATGGTGGTCGGGGCTTCAGGACACATCTGGTCCATCCCAGGCTGCAGTGCCAGCACCACATGTGAGGTCTGGGGAAGCTGCACTTTCCCTGAGGAACTGTTCCACTGCATTTCTGGTAATGGGGGTAGCTGGGCTTTCTCCAGATCCACTGGAGCTCCGGGGCTGAGATCAAAGCACAGCTGGTCGTGGAGCGGAGAGAGCATCCGACCACAAATAATTGTTCCAGCTTGAAATGCCAAGTGACAGTGAATGGCATTTGAAACAAGTGCTGGGGTGGGTCTGCTCAAATCTGTTCCTGGTAGGGCTTAGAGAACTGGTCCCACTGCATTTAAACTGTCCAACCAGCGTCGGGTTTGAAATCCTTCAAAAGAAAGGACTTCTCTGGTTGAGCGTTCCTTTGTTTTTCCTCTGTGCTCTCATTTGGCAGCGCCTTGAAAGCCTTAAGATTTTGGTTTTGCCTCGAAAGTAAAACAAGGCTCAGGATTTCCCCCAGGAAATGAGGCTTTTCGAGTCTGCAGAGCCAGCGAAGAGCTCTGTCCTCTGGAGGCTCGTCCTCGCCCAAGATGGCTGTGGAGGGATGTGTGGGAGAAGGGAGAAGCAGGAGGATCTGGAGCGCTGCCAGGCCTCTAAAAGGGCTGTGTAGTAAACAGTCATTAGGTGGAAAATGATCAGGATTAGCGCTTCCTGAATGGCCCCAGGGCTGTGATGTTTTCTGGGGGTTTGTTGGGGTTTTTTTGATAGTGTAAATCTGCGGGTGAAAATGTGAAATCTGTGAGAGTCTGAGCCTTTCAAAAGCAAAAGCTAAATAAGGTTCTGTGGTTTGTCTGCGAGTGTTCCTTCATGGCGATATCACCCCGTTGGACTTATTCTTCCTTTATAGCTTTTTAATTCTTATTAGATTAAAGAATCATTGTAGGTACATGAAATAAGATAATATTGACATAGGGACTAATCTGTTCAGGGGCCAAGCAATGATGGCAAGTGATGGATGTCTCTTCCTTCCCGTGTAGGAATTGCTTCATCTATTTCCATAACCCAAGACAATTCAAGACCTTAGTCTGCTGAAATTCAGGGACAAGATGGAAGTTTTCCATAGTAAGCCCTGAATGCAGGGATGTGACTCCAGAAACTATAGTGGAGCTGGATACGATGAGCCACAGAGACTGTGCTGCAGCTTTGCTGTCCTTGGGGGCAGATGCAGATCTGATGATGAAAGCAAAACAAACCCCAACAAAATGAATACACCCCAACCCCGTGAATTGAACTGAATTCTACTGTCATGCCTCCGGTTGGAATTTAGAGCAGATCTGGGTGGCCTGTGCAAATTCTGAGAGAAACAGCACCATTTCTGAGCCACGTTTTATACACCTGGAAGAACCACAACCAAAAGGGCTGAGGGTTTCAGGCCATCACTCCATCCCTTGGGAACAGCAGAAAACAGCTCAGTAAATGCTCAGGGGATCGAGTCAGTGTGTAGTGGAGGTGTTTCTTCCCTAAAAGCACAATTGTGACTGATAAAGTGCATTTCAGAGCTGTAGGAAAAACTTCAATCTCCATAGACTTATTCCAACCAAATTTACCAGATCGACTCTTTTTCAGCTGGGAACTGAGTGTCTGAATCTGTAACGGGGTCCTGACCTTCATGTGACCTGTGATGTGTCAGCCAGGGGCTGGGAAGGATGAAGTCACTGTTCAGGAAGGATTTACCAGCAGCTGCGGGAAAGGTGGAGGGAAATGCCAGGTTTTCTGGCCAAGTGCAGGCGTGTTTGGGCACGGAGGGGAGGGAGCCTGGGTGCTGCAGCAGAAGCATCACTGTGTTGGTTTGCAGCAGTATAGCCTTTTTTTGGTGGTTTAGCCTCTTCTGTGAATGCCTGGGCAAACAACCAAGCGGAATGTGCCTCCTCCTCCCGTTTTGTGCTGGTGGAAAGAAATCGCTTGTGATGTAATTTGAAATGGCAAAACCATCACAAGTTGGTTATGAAAAATGCCAGTGACTTCCCTCTGTTTGTCCTTTCCTAGTGGTTGCTGTTGACCCCAGAACTTTGCACCTCCCAAATATTTTGTAGAATTGTTTTTTAATGAACCAAACTGGCTGGGACTGGGTTACTTTTGCAGGCAGCTTAACCTGAGCCTTGGCCTCGGAGAGGTTTGGGCTCTGTGTCCCAGGGAAGCAGCGGTCCCCCACAACGTTGAGCAGATGTTGCTTGCCAGATAATAGAAAGGGGAATAAAAGGTGAAAATCATTAGTTATTTGGAATACTGAGAGGTTTAATCATGAATTCTAACTGCTGGGGATTTGCCATGATGTGTCAGGTTTAGTTTTTGGTCCATGAAGTAAGAAAGAAGTAGTCTGATTGCATTTGAAAGTTGCCAGATAATGAAAACAACTGCCAAGATCTTATTTAAATATGAAATGAATATCGAGTGGCATTTATGGAACTCTGAAGGGAGATTGTTACTGAGAGGAGACAAGTGGAGATCAGACATTATTGGTTTCTGAAGGAGGAATTCTGGAATATTCTTCCAGGATAGCACGCATAGTTATCTTATTAAAAACTCCAAAAGCAAACAGGTGATAGAAACAGTCTGAAAGATCCTGTCCACTGGGGAGAGCTCCATAAATCTTCAGCATCTGTACCCAATTATTGAGCTTTTCCAGGCTTTTTTTTTTTCCTGTAGTGCACATTTCTCACCATGAACTAATAGTACATAATAATAAAATCTTGGGTGTCTGCCAGCACAAACAGGGCTTTGGCTGACTTTTCCAGTGTTTGTGGAAGTAGAAAAGCAATGCAGCTGTTGGGTTGGGCCTGTGCCAGCTCAGGATCCATTTCCCAGACAAAAAACTCCAATCAGAAAGAAATAACCATCAGATATTTTCCATAACATTGCTTTGTGCAGGTTTTTCTTCGCTGTCATGACTGTAGGGTCTGTTGGCGGGTTTGGGCTTGGAGTGACCACACAGTTACAGTGGGTTTGCTCGAGGTTCTTGCCCTGTGTCTCATGAGATGGGACTGAGACCTTGGTGTGGAAATACTCGGTGCTGCTTCTTTGTGAGCCCAACGCAAAAAGCTATGAAGGTTTGGGGCCAATTTGCTGTTATTTTGTTCCTGTTCCCATTTTTCTTCCCAGGGTGTGCGGGGCGGCGCCGCTCCCTGCACACCAAACCCTGTCTGTGTGGGGCCAGGAGCTGTTTAGAGCCAAGTGCCAATAGCAATAGTGGGATATTTGGAAGGAGACAATGTCACTGAATCATAGAATCATAGAATTAACTGGGTTGGAAGAGATCTCTGAGATCGTCAAGTCCAACCCTTGATCCAACCCCACTGTGATTCCTAGATCATGGCACTCAGTGCCACATCCAGCCTC
>JAWMRA010000113.1:4092508-4207032 GCA_035584735.1 Pseudotriccus pelzelni | reverse complement strand
AACGGGAGGGGAATAGGGGAAAACGGGGGGAGCGTGGAGGGGAATGGGGGGAAACGGGGGTGGGACAAGAAGCTGTGCGGGGCCAGCCCCGCATGGCTCCCGCCGTGGCGGGGCCGCGGCAGCCCCGCACTCACCGCTCCCGGCGCGTTCCCGGCCGCCGCTCCCGCTCGGCCCCGGGCGCGGCCGGAAGCGCTGACGCCCCACGGCCCCGGACCGCCCTGAGCGCGCCCGCGGCGCGCGGGAAGTGACGTCAGGGACGCGCACCGCCCCCGTCGCTAGGCAACGCGCGGCCGCTCCTCTCCGGGCCTGGTCCAGCCCAAATTCGGGCGCTCCACCCGCGCGAATGAACACGAGCTGCGCGGGGCTGGGCGGCATTGATGCCTTTATTGAAAGAGAAACGGGTGATTTACAGCGGAGACACCGCGCTGCGCCTGTATAAACACGCACACACACTCTCCCCGCCCCGCCCCGCCCGTTCCCAACGGGATGCTCTGAGGTGCATCCACGGGTTTGGGAAAATAAAACCTGGGACAGATCTAAACATTTCACTGGAATAAATACCCTCAGGAGGGATTACACCCCTTCTCCACCTGGAATCCAGCTGCAGCACTGGGGAGAACTCCCCCCATTCTGAGGGATAATTTTCCCCATTCCACACATTTTTGGGGCCAAAACTGACCTTACAAGTACAAGAGGGAACGGTCGGTGTGCCTGGTGTCCCCAGCACCAGGTGCCACCTGTGCTGCTGTTTTGGCGCCCTCTGGTTTATAGAGTTTCCCCTGGTCCACTGACCAAATCTCCGGGGCAGAGCCTCCTCCCGGATGGGCTTCCCCAAAGGTCTCTATTTTGGACCAGTTGTGGTCCTTTTTGGTGGTGAGATCGATTAGGAAACTTCTCCAGTGAGCATTCCGGTCGTGAATCTGGGGAAAAAACAAAAGGGAAGGGGACAGGAGAACAATTATACCTGACTTTTAACTAAAATCATTTCAAATACGTAAAACCACATTCCTGGGGTCGTATGAACCATCACGTTAGGGGATTAAAGGACTGGGGACTGTAAGGTTAAATCCATAATAAGCACCTAAAATCCCGAGCCCTTCCTCAAATGTTTTAGGCTGGAAAAGACCTCCGAAATCACCGAGTCCAACCTTTGCCCGCTGACTAAATGCCACATCCGGTCATTCCCTGAACACCTCCCGGGATGGTGCCTCTTTTCCTAAGGCTGGGAGACGCCTGGATTTTGCAGCCAGCAGTGGGAGCTGCTGTGCCGTCGCTGGAAGAAGATTCCACACGCTGAGGCTCAGGAGCCTCCCGGAGGCCGAGAAGGCGCGGCCGCAGTTTCTATCCCCACCCCGAGGTGCCCCCGAGGGCAGGGAAGATCCCGAAGGATGCCGTACCGCCACGTGTCTGCGCAGCGTGGACATGTCGGTGAAGGTCCTCTCGCAGGCCCGGCACTTGTAGGGCTTCTCCCCAGTGTGGATGCGCTGGTGCCGCCGCAGGGCGCCCTGCTGGGTGAAGGTCTTCCCGCACTGCTCGCAGAAATAGGGGCGGGTCTCTGGGAACAACCAATCCCGGGAGATATGGCGTTAGGACAGGAGTTCTTTGGCCCCCACCAAAAAAAAAAAAAAAAAAAAAAAAAAAAAAGAAAAAGGATTTTAAAGTATTGATAAAGGAGGTGTGGCTGCCCCAGACCTGGATGGATGGGGCTCGGAGCAACCCGGGATATATGGAAGGTGTCCCATCTTTAAGGTCCCTCACAGCACAACCCAGCCTGGGATTTTATGGTTCTGTGATAAATATTTCTCTGCTGCCAAGAAACCCTAAAATCACCTCCCTGATCCTGCAAGGAGAACTACAGTCTTCCTCTACTCCAGGCACAAACCAAGCCTCAGTTTTCAGGGAAAACACCACTGATATGACACAAGGTGTTCCTGTGCTCTGTTTAAGGAGCCAGGATCAGGATGAGCCCTGCTTCCAGCACCATGGAGTCCCCATCCCTGGAGGTGTTCAGGGAATGCCTGGACGTGGTGCTCAGTGCTCTAGTCTAGTGACAAGGTGGTGCTCACTCACAGATTTGACTCCATGGTCCTGGAGGTCTTTTCCAACCTCCGTGATCACCTAATTCAAGGAGCTGTGGAATGAAATGCCCCCATTCCAAACTGGGAAGCACCCCAGGAGCCATGGATTTGTTTTCCCAGTGCCAAGAGGCGGTTCCATTACCTGCATGGACGTTGCTGTGCTGGGCCAGGGAGGCCCTGAGGCCGAAGGTTTTCCCACACACCTCACATTTGTAGGGCTTGGCGCCCATGTGGCAGCGCTTGTGGCACTTCAGGTATTCCTTGGTGGCAAAGTGCTTCCCACACACGTCACACTTGAACAGGCGCTCTCCTGAGGGAAGAGGAACGGGATTCTTGCACAGGAATTCTGTACTCTAAAGCTGGTCTTCAAAGCACAGAATCACTGAGGTTGGAAAAGCCCTCCAGGATCAAATAGTCCCCCCACCCTGTGCCTGATCCCCACCTTCTTACACAGCCCAGAGCACTGAGTGCCACATCCAGTTGTTCCTTGGACACTTCCAGGGATGTGGACTCCATCCTGTTCCAGTGGCTGACAACCCTTTCCATGAAGAAATTCCCTCTCTTGTCCAACCTGAGCCTCCCCTGGCACAGCTCAAGGCTGTTTCCTCTCCTCCTATCCCTTGTTCCCTGGGAGCAGAGCCCGATTCCCCTGCCTCCTCCCTCCTGTCAGGGAGTTGTGGAGAGTGAGCAGGTCCCCCCCTGTGCCTCATTTTCTCCAGGCTAAAAGAGCTCCTAACCTTACTAATTCCTTCCTGCTACTTGGAGTCTATTCTGTGAGTTACAAAAAAACAAAGGCCACTTTCTTCACATCCCAACCAGCAATTCCTACCAGCGAAAAGGGAAAACCATGGGAGAAACCACATGGAGTATTTAATGCCCACCTGTGTGTGTCCTTTTGTGTCCGGTGAGTTTTCCTTTGTCAGCAAAGGAAGCCCCGCAGTCCTCACAAATATATGGCTTCTCCCCTGTGTGGGACCTAAAGGAGGCAAACCACAAATGATTATTAATAAATCAGGTCTTGATCCCGTGGGCCTTCCCAGTACCTCATGTCCTGCAAACCCTATCTGGCACGATATCCCCATATTTAGGACATAAGACCATAGAATCACAGAATTAACTGGGTGGGAAGAGACCTCGGAGATCATCAAGTCCAACCCCACTGTGACCACTAGATCATGGCAGTCAGTGCCACATCCAGCCTCATCTTTAACACCTCCAGGGACAGCGAATCCACCACCTCTCTGGGCAGGCCATTCCAATGCCTGATCACTCTCTTTGTAAAGAACTTCTTTCTAATATCCAGCCTAAACCTCCCCTGGCAGAGCTTGAGTCCGTGCCCTCTTGTCCTACTGCTGATTGCCTGGGAGAAGAGACCGACCCCCACCTGGCTACAACCTCCTTTCAGGTAGGTGTGTTTGTTTGCCTGTTTCGCTTGGAGAATCCAGAGCTGTGAATAAGGTGCAGGACCTCGTGCCCCGGGCTGCTCTCGGGGAACCAGCGCGTGTGGCCATGGGGAGCAGAGGAGCCCTTTTCCTGGTCCTGCCTCCTGGAGAACGCCTCTGGCTGGTTGTGCAGTTGAGTTCCAGGCTTGAGGGGTCAGCTGGGCAGGGCTGGTCGGGGTTTTTGTGGTGGTTGTCCTTGGCTGGACTCGCTGGGAGAAGTGTCTTGGGGGTGGCGTCCAGGACAACACTCTGAGTATTAGCAAACTGACATGGAAAACCTGGAAACAGTCATTGCTGTGTCAGATATAAAACGATAAATATCTCTATCTCACACGAGGCAGCACATAAGGATGTGCACTAAAATATTTATAACAGAAAAAAAAAAAGTACTCAACCACAGTAGAAACATCAAAGAACCAAAATACCGACCTGAGTTATTTAAGACGTAGCTTTTCTGGGCTTTTCCTTCCCTCCTCTCATCTTATTTCCCAGGGTTTTAAATTCTAGCCCTTGTGCTTTTTCCTCCCGGGATGCATCTCAAACTGTTTGGTCACAAATGTCCTGAATAACAAAGTGACTTAATTCAGATGGCATTACGGCTCTTTAACCCATCTTCAGGGCAGGGATGCACGGAGGGCCTGCAGGCGTGCGTTTCAGTGAAGGCAGTTATGATATATATTTCTTTTCCTTGCCTGGCTATTTTATCTATGCATCAGATGAAAGTTGAAGGGGAAAGGTTTCTGTTAGTCTTGTCGGGAGTTGGCCAAAAAAAATGTGAAGAATGTAGAAAGGAATTAACAGCTGGTGTCCATTTAAAACTTCCATGTGGGCAAATGCAGGGAATCTGCTGGGTTTTACCTGCTGTCTTCCTCTGGTCAGCATCCACTAACCCACCAGAGGTTTAGTTCAGGATGAAGAGGCCACTTTGGATGTGGTGCTCTGGGTTCCCCTGCCAAGAAACTAATGAGTGGATGATGTGTTTTGTTTCCCCTGGGGAGGATGAGACACATTTCCTCCTCTCTGGGAGCCAGCAGCTCAAGCTGTGCTTGGTTACTTGAACCAGAAATCTTGTTGGCCCTGTAGGATTGTGCCATGCACTGTCTGACTTGGTGATTTACTTGACTGCTGACATTTTCGTCCTTTCCCGGGGAAGGATCCTTCTCCAAGCAGCTTTGGTCATGGTTTTGGTTTAGCACAGTCAGGGATATGCATGTGCAGTGCTGCTGCAGTTTGTGCTGATAGGCAGAACCATTTTTAACACTCCTGTTTTCAAATGGGTATTTAGTATCAAACGGCTCCGTTTCTCAGTTCACTTTCCAATCGGCTGTTAATCCAGAGGAATACCAGTGTTCCCTCACTAACAGTTAAGCACTGTCTTCACATCGTCTCACCAAAACAGAAGTTATTCTGCCTTTATTTTCATTGAAGAGAATGACATTGACTTCGGGGTTGGTGCTGGAGCTCCGTGTGCTGCAGCAACCAGCTGTTGCTCCAGCTCTGTGCCTGCTGTTCCCTTTTGGAGCGTGTCAGCAAACCCTTCCCCGCTCCCGCCCCCGGCATCTGGGGTTTGTTGCTTGTTTGTTTGCTAATTCAAGGCCTGCCGACTGCGTAGCAGGTTATTTCTTCCAGGCTGGCCCTTTAAATTACTTCCATGCCTGCCTGGCTGTGAAATATCGCTAATAAACAGAGTCCAGAACAAAAGCCTCCACAACAAAACATCCTTTTCTCCCTGGGCGTCTCCCTGGGTGCGGTTTCCCACCGCTCCTCTGCAGTTTGGGGGCAGAGCCAGAACAGCTCCGTCTCATTCTTCCTCCCTGGAAGTTGTCATCGATCAGGCAGCCTCCCCCGAGCAGCAGCTCCGAGAGGGAGGAGGCTCTTGTACACAGCCTGTCCCGAATTTCTCCTCCTTGCCTGAGTGATGGAGCCTTTCCCTGCCCTTACATAAAAACCTCCGGCATGGAGGAGGTTTGTCGAGGTGTAAATGAGCGTAGCCTGACATTCCTGCCTGTTTTTGTGCCCTCTCCCTCAGGGACACGGCAGGATTGGGAGCGTGCTGAGCCTCCCACGGCTGCATCTCGTTCCGGCGGTGGCTCAGCTCGGCACTGCGGCAGGAGCCGGGTGGGCGGCAGCCTCCTCCCGCTGGGCAGGGAACGGGAACGCGCGGGAAAGGGAGCACGGGCAGGGCTGCGGATCCCGCTCGGCCACAGGTTGAATGTCTGCTGGTTGGGCTGGGACCGCGAGGCAGGGTGGGGTATGGAAGTGGAGAAGGGGATAGAAGGGCAATGGGGACGGCAGCTGGCTGAACGCTCAGCCTGCGTACTTGGCAGCCTTCTCCCGTAAGGAGGTCAGAGCGATCGCATCTCCTCCGGAGACGGGAATGTGCTCCTGAGGGAAGCGTGGCAGTGCCCGCAGGCAGCTCTTGTGCTCACACATAGCAAGGGCAGGGCTGGGAGGACTCTCACTGCGAATGTAGTTCGGGGTCGTTTCTGTGTGGCACCGATAAGTGGGGCAGAACCCTCCAGTTCTGGCTCTGTGGCTGAAGCAGCCCTGTGGCACAGACCTCTGGTGCCTCTCCTTCCCCAGAAGCTTGGCTGTGGCTCTCTTCACTTGAATGAATAAAACAGATACAATCCCATATCAATAGCTGTGTGGTCACACAGAGGCAGTTGCAGCATTTACTGAACGGCCAAGTGACTCCCGAGGGGCACCTTTTCCCAGAGGAATGTTGTGTTGTAGGTTGCAGACTGTCCTTGGGCCCTTGGGCTGCTGTTGCCTCCGTGATGCTGCTCAGCCAGGTCCCACCTGGCACTGCCAGTTTGCTGGAGCACTGTCCAAATAAACAGTGATGTCACTGAGGGCACTTGGGGTGTCTGGCACTGCCTGCCAAGGTTGGGTTGTGGCTGGGGTTGAGAGCGAAGCTCCTTCTGCACAGACAGCAGTGCCTTCAGCCAGAGAGGAGCCAACTGTCTGACAGACCCGAGGCAGCAGGACTGGCTCTGCTTCCAGCCCTTCCCACACACACAGCAGGTTCCCAAGGCTCTGCTTCTCCTAAGCTGGGTCAGAGCAGAGAACAGAACATGGGAAACTCCTTTCCAAGGGTACCTGGATTTTAGTGGAACTCTGCTCTGTGTGAGCACTTGAAAAATACTAAAAAAGACTTCTTGGTTTTTTTCCACTGTGGAAAAAGGTAAATACCACTGTAGACAGTTACCCTCTATTTTCACATTCTTTTGGTGAAGGTCAACCCACAGATAGCCTCTAGAACATGGTGATACTAAAAATTGTCCTCTAAATGCTCTGTGACTGGGGAAGGATTTTTTTTTTTGTAGTTTCTTTGGAAGCCTGTTGATAACTAGTAAAATACATCAGCAATTCCATGGTCAAAATTTTCCCTCTGAGTGTTTGTTAGTGGCCTGCTGACAGTGGTATTCCTCAGAAAAAGGACTGGCTGGCCAGCTGCTGGGTGCAGATGGGCCCCCGGATCAGTGCACATAGGAATTGTCCTGTAAAGCCCTCACAGCATGCAGGGTGCTATTCCAGTCCCCCCCAGAACACAGGCCCTGGGTTTGCCGCTCGTTTCTCACTTTTCAAAATGACCCAGCTGCGTTTGCTCTTGGATGGCCAAGCACCGGGACAAGGCTGCAAAATCTGAACGGCAGATTTGGCAGATTTGTTTAAAACTCGTTAACTGACACTTGAATTTTCCTCCATGGGAACACCGTCCCCAGGCCTAGGCTTTGGAAAAGGCACTTTCTGGATGGGCTACCCTACTCAGAAACACTGAAAACTCTTCCTGAAAATGGGTGGGAGATCTAATAACTGGGATGTAGAACTGAGAAAGGATGCAGGAATGGAGATGGGGAGAGAAACTGCAGAGCAGAGCTGGTGCCCCAGGCATTCTCCAGCTAAGCTATTTGCATGGCAGGGCACTCCCAGATATCCCACTAGTCCCAGAGCTATCTTTCAGTGGCACAGGAAGCACTACGAAGGTGGTGAAAGTGTTTTTTAAAAGCAGTTGACCAAGAGCTGCAGTTTGAAATCTGTGGCAACACCTTTGTTGCCTCAGAAGCAGAAAACAGGATGGTGGGTTCAGAGGATGCCCAGCAGATGTTTTGGGTGCTGAGTTACATCTCTTTTGGCCATGTTGGATACCAAGGTGGTTTGTGAGTTGAAGCCATGCCTAATCCGTGGATCTCAGCCATGGGTTGCCTGCTGTAGGTACTGCAGTTGAACTGTATTTGTACAAAACTCTCCTTGCCCAGCAGTGATCCTTGATAGAAATCCATAAACACATGAGGAAAGCAGTTGAGTACTCTGTGTTTTCCCTAAAAACTTAACAAAGAGGTTGTCTTCTTTGAGCTGGGCCTGGCACTGGCGGTGTGGGGGGTTTTATTCCCACTGCCCTCCTGGGTGTGCTGTGTAACACAGGCTCTGCTGGATCCCAGCAGCCTTTCCCTGTCAGCAGGGATGGAGGAATGAGCTGAGGGCTGAGGACAGAGCCCTGCCCTCAGCAGCTTGGCACAATGTGTTTTACATTCTTCAAGTGATGAGGGGAAAGGAGGGGCAGTCCTGGGAGGGATTTGGTGCTCACTCACTCCACCCTGATGTGTTACGAGTGGCAAGTTCAGTTCTGCCTCATCTTTTGTGCTCCTCTTTATTAATTTCTTTCCAAAACCTGCCACTTTCTACCTAAAATGTCTCAGTTTTTTTCTGGTTTAGACTTTTCATGGTTTGTACAGTTGGTGGAGGAGCTTGGGCTTCTCTAGAGGATGGTTGAAGCAATATCTATTTGAGGATGAAATCCATCTGAAGCCTCCCCCTGCCTCCTGTGTGTTTAGGAAGCTCTCCAAATGACATTGGCACATCTTGGGTTGCATCCTCAGCTGGGTGGAGCTGCCTCAGGTTACAGAGGACAAATTAGGATGCTGTGTATCAATTAAATCATTGTAAAGTCTTCAGGAAAAGGTGGAATCCAGATTTGCTGGGTAATGGATGGGAAACTGCGTGAAACTTTGTCCCTCTAAATGCAGAGGGAATCAGATCAGAAGGTTTTTTGATGGTCTGTGCTGGAACTGAAAGGTTTGAAGTAGAGAATCATTTTCACTAAATAACCTACTTTCATCTCTCTGAGTTCCTCTGTGCCCTTGGCTGTGCTGGGTTGTTGGACTCCTTGTCTGTGCACGTGGTGCTGGGTGTGCACCAGGCCCCCGTTGGCAGCACTGGGGTCTCCAGTGGGGTTGTTGCTGTGCACAGTGAGCAGCACAAACACTTCCTGAAGTTGTTTCAGTGCTCATTTAATACATACCCATGTCCCAGCTGGAGCCTCATATCCCAGGGACCCCAGAAGGAAAATAAAAGCCTGCAAATCACTCTTAACTCCTTGGTCACTGTTTTCAAGTGATGGCTTATCTGAGCTGTGGGAAGCAGATCTCACTCGTGAAGGACGGGCTGCATGATTTTAATGACCTTTGCAGGCTTTTCCAGCCTGGATTGGGAATAAAGAGGCTTCAGTCTTGCCTTGTTTGTGCATTCCTGGAGTACCCTACACACTGATTGTGGCATTTGAGTCCCTGGTAGCACAGTTTGTCCTCCCTTGGCTGTGACCTTTCAGGGAGTTTTGGGCTCTCGACCTCCACGTCCTGGAGCCTGGACAGCCAGAGTCGGCATCACAAAGTACAATTGGCTCAGGAAGCAGAGACAAAAACATGGAGCACTCTGGGGCTGGAAAATGCAGAAACACTGTGGTTCTGTTTGCTGAAGGAAAGATGGGATTGGGAGCCAGACCCTGCATACGAGAGAGGGAATATTGGAGGTCAAGGGAGTCACAGCCTTGCTGAGTTACTGCCTTCATTATTTTGGGATGGGTTTAGCAGCTGAAACAACAAGCCAGAATGTGAGTGTGTTATCCTCACTGTCCTGTCAGGACAGGGAAGCTCCTGTCCCTGGAAGTTCTGTGCTGCAGTTCAGCAACACAAAGTCTGAGCAGGGGGAGAGGCTGGAAAGCACCTCCTGGGCTCCTGGTTCTGAAATGGCTGGAATTGGGATGTGCATTTTCCACTCTTTCTAAGCTTTTGCTCAGGAGTTCCGTGTTTCAATCCAAGGGTTCTGTAGAGCTCTGGGTTGCTAACCAGTGTTTTGTGAATACTTGAGGATTTGACTTGTGGGAGTCTTTGTGTATTTTCATTTTGCATCCACCCTCAAACCTCTCCAAAGGTGTCCTTCTTGACCTGGGCCTGGGCCAGTTTCCTCTCTGTGGAAGCTTAAGGTGAGAATCTCTCCCTGATGGAGTGACAAAATGTGGCTGGAGGCTAGGAATTCAGAAGGACTTCCATACCCCAGCTTAAATATCAGTTTAAAAATGACATTTCAAAAATTATTAAATGTCTGTCGTACTGGTGTTAGAAGGGAGCTGAATGTTGCTCAGAATAAATGCAAAGTTTCTTTATATTTTAATTACATTTTACTTTTTTTTAGTAATAATCACTGCTTTAAAGTGAATTTGTTGGGGTGATGAGATGGTCTGAGCCACCAGTAGGAGAGAAGTACCAACCAGGAGGGAAAGTATCCTGCCAAAAGGGTGATGGAATTGATTTTTGTTCTCATCTAGCCTTGGTTTCAGAGGGATTCCAGACAGGAGGGAGTGTGTGGCTTCTTTGAGGTGCATATCTGATCTGTAGGGTCTGTGTCACGGTGGTTGTGCTCATGCTTGTCACCAGACCCGTGTGCTCTGGTGACCTGCAGGTGGAGGTGTCCGTGTCCCCTTTTCAGCCCCGTCACACGTGCAGTGGGAATGCAAGATAAACACAATTTAATTGCTTAAGTGCCAGAAAGAAACCCTGCAATAGGTTCGGTTGTGTGTCTGTTTCCATAAGCAATGAGACCGTTTGGGCATTGCTGTTCAAAATACATTTCCTTCAATCATAACCCCGTGAAAACCTCTTGACAATCCTTGGTAAGAGTAACATGAATCTTAACTACAGCCTAGCATGTTTCTTGGAAGAATAGTAACTCTTGAAAAAACAGTGTTTACTTTAAAGATAAGTGTAACTATTAGGAAGTAATTCCAGATGTGTGGTTATGGCAGAACTTCAGGGATTACAGTCTCAGCCTGTTTAGTGAATTACATGATTGCATTTAAAAGTAGCCAATGAATTTTTTTTAAATGAATTCATTCTTCAGACAGGCTGAATAAAACTGTTTATTTTCTATTATCTGAGGAAAAAACAGAGCAGAATCTGGTGTATTTATGTAAATAAATACAAAAGGTCTGACCCCTGGATATGGCCTTTGAAAGCTGTCTGAGAAAATGCTTTTCCTGGTAGCTGATTTTTTTTTTCCTTCCAGCCATTCCTTCTTTTTGAAGATAATGCCAACCTCTTCCCCCCTCCCCCCCCCAATTATGCAATAGGTTTTAAAGAATGCTTTGAAATGAAATGGTTTGACCTCTTTTGTCTCATGAGGTCCTCTGGTACTGTATCCATGGCAGAAGGCAAGTGTCGTATTTCATCAGTGAGGAAGTCTGGGGCTGTACAGACCTTTCTTTGCCCGTCCTGGTGGGCCTGTGCTGTGGGTTCAGGGCCTGGAGCAGCTCCATGCTATTTATTAGTACACCCCTGTGCCTGCTTATCCCTGGAATTGCCTGCTAATATATCCAAGCCCAGATGCAGCCAGTTCTGGCAGGTGAGTTTAGGAGCATCTGGACTAGCTGAGAACCCCCAGTGCCTTTTAAGCACTATATAAGATCCTAGAGTCTGTCTAATTCGGGAATGGTGATGAAACTGGGACCTGCCATTTCTAAAGTGCCTTGATCCCAATGTGCTTGTGTTTACCAAACCTTACTGTGGCTCAGCTTGGAGGATGCTGCCAGGGATGCTGACAGCTGGAACTTGTGTTACCTTTGGCTCTCCCCAGAAAACGTTGTTCCTTTATTACCTGAATGTTTCAGCTTAAAGCCAGGCCAGGATGTTTAATGACACAGGCTTCCCTCGGTCCCTGTGCTCTGTGTTCCATGGGGGTCTTTCTGTGGGGTTGGTGGGTGCTTTGTGCAGAGCACTGCAGGTGTCAGGTTAAAACACATCTGCAAATATGTGTGTGACACGTATGTGTGTGTTATACAAACACAGGGTATTCAGCATGTGTCCTTCAAGTGCAGGGCTGATTCCACGGGTGACAATTACATTCAAGGTCGTTAATAGTAGACTCAGCTGCTTTAAGAGCTCCAGAAAAATTCCCATCCTTTTTGCCCCCGTCACTCTCTGGGCAGTTGCTGATGTTTCTGGAGTCATATGGGGACATCCTTAATGTAGAACCAAGATGTGCTGTTGTGGCCCAGCCCAGCTGCAGGACTTCCACTCCCGCAGGCAGAGCCTGGAGGTTTCTGCTGGAGCTCGTATTTATCTTCCCTCCCTGTTCCCGGAGGCTCCAGCAGGTTGTGCTGGATCAGAGCTGCAGCAGGAGTCAAGGAAAACGGTTTTCCAGCACAGGCTGGAGGCGGTGGCTGCACGTAGTGGAGCTGGGTCTGTTTTGGGATCAGGATTCTGTTGTGTTGCCCCCCCGTCGACACAGAAGGTGCTGATTTTTATCCCTGCTCTCCCTCTCTGCTGTCCCTGTGCCGTGGAGCCGCATCCCAGGAAAGGGAGCTTGATGTCACGGAAAGAGACACTGCTTTTATTAGAATCAGAACAAGGATGCAAGTTTTCCAGCCCTATAGGTGTGGGATAACAGGCCATTTCATGCTCAATTTAGCTTTATCTGGGATAGATTTTGTTTGTATGATGCTCAGGGAGGCTGAGAGAAGTGATAAAGCACAAGTTAGAGCTGAATTTATTCTGGATCCAGTTATGTTTATGTCTAAACAGCACAGATACATAAACAAATGAAACCCCATGGCTTGTTCCATCTATAAAAAATTACATGTCACTGCATCCCGATTTCGGGGTCACTGCTTTTATTTTGACAGCTGGAGCTGCAGCTTTTCCATCTTCTCTTACTTGGGTGCTGGTGAATATAGGAAAAAAGGAAACTGATGCTGTCGACCAGTCTGTTCCCCCTTGTTGTTTATACCCTGGTTGCTCCATGGATTTAATTGGAATTAACCCTGATTCGTGCCCGTGTCCAGGGATCACTGGGAGGTTGTTGCCTAGGCCTGATGCTCACTGAGGATCAGCTGGTGAGTGCCGTGCAGAGTCGCCTCGAGTGGGATTTAATCCTGCCCGCCTCGCCTTTGCTCCATCCTTTTGTTTGTCCATCGCGGTCCCTGCGTGGGAAGGCCCGCTCCGCGCCCGGCTCCTGCGGGCAGCGTCGCGGGAGCGCCGTCCCGACGCCCTTGCCCGGAGCCCGTTTCCCTGGCGTTCCCGCGGCGGGCCCTTCCCACCTGCTGTGCGGGCCGGGCGCGGTGACCGCGCGGTAGCAGCAACAGCCCCTTATGTAACCGCGGGCCTCCTGCGGGACAGGCCCGCCGGCCGCGGGGACGGCAGGCACCCCGGCGGGGCCGCTAGCCCGGGGCCGGCACCAGCGCCGCCGGTGAGCGACGGTAACGCGCTGCTTGTCGCCCGCGGGATGATGATTCACGTCGCGACATGTCGGGAGGAGCCGTGCTGGGCGCCCCCGCGCCGGCAGGCGGCGCCGGCGGGGCGAGCCCTGAGGGCGGGATCGGCTCGGCCGTGAGGGGCGGGCTGGGCCCCGCCGTGAGGGCGGGATCGGATCCGCCGTGAGGGGCTGTCCCGGGCCAGCCATGAGGGCGGGATCGGATGCACCGTGAGGGGCGGCCCCGGCCGTGAGGGCGGGATCGGATGCACCGTGGGGGCGGTGCCGGCCGTGAGGGCGGGCTCGGCCCTGAGGGGCGGCCCCGGCCCCGGCTCCGGCTGTTCGGGGCGGGGTGGGCCCCGCGGTGAGCCCCGAGGCCGCTGGCCGTGAGGGCGGTTGTGGCCGCCCGCAGCCCGCGCTCCCCCGGCAGCCGTGAGTGGAGCGCACGCCCCACCCGGGCAAAGGCGCGGCCCCTGTGAGGGGGGGCTCGGCCTTGCCCACGTATTTAATTGCGTTTCTGGAAGCTGTCATGTTTACAAAGGCGCGCTGTGTGTTCCTGTGTCACCTGTGCTCCTCGGGGCCGGCCCCGGGGTCTCCCTGAGCACTGACCGATGCCCAGCGCAGTTCCCGCAGGGCTCGCATCCCTGTACAACCTCCCTCCTCCTCTCCAAGAGGTATCTGCCTCACCTATAGCTAGTGCTGATAAATACATGTAAATTCCTGCTAGGAAACAGAATAAAAATGGCAACAGCACCCGACTGCCTGAAAGAGGAGAACCTCACCCCAAGAGCTGCGTTGGTGGGTGCCATGGTGTTGTTGGAGAGAGTTCAAAAGAATGCATTAATTAGTTGGTTTTATCTGGATTAGTTCATAAATAAATTGCCAGGACCAGTCACAAAGTCAGCATTTGCATGCAGAGATGGAAATATTTCTTCAGGTCCATGTCAAAAGGCTTCTCCTGGTCAAATGCTTATGTGGCCTTTTAAGAATCTGCATTTATTTTTTCCATCAGTATTTACACCATTTTGTAAAGGTATTGAGGTTGTCTTTGCGCTTGAGGCTTTCTTAGCTGAGTTACCAACAGGTCCATATGTTTTAGCCAACACGGATCTATAAAGCTGTTGGGCTGCTTTGAAAATAACAGTTGCGAAACTGTCTTACTGCACCATTCCGTACATATCCCACTTTGTGGCGCTGAACATTCTGGATATGTGTATGCAGCAAAACTGCTGGCTTCTGTGAAGTACTTAATTTTTAAAGAATATGCGTTCATTTATTTGTCCTCTGAAGGACTCGTTGGTATCTCACCTGGTCTTCAGTTTGTGTTTCAAGTCACTGATTTTTGAAAACAGAAGTCTTGAGCTTAAACTTTAGGATTCTCTTCCAATATATGTAGATCATCTAAGTTATTATTATTATTATTATTATGTCTTTCACAGAGGTTTTTAAGAGGAATCTGATGGTGAGGAGAGGTTAGGAAGACTCAGGATGACGACGACGGTAGCAACAGACTACGACAACATTGAGATCCAACAGCAGTACAGCGATGTCAACAACCGCTGGGATGTGGACGACTGGGACAACGAGAACAGCTCTGCTCGGCTGTTTGAGCGCTCCCGCATCAAGGCCCTGGCTGGTAAGCACTGACCACAGCAGGGACATTCCATCACGGGCTTTCCTTTAACTTACAAGCTTGTGCTGACTCCCTTTCTCACCTCATCAGTCTCATCAGTTATGAACCTTTTTGGCTGCGTATTCAAATGGTTTTGATTAGGTTTCTGTGATTGGTAATGATGTTGGCTTCCAGATTTGGAAAAAAAAAGAAAGCAGAGGGATAACAAAGCTCTATTTCCAAATATTTTCCTTTGAAGGTGTGCAAAACATGTCTCTTGCCCTGAGAAGGAGGAATGTGGTGGGTGGAGATGTCACATAGTGACGAATGCTGGCCTATACATTTTTTTCTGAAATACTTGCTGTTTCCTGCTGAATTCCACTCTCATCAGCAGAGAAATGAAATTGGATTGGATCCTTCTGTGTTTAAAACATTGGATTATTGTGCATTAAAGGCTGTACATTAACCAAATTTGTTTATGCAGCAAAGAGATGATGTCATGTCCTCTTGCTCTGAGGCACTGCCCTGCAAAGCAATTTTTATGCATTCTGTAAATGATTTTCTGACTTTTACGGTAGCATGCCCACATTTCTGACCTCTGAACAAAATGCCTTGGCGGTGTGGGACAAGCACAGAAAACAGCTCAAAATATGCTGAGCATTCTGCTGGTGAAATCTGAGCTCCAAGGACAGTTTTAAACCCAACACCTCATGAGGTGTCGAAGCAGGTTTATTAAATCAGCTGCACTGAGACACAGGTATCAGCTGCTCCATTTGTGATTCCGATGAGGCTGGCTCTGGAGTGCAGGGTGCCCTTTCTCCTCTCAGTTCCAGCTCTGGGGATGTGTTAGATGCAGAACACCTTTATGTGTCAGGCACAGGGCAGGATCAGGTTTAGAGCTGAGCAGCAAGGGAATGAAGGAGTTCATGCAGGTGGGCAGAGAGCAGATCATATAACTCTTCCAGAGGATGAATAGTAATGGTATTGACTTAATGGAACTGCTCACAGAGAGGGTGTGTGCTAGATTTTGCTATCTTTAATTACAGCAGTTCTCGTCACAAGGTGGGTTTGGAATGACAGGGAAAATGCCTGACCTGGATAAGGCTGTGCTGAATGGGGTCAGAAACAGTTTGCTGCAGGGGCAGATTGGTGGTGGACAAAAAGAATCTCAACTTGGGTTGTTTTATTTTAGTAGCTCAGTCTTGTCTGAGAAAGAAGCTGTGTTTTATTCCTGCCACCTTAGCGATTGTAGGTTATACTCTGCTCCTTGGGTGGGAAATGCTCTTGAGTACAAAGCTCACGAGCCACGTTTGGGTCCCACATCTTGTCTTACTTCAGTTGGTTGTTCCACTTACTTTTGTAGCAGGCAGAGCTCCCCACCTGAGTAATGAATAATAAACATGAAACTCTTATTTCAAGGAGAAGTAATGTAAGGAAAGTACTTGAATTATTTAGATGGCCTAAAACAAATACCAATGTCGAAGCAAATAATTTTGCTGAAGATTCTATTCAGAGGCATATTTAGGCATTTTCCCCCAGTATGGTGTGTTTATTTTTCTTCTGAATAAGCATTACTCATAGTTACTTTCATTTGATACATTCCCATACCTGTAATTCTCTCCTGTAAGTGCTGAGAATGCTGTGTGCTGCCAAAGCTTGGCTTAGCATGCTGCACTGCTGCAGCACTGCTTGAGAGCCTAATCATGGTGCAGGGAGAGAGGAGTGAAGAGAGGTTTGTGTTGCAAACCCAGGGTTCTGGTTAAGGGCTGAGCCGTCGTGCGCCTGGCACTATTCTGTGTGTATTTTCAGACACGCTGTCTGGTGGGTCATCTTTTTTTGCTTCTCCCCAGAAGGGTACTTGCAGGTTTTCAGCAGCTGCAGCCCAGAGCTGTGCTGGCAATAACCTCTGTCATTGTCCTCTGTCAGTTGAGACAGGCTCTTTCTGGAAAGGTGTTCTGTAGTTCAGCTGATTGTCATGGGATCAGGCACAAGAGTGGCTGTGTGAATGCCTGTGGCTGGTAATGCACACAGTCGTGCTCGGGGGTGTCAGGAGGTTCCCCTGGGCTTTACACCCCTACCTTTCACTGGCTGTTGCACCATCGCTTTCCTCTGGGTGAATTTCACTGCTCTCTGCAGCAGAAGTAGTTGTGTTCCACCTTCAGAAGCTGGATTTACTGAATAACACTCCAGTTTGACTTACATAGGCACCGGTTCTTTGTGGGCACGGGCACCTTCCCACATCTCCAAGGCTGGCCACCTTCTGACAACAGCATTTCTCCCTCCAGAGGTCCTGGATGAGTTGTCTCTAAGGTCTGCCAGTGGCTGTCCCCCTTTTGCAGTATGTCAATGACAAGATAAATCAAAAGACTATCAGTGTTTTGCGGTTTACAAAGTGGTCGTGCATTATTGTCCCCCTGTCCCACTATGAAAGGTTTCAAATGGGCAGGCACTGTTTCTTTATTTTCTACCTCCAAGATGGAAGCTGTTGCATTCCAGAGTAGAACAGCTGTGGGCACATTACACTGCCTGACTAATGGCTGTGTACTCATTCCTCTGGTGCAGGCATCTTCTGTCCACATTCTTCTGCAAGCTGGGAAGTGCCTCTTCAGCAAAGCTTCCATCTTGTGTTCATTCTAGTTTACTGTAATTTAAGTGAAACCTATTTCCTTTGAGGTTAAGTAAGGTAGAGAGTGAGTAGGCGAGAAGTGAGGTCTGTAGCTGGAGTCTGATACTCTGTTCTACAAAGAATCATGATGGTCCCAGTTCCATCAGAGTGCTGAAATATTTAAACAGCAAAGCAGGAGATGGTGGTCAGCCTAATCTGTGATGGGAACAATGTCCTGGAGAAAAGCTCAGGTAAAATGTAGAAGAACGCCGTTGTCAGCACAACATCTGGGAACTGATGTTATTGGAGTGGTGGTCTGTGTACCGTGAAAACCAGAATGCAAAAGGATGTTGGGTTTAAAACCAACAAATCATCTGGGAACTCAGCTTTCAATCAGAATCTAGATCTGAAGGGATATGCAACAACCAGATTGGTTGCCACTCATGTTGAACTAACTCACTCTGCAAGTGATATGAGAAGAAGGTAACTGATCCCTTCTTTGCCAAGTAAGGTATCCCACGATAGGAAATCATCTTTCACCTGTCCTTGCTCACTGTGGTGCTTTGGAAGGTCTTGCTGGAAGACCAGGTAATTCTACCTGCTCTGTAGGAGCCAAAAAGAGATCACATTTGTCCAAGGTTCTTCATTCACAAATCCTCCAGGGTTGGATTTCGTCCGTCGAGGACCATTAGCTAACAAGATTTGTCGTGCAGCTCCTTGGGGCATCGAGCTCTTGCAAAGGCCTCCAGAAACGGTCCAGTTATTCAGCACACAGCCTGGGACTGTGACATTCAGGGGTACTTGTGCTTGCCACCTCAGGTGCTGCTTTCAGGTACTATGAGAATTGTCACCTCCAAAACTTTCCATTTCTTCAATTGGCTAATTCAATATTGAAAACACCTGGCTGAAGTTACTCGCTTTTCTGCTCATTGGTGTTTTGCCCTTTTATTCTCTGGGTTCACCCTCATGACCAGAGGGTCTGTGACTCAGTTCATGAATTAAAATCAGCTTCAAAGCTGATGACATAAGAGCAGTTCCTTAGTGCAGGCAGGGGAAGCTGTGCCTTCCTTTTCCACCTTCCCCCAAGTAGAGCATGGGACTCTCACTGGTGTTGCACAGCATGGTGTTCCTGAGCCTGGCAGGGGAATCCAGGCACAGAGGCTGCATTTGGTGTGCAGCTTTCCTTAGTAGTCCCTGTTGCACAAACTAGGTTTGTCATTCACGCCAGTAACTTCAATTCTGCCAGCAGCAAAGGGAGGAAAGCATTGAAATTGTTCCTGAAGTTAGGCTACTGAAAACTTTTTCCTGTTAACATTGCAGAATACCCATTTCCTAAGGTTAAAAAATTAGAGAGAACTTGCAGTGGTAAAGTTCTGGATACCATATATGGGGCTAATTAGCCCTTTTGGCCTGATATTTAAGCCATTCCTTTTACAGCTCCAGTGCAAAGAGTCAGCAGAACAACTCCCTAAAAAAGTGAACAGAAAGATCCTGCTTCTGGTACTGTCCGGGTATCACACACCTGCCTGTCCCTGCGTCTCTCATAGCAAAGTTTCTGTTTCACTCTAAGTATAAAGATAAAAAGAAAATGTGCATGGTCAGAATGAAATTTCAGGTCTCAGATCAATAAAAAAGGACAAAGTGCAATGATTTAGAGCTCAAGAGAATAAACCTTTGGTTTCCTTTAGACTTTGAAAGAGCATACTGAGAATAAGCTCTTGCAGGATGTTCCCTGAATATCCAGTATCTGAGCTATCCAGGCCTTGAAAATCAGTGACTAATTTTAACCACAGCAAGAGCTTAAGGAAAGAGAACCCAGCAGTATACTGACACTTGTAAATCAACTTGGAAGGGCACCTGAAGGATTTGCTTGATAGTGAAGAGAAATAAAAACCTCCCAGCAGTGCAGTCTCCTCGGCACTGGCAGGGCAGTGCTGGTTGTGAGCCCCTGGGTTAGCTTAGCAGCCAAGGGCCTAATGCAGGCATTCTCAGATGAGTGGGAAAGGGCTTGTTTTGAAAAATCCTGCTTTCCTCAGGTAAAAGTTGATGGAATTATTTTAACTAAAGCTTTTCCGAATGTTGACCTCACCCAATGCCTCCCTTCTGGATTTTACTTTGGAGCAGTTTCTCAGCTGTTGTTGCTGACCTTCCCAGAATCCACAGAGGCTGGTGTTGGGAGCAGGAGTCTCATTTGGTGTGCTGTGTGTCGTGCAGGCATGTCTGTGAAACATAAAATAGCTTCGAAGTAAATGTGAACAACTTGTGTTCATTGATGTCCTTTTGAAAATGTAACTTGGTACAGAGGTCATTTTTATCTTACTGCTATAACAACATGATTTTGGGTATCAGTCAGGCATAGTTTGGGGGGTTCCTCTCTCTTCAGAATTAAACAAGTAGTGTTGCAAACTACATGGAGGTGTAAGTCAGATTCTTTGTAGTCTGATTAGATCCATGGACCAGTGTAGCTTCCTGAGTGTAGAGCCAAACTTGTGGAAAAAGGCACTGCTGAACATACCTTTGGAGTTTTCTGGAATCACACGTGCTTGTCTGCTCCGTGGACAGATTTGTGAGTACTTGGTAACAGAGTGACGCATGAGAGTGGTTGCATCCTGGTGAACAGCAGTAATCTGGCACACATAGTCCAGGCAGGATGAATGGAGCTGGGAAAATAGGCTCTTGCTTCTTTGGGAGGGAGCAGGATAGGAGCAGCTGCTGGCAGCCCCGCTCTGGAAAGTCTGACACTGCCGTCAGGGTACGTCTCTGATGAAATCCTTTCAGCACTGAGCAGTGCTGGGTTGGACACGTCCACAGGACAGCCCAGCATCTTGCCAGCATGAGCCTGTATTGATGGATCCTTAGATCTTTGAATTCCTGTGCATTGTGCTCCAGGACTGGAGCTCAGGCCCATAGCTGCCTCTTATGTTTCTTGTGGAGAGCTCCAGGCGTATACCAGTCCTTACACACAAAAGACCTGTGCTTGGACAGCAGTTCAGTAGTTCAGCAAACAAGGGACAAGAGAATTGCGTGTTGTAGTTCAGGTTAAATATAAAAAGCCATCTGTACCCAGAGGAAGAAGATGGAAAGCTAATGCACGTGTGCTGCTCTGTGTGCATAGCTGTATTTGCTTTCAGGATATTACCTGTGCAATACACACAGGGATAATCCTGGAAGCAGGTAAATCTGCGTGATCATTTGAACACCTTGGCACTGCACTGACCTCCGCAGTGTGCTTCCTTACTTGCAATGATTTGAGATGAGAACTGTGCCTGAATCCCCAGAGCAGCACAGCACACTGCTCACCTGTCTACTTCAGTTTTTCTCACCTCTTCATCCCCATGGCATCAGTGAAGAGTAAGAGCTCTGGAGTAAGGCTACCCCAAAACACTGGGCTGAGCAGGAGGCAGCGTTCAGCGTCAGCTGGAGCAGGGCACGATTTGTGAAGAAAATAAAACTCTGGCTGCACCAGCTGCTCAGGGAAAAGAAGATGCTCCCCGGGAGATACTCTCCATGGAGTCAGTGAGAGCTGAGCTGGGCACTGTTGTGGGGCTGGGATAAAATCACTCTGAAGTTGACAGTTTAGGAGGAACCTGCCAGCCAGATTGTCAGCTGATATTGACTGGCATTCTCCCGTGGCTTATGTGAGGCTGTGCTGACTTACAGCAGCCGGGAACCTGGGCCGGAGTGGCCCAGCGTGGCAAACCTGAAGATTGACAAGAGTATAAATGTTCTTTGCTGTTGGAATCAATGTTTTAGGGATATTTAATACACAGAAACCATGGCACGCTTCACTGAGATAATGAAATTGTTTTTAGATAATTTGCTGAGTCTTCTTAATGGAAAGGATTTCTTCTTTATAGAAACTACATGCCAGTAATGGATTTTTAAATTTTTTTTTTTTAAAAATAATGACTTCTTTCAGACGTGAGCTTAGCTATGGATGAATTTCAAAACCTAGTCATGACCCTGTAATTCAAAAGAAGTCTTTCCACAAAAAATGCGTATGCAGAAGAGAATGTTCTCGTCCCATGTCCTTAGCATCTAACTAGCCATATTTCTGTATTTATGTTATTTATTCAGCCAAATCTGCAGTGTGCCTTGCATTTTTTCCTTCTATTTGTTGCTGGGATACTGCCTGAAAGCACTCCCTGAAGTATAAATAATGTCTAGCAGAGCATACTGCAAAGTGAAATTCAATACAGGATTCCGAAATGTTTACTAATTTCTGTTAAACTTGGAGCTCTTCTAATGGCGAGAGATTAGCGATGAAATCATTCCCTCAGATCAGAGCTTTGATTCTTATCTGGAGGTAATATCCTGGAGAGGTATAAACCCAGATTGCCTGGAGATGAGTTGCCTTGGTGGGGAAGAGGCAAAAAGTCCAGGGACAGGGATGTGTAGCAGCCAAGTAGAGAGGATGATGAAAATCCACTTCCACGTTTGTGTCCAGCATTCTCCCTAAGGGTTTTTTGAGCTCTTCTGCTGGGCAACACAAACACTACTATTTTTTTTGCCAAGCATTTTGTACGTGTTTGTTGGGTGATGGGTTTTGGAGGTTTTTCTTCCTTTAAATGTTATTAAGCCTTTAAAGCAGATGGGTGTCAAGCGACAGGATTTGTACATCTAAGTGTATAAGATACTATTTTTTCCTAAACATTATATAAAAATGAAATAGTTTGCTCTGTAACAATGACTTCATGTTTTGAACACAGAAAATACTTGTCAGTTGATCACTAAGAGTTTTTTGCAGGGAGAGCAGTTTCCAGATGGGTAAATACTCTGGTTTATGGGGATTTGTAAAGATCAGTGTATTCTGCTGCTTGTTTTCACCCAATTTCCATTTTGCTCAGGAGTAGCAGGAGATTGAATTTTCTTGCCTGAGTGATTTTGGTGTAGCAACAGTGCATCTTCCGTGTTCATGGTCAAAGTGGAAAAAGGAGAAAATGGTGCAAAAGGAAGAAGAGAAAAGGAGGGTGGGAATCTCTCTCTCCCTTACATATGAACATAGATGCAATTCAGATGGAGGAGAAAGGAGGAGGAGGCAATAAAAACAATTTCAGCCTCTAAAATAGGACCTTAAAGCCCATGGAAAAGAATTTTCAGGATGAAAATCAAGAAGTGTTTTCATGCCAAAATTTCCAGGCAAGTGTGTTAAGTGTGTACTTGCACCATGCTTGATTTGAGCTGGATTTTTAAGGGTTATTCATCTATGTCAGGGGAAAAATCAAGTGCATTTCATGGGCAAAAAATGAAACATGGGCATGTAGCTCAGTTTTTCAGGGATGACTCCCCTGCACTGGGGAGTTTAGGGAGCATGGGAAACATTACAGGTCAGCAGAGCCCCTTTGGGCTGGACTGCAAACCAAGTGAAACCATCATTCCTTCCAAAATGGTCCCCGAGTTTTCCTGTAGCTCTGTCCTGGGGGCCTTCCTGGCAGGTGTTCCACTCCTGCAGTTAGCAAGGACATGCTGTTACAAAAGTCATGTCAACCTTCCTGTTAATCTGGGATTTGTGTAAACTGAAACCCGAAACCAGGTGGAACTGACCCAGTTTCAGTAATAAGCTGATATTCTGGCCGGAATTGTGAGAAGATTCCCCAAGGTTTTGTGCTGCTTAGGTTTCAGGTGTCACAACCTCCACTTTCATCTGGAGCCCAGAGCTGGATAGTG
Organism: Pseudotriccus pelzelni; assembly: GCA_035584735.1. Taxonomy (NCBI): domain Eukaryota; kingdom Metazoa; phylum Chordata; class Aves; order Passeriformes; family Tyrannidae; genus Pseudotriccus; species Pseudotriccus pelzelni. Next base: position 4,184,103 of record JAWMRA010000113.1, on the reverse strand, counting down.
CCTGGGACTTGCTGTGGAGCTGCTGGAAGGCCAGCTTGGACATGGCAAAAGGAAAACATGTGAACAGACCTTTTTCTAATAAAAATCCTTGTCTTCTGCCTTTTAATCAGCCCCTTTCCCTTGCCTTTTGATGCTGTTGGCTCTCAGAAGCCCCTGTGAGTCCCGGAGAATGTGTCTGGAAAGGACTTGGAGGACAAGGTAGTTGCCACTGACCTGAAGTCCCCTCTAAAGAGAAACATGGAGACGTGGAACTGTTACTGAAGAGAAGGTCTTTTGGTTTGATTGTATCTCTCTCACCTTGTGAGCCAGTTACCAAGTATTGCAGGACACGGCAGGTTACAAGATGAGTTCTGCTCTCACTAATACCTGCAGCGGAGGTAGGAGGGTTGGCAGGCTCGGTTGGGCTCGGTGTGTGGGCTGCTGCTCCCTCTGCTCCAGCATCGCAGATAAAAACTGGAGGGGAACCAGCTACCTCTTCAGGATTCATGTTATGCAAATTGCCAAACAGGATAAAAATAGCTATTTCCTATCACATTCTAGAACAATCCACCGCAAAGCCTATCTTTCTTTACTCTCTTGCATATACAGGCAGAGATTCTGTCTTTGCTGTGTGGATGCAGGCAAGTGTAATAATGAGTTTTCAGTTCTCAATTGTGGTGTTAAGGGGATGTGTAAGAACTTTACCCTCCTTCAGGAGAAGAGCAAAATGTTACGTGATTTCTCTGGCATTTTAGATTAATAAATTATCCTTTTTGTCTTGTAATTTTTACCAGTTAGTCACCAACTAGAGAATTTACAAGAGCAAGAAAGAGTGAAGAGAGAAGACAAGGGTGATGATTAACCAGATTTGTAACTGTTGTAGGCTCTGGCTTAGAAACAGGGATAATTAGGAATTGGAAATGTAACTTTGCTAGATCCAACAGTAATTTCTTCCTTAGAAACATCAATTTTTTTCTTTGTGGTCAGGACCTGCTCAGTTCAGCAGCGATTTTCAGAACCACATAAAGACAGAGCCCAGGACAGATCCTTTTGTGTTCTGGGGTAAGCAACTGTCCCTAGATGTCCCTTGTACATTGATAACATTACTGTAATCAACCTCTCATTCTCCTTGAGGCTTTGCAAAGCTCTGATCATGCCAGCTAAGACACTCTGCATTATGGCTAAGTGGATAATCAGTTGTGTGTTTATTTACTCTAGGCAAGTACACAAACAATGGGAGCCATCCTCACTTGCCGGGTGCTGTGGGAGAGGGACAATTCAAACAGTGCCAGCCAAAGTTATTTCACAGCTCTGGGCAAAAAAATTTAGCGGGGAAAAAACCCCAACAAGCTCCATCCTTGATATACCAAACTTTATTTATGATCTGGCCCTTCTTTTTCTCCAGTGCTGTAATCAGTAATTAATTACAGCACGGACAATTTCCAGCTGTGTTCACCTGATAAGTTGCACTTGGCCCAGTGCTCAAAAGCTATCTCTGGCTTTAAAGCGCTCAATCCCTGCATAACACGTTATCTAATTAGTATAGTCTAGGGCTTAGTCAATGAAAGATAACCACAGAAAAGGAGTAGAAACCGGTGTAACAAAGGCCTTTGTGCATGTGAGTCTTGGGATGGATTGTGCATCGCTCTGTGGCAGCAGCAACCAGGGCTCAGGTTCACTCCCTGCAGTCCCCGGCAAACCCAGGGATTAGGCTGTTGTGACTCAGACAGGACTGGGAGCTGGCAGGATGCCTGTCTTGGAGCAGCCTTGCTACATACGGTGTAGCATTTCACAAACACAGACACATCCTCATTTTGCTTTGTTCTTTCCACTGAATTCCCACCACCCTGTTCAGCAGAGCCTCCAATGTGTAGGGCACCGCCCAGCAAGGTGGCAGGAAGGCCCTGGCAGCTGAGCCAGTGGCACCTGGCACCAGGGCCATCCCCGGGAGCCGAAACCATTGGCAACAAAGTCTGTCATGGCTGCTGTTGGGGGCCTGTTGGTCAGCCCAAATGCCAACCTGCGTGGCAACTCAAGTGAGGTCAGAATTTCACAGCGAGTGCTGCTGGCAACGTGTGAGGTCTGGTGCCTCTGTTTGTCAAACCTGGGACAAAATAAGCTCAGTTCAAACACAGGTTTGAACTTCTAGTTTTTCCTTTAGCTTTCCCCCCTGCTGTCTGTGTAGCCTGCACTGCTCTATCCATACCTGCTGCAATTCTTTTTTTCTGTTTAAGGAAGCCTTTAGTGCTGGTGAGCAGGCCAAAATAGGGAGAGGGGACAGAGAGGAGAGAAGGACAAAAAGAATACCCAACCCCAAATTTTGTTCAGTATTTTTTGGAGCTAACCAGGTTGGGTTGTCCCACAGAGGACAATCTGAAGTGTAATTTCATGTGTGTGGTGTTAGTCTTTCATGGTGGGGTGGGTAAGGCCAGTCTGTGTTTTATATAGACCAAAGCCAAGTGATTATTTTTAGTTTTTAATGTTTCCCTTTTGTAATACTTCACTTTTTAATATTTTTAATAATGGTCACGTGCATTAGAGCATCGCCTGCCAAAGGTGTTGGGAAAGCTTTCAGCTGGGGAAAAGTTCCTGACTCCTGACTTCTGGCCTTCATGGCATTAAAAATGCTCCAGCTCCCTTGTCAGTCTCTTGGACTTCAGTTTTACCTGTGAGCTCACACAGCAACACCTGTTTGCTTAAGGTGGGACGGCAGTGAGCTGATATGCCTGCAGGTAGGGCCTGGCTGCCTGCCTGGTCTCCGGGGGAAGGGCTTGCACTTAATTATATCATAGGTCAGGCGGCTCCTGCCGTTGGGAGGAAGCTGCAGGAAAAAACTCCGTGGCGGAAATAAGCCTGTACTTGTGTGCTGGGCAAAACGTGCTCCTCGAGCTCGGGGGAGTTCTCCTTGGTATGTTAATGGCTCCATTTACCCAGCTCTGCTCCTGGGAATTTTGGAGCCTTTTGTGTTGCCCTTTTTCCCTCCCACCCCAGCCTGGAAATCCCGTGGCCAGGCCGGGCGTGTGGGTGCCGAGGGACAGCTGGCTCGTCCCTGCGTGGAGATCAGCAGGGGAAGGTTTAGCAGAGCCCATTGTTGTCAGGGGAGCAGCATCCTGCCACGACTGCAGGTGCTTCCTCAGCTCCCCCTGCCTCGGCTCAGGCACGTTTCTGGGCCACAAGTGCCCTGGTCCCCTGCACAGCTTCCCCTGCAGCTCAGGAGTCCTCGTGGCCAAGTGTGGGTGCTGCTGGAAGGATTGGAGGCCAGCTTTCAGGAATGTTTTAGGCTCTGCTGAGGTGTGCTGCAGGACCAGAAGTTTTGTGTAAATACAGCTACAGTGAAATAAAGGGGTGCACTGAAATACAGCAGTAACAGCCCTTCTGTGTCAGTATAGCGAGTACTCTGGACTGGGCTCCAGTGGTGTTTTGAGTAAAAGAGTACAGTTAAAAGCCATGAATATTTAAAGTGTATTTATGACCTTGGGAGCAATGTGCCAGGCACTTTCAACAGTCCATGTGTTTGGAAACCTTCGGCTGAGAAGTGTCAACTTCCATCACTTCTCCCCAAACTGGTGGTGGTTGAACTTCTTGCACGTTTGTTCCCTGGTGTGCTGGTAATGGCTGGTTGAATTTCCACCTTGTGCCCAGCAGGACCTTGGGCTGCAGCGAGTCGGGGGAGTGGGCTGAGCTTCTCCCACAGAAATTGTCCTCACAGAAATTACTATATGACTTAAACCTTGTGAAATAACAGTATCAAAACAAAGGCAACATTTTGAAATGTTTAATGAGGGGTTGGAGTGGGAGGAGGAAAGAACATGGATTCCAGTGGAAAGGAATTTGGAAATGCAAGAGAAGAAGAAAAGAGAAAACATTTGTGTGAACGTTATCAGCAGTTTTAAAAATGAACAGGCAAATGTTACGCACTGAGAATATGAATGTGGAATTGACCTTTTAATTTCACCGATGAATAAGGGAGGGCTGGGAGCTCATGTCCCCGAGGGAAAACTGACATCCTCTGTCTGATGCCAAGTGCAGGAACTGACTTCAGGTGCCGAGTGCTGCCGCTGGTGTGCACGTTTGTGCTTGGTCAGGGTGTTGAGGTGCCAGGCATCCTCGTTTACGTTAGAGCCCTCCCCCTCAGTGCGCAGCCCGTTAATCTCGCAGTAATACCCTGCACACTGATAACTAGGCAAGGAGCCACACACACAGGGCATGTCAAAACCCTCAGTATCATCCAGGAACATAAACCGAAGTGACAGGAATTGGCCGTTTAAAGAACCTTTCGACAAAGCCTTCGTTTGTTCGCGGTGTGCTGGAGCGTACATCTCCCCGCGTCCCCTCCGCGGCCGCCGCTAAATACTGAATGAGCGCCTCTGTGTGAGCGCGGGGCTGGGGCGGGCGGGCACCCCTGCCGATAAATACCGAGAAGTGCCCTCCTTTTCATGTGATAGTAATCTGAGACTGTTCCGTTACATGAGGCTCCGAACAAAAGGCTGTAATTCCAGCAGCTTCGCTCGGGAAGGTACCACCGTGTGCCGCGCGGTGCCGGGGCGCGGGGCCGGGACCCCGCGGGCACCTCTGCCGGGCGCGGCGGAAGGACTCGCTGGGGCGTTGCGTGAGCCGCTCCGCTCTTCCCCTGCCCCGCCGCCCCTTCGCCTTGGTACAGCCTTCCTTCCCTCCACCGAGCCGTATGGTAATCGAGTGACATCAGCCCGCGCCCGGGCGGCTGCTGATTATATTACAAACCAGCAGGAAGGGCTGAGGTGTGCGCGGCTCCTGGGAGCGCCGGCCGGGGCGGCAGCGCGTGGCTCCATGCTGCCTTTGCTTTGGGCTCAATCGCAGCCTTGCTTCGATTGCACTTCGTTTCGCCAGCACCAGACAAGCATTTGAACCAGATTCGAGCACTTGAGAGCTGCCTGTTGTGGAGAAAAAAATCCACGCTCCTGGTGCTTTAAGTTTGAATCCATTACAGAGAGCTTACCCGCCAAGCCACACTGCTGGATTTTGAACCGAAGCTGTTATTTACTTAGGGCTCAGGGGGAGCGTTTTCGCTAGGGACTGAAGCCAAACTGCTCAGGAAGCTGGGATTTACCTGCATGTGTGGTGAAGAAGCCTGTGGTTCCTTTATGCTGCACTTCACCGTTTCCCTGCGTTACCTGTAAATGGAATTACAAAAATCAGCCAGTATGCCCGGGCCGTTGTCCCCAGGATACGCAGCTCAGGTGCCCTATAACTATAACCAGTTAGAGGGAAGATTCAAGCAGTTACAAGGTAAGCTTGTGCGGGTTCTGGGGAGGTGTTGCCGTGCTCTGATCCCCATAAACATGTTAGTCCGGGCTTGTTCTCGTTGCATCAAGATGAGAGAGGCCAAGAGCGGTGCTGTGGGAAAAAACCCTGTGTTCTTTCAAGGGAGCCCAAGCGGCTTTTCTCACTCCGAAAGTGTCCTGCGTCTTACACAGTGCGAGGTGTGTGTCCAGCCTCAGAGCCACCCAGCCTGGCAGATGAGGACTAACCCAGACCGAGCTGCTTAGAACAAGAAGGGTGCTTAGAACAACAAGAGTGAGGAAGCAGTCTACTATTTATTCTATCCTTAAATAAAATCCGGTCGGAACTCTGGACACTAACCATAAATCCTGGCTGTGTCTGGGGACAGTGTGCAGTGCAAGGTCCCTTCCCAGCCCCTGAGTACCTCCTGAAAAGGCGGGTGGCTTCGCTTCTTCAGATGAGGAACAGTTGCATAATTCCCAAACGAATTCGTTTACTCATGCCATAGATCTCAGAGAGAGCACTCATGTACTTTTAACATTCTTGTTCTTTTTAATTTTTACTCTCCTTTTAGTAGAGAGTCCTTTAAGGTTTTCCCGTGAGAAGCAGAGGGTTCTTTTGGGGAATGGCCGTGCTCTCTGAAGGGAGGGTAGGCCTGGGCCCGGGCTGCAAACCCCCAGTGTGAGTGAGCAGTGCCCAGCAGCTCTGCCCCAGGCAGGGTAGAACAAGCTCTGCCGTTTGTCTGTGTAAGACACAGCCCAGGAATCAATGAACTCTAGCATTGCAGTTGTAAAATAAAAAAGAATTCTTCACTGAAACCAAACCTCCTTTTCCTCTGCATCCATGTGACTCTGTAGATAATCCCAGGGCAGCAAAGTGCGGCCCTTCTGTGCATGTTTCTTATTTGACTCTGGTCTGTGCTGCAAGTGTGGCCTGTGGTTTCTGTCACAGAGGGAGGAAGAGCCTGGTTAGTGCAAAGAATGTTCCGATTTGTTGGCTAAAGGAGGGAGGGGGAAAAAAAATCTTTCATTCATAGCACTTTGTTTATCTTGTAAACTGGCACGGCATGGCTGCATAGGGCATGTAATGAGGCAAAATGATAGCATCCTGAACACTGGGAACAGAGACATTCGTGGGGCAAGGCATGGAAAATCCAGGCTCCAAACTGGCACAGGAGGGGGGAATACGTTACGGGCTTTATCTTGGACATCTGTCAGATCTCAGGCTGTGGTATTTGTGTTAAAAAGAACGAGGTAAGTTTGTGGCACTAGAGGAAAAAAAAACCGGGAAAAAACCCCTGGCTCACTCCTCTTTCTTTGCTGGTTAAGTTAGCAGTCTAAAGAAGGCAGATTTTATCGTTTTCAGGGTCACTGCTTCAGGAATCCATTATCTGTGTGTTTACATCACACTGAAAGAGGAAAGCAGACTGCATTGTTGAGAGCACAGAAAGTGAATTTTCCCTTCAGTGGAATGCACCATGTTGACTTTAAGAAAAAAAGATACAAAACATGCAGTGTTCTTCCTAAAGGTACTGCAGTTTCCTCCAGCAGAAGAGATAAAATGCAGTGAATTCTCTGCAGTTGTAAGGAGGGATTTTGCAGCAGACCATCCTGTAGCTGTTTACTCACATCCCAGGCTTGGAAATGAGTGCTGCCGGTGATCTCGTTTAGGGTGGAGCTTGGCTGCAGGAAGTGTTGTGAATTATGCACCAGATACTCCCTGAAATGCTAAATAACCATACCAAATATCGGGTGTGCTGTAAAGGGAGTGGCTTCACTCTGCTGACAAGATGTCTTGCCTTGGATTAATGGCTCTTTGCTCGAAGAATATCTACAGAGCCATTATTTTGGGGTTGTCCCGTTTTGAAGTGATTCTTGCTGGGAGGCTCTGGTGCAGACATGGGATATTCTGTGGCACTGGGCATTGCTCAGGGCACCCAGGCTCAAAGCACCAAGGACCAGCTGAATAGAAGTAACATTTTTAAATGACAGATCTAGCACCAGTTTTACCTTTTCACTATGGACATGTGCAAATAAGTGAGAGCAGATGCATTTCAGACCTTCATCAGTCTGGTAAAAAGTCCGTTGTGAAGCTTTCCTGCCTTGCTGTTTTTGTGTTTTCCTCCTCTATAACTGTTTTACTGCTCCTGCCTCTGGTAGGACGGTTCTCTAGAGCAGCACCACACAGGTTGCCATAACCTCTGCTCATGTTCTTCCCACACTGAATTTGTCCCTCTTTTTTCACAGTTCCTGCAGTTATCTCATGAGTCCCCAGCTTTGCACTGGGTTGTAGCAAGGCACGGGTCTAGTGAATGTTGGGAGTTTGCCTCAAAAAAAACACTTGAGAGCATATTGTTTTGTCTAAAATAACAGAGCAAGTGCTCGGGCCCTGTACAAAGAGAAGTCTGAATCAGCATTGAGTAGGAGACAGCTCTCTCTGACCTCCTCTTTCCCAACATAGACAATACAGGAGGTTTGGCACTGGCAGCTTCATGTAAGGAGAGGAGCCAGCCGAATTCTGCCCCAAAATGCTACAAACAGAGCAAGTTCAGATCATGGGTGATCCCCATGGCACTCCTACCTTCCATCTCTTTGAAATGCCTTGAAGTGATGTTTGTAAGGAAACTCTTGTTCAACCTGATGCTGGTTGTGTGGGGCGATTAAAGCAGGTTTTGCAGCCCAGTCCCAGTGGGGGGGGGGGGGTGAAGCCAGTGCAGGTGAGGGACTGCACTGAAGGGACCGGACCGACTCCTTCTGCAGCTGGAAAGGGTCACCTTGCAGGGAATCCAGGCTCCCATTTGCCTCGATGGGCTGCAGTGAAGCAGGACATGGCAGAAGCCACTGCCAGGAGTGAGTCAAGGCTGTCTTTGTGCCAAGAGTAAGCCTGAAGCCCTGTGTATGGTAATGCAGGAGTTCCCATGCTCAGTGCCTGTGCTCATGAGAATGTCAGCACAGGTGTGGGGAGGAAAACGCTGCAGCAAGTTGTGTTTCCTTCATGAAGTTTCACTCAGTTCCTATTACGGTTAGTTCCCCTGGTGCTGGAATGATAAGTGAGTGATACCATCAGTGGTTGCTATCATCCTAAAAACCTAGGTGTGGAGTTTTGGTTCTCATGGCCACTTGTTCAGTGTGGAGGGATCATGTTGCACAGCTGGAGCTGCTCTCTGCAAGTAAAGACAGAACCCCAAAACTCGTTTGTGGGAAACACGTTGCCATGGAGCTTGTGCAGGTTGTGTCAGTGGAGGAGATTCCTCCTGCTAAGTCGGGGACAGTCAGACAGACAATGCAAGTCAAACCAGACCTGTTGTTGTAAACGAAGGCTGTCATCCGTGCTACTTGAGCGGGTATGCTTTGGCTGGGTGCGGTTGTAGGAGCTGGCAGGAAAAGGTTAATGCGAGTGGGGAAATTGGAAGGAGATCCCTGGAGCTGTATCACCTTCCAGCAGGAAGGCAGTGGTGTCCGGGGAAGCAGCTTTCAGCACTGCTCAGGGGCTCTGCCCACCTGCTTAGTGGGACAGCGGGGTACTTATTAACATCCCCGGCATTTGGGAGCTCGGGCACTTTGTCAGCTCTGTCGTTGCAAAGTTGGGCCTCAGCTCCGGAGCTGTGCCTGAGGTGTGAGATTTCCAGACAATTACAAATGTAAAATCCGGGGGGATGGGGGCAAGCTAGATCAGTGCTCCTGATAAATCCCAGAGCAGAGCCAGCTTTCAAAGGAGCTCTGTCCGGTGCCCTGCCGTATGGGACATTTTGGGTCTGGTCAGTTTTGGAATGCTGCATTTCAGGTCGCAGACTGGGCATTTTTAGTGGGAGCCTGGTGTATTTTGGTGACCAAGCTGCCTGGGAGGAAGGGCCTTTATTTTGAGCCGTGTCAGAAAGAATATGTTTGAAAAACTGGACACTGGAATAAGCCTGCAGGGAAGGTGAGCTGTCTTTCCCATCAGAATTGTTTCAGATCAGTTCTAAACTCTGGGGACACAGGCTGACTGTGGCTATACCAGTGAAGGTAACACAACTGAGTTTTGGGTGTTTGGAGTAGATCCCCTCACTGTGCTAGCAGTGCCTTCCAAGGGGGGCAGCTCCTTGGCTTGGATCCTTTGATCTGCAATGGCCAAGTAGGTTTGCTCTGGGTTCCACTTTGCCGTGGAAAGTGACCACTTTCTGAGTGGTCACTGGAATATTATCACTTCCACAATACATGGAGCTGTTTGTGTAGATTGGTTCCGATCCAGGCTGCAGGACAGCAAGAACATCTTCCTCATTTTCTGTTCTTAAGCAGGGTTTTCCCCAGATTTTCCTGCAAGAAAATCTCGTCCGCAAATCCCTGCCTGTGCCCAAGGATAAACCAGCAGAGAAGTTTGCAGGAGCTGCTGTGCCGTCGGGGCACAGGCATGTTCTGGGACACCAGGAGCCTCTGGGGGTCTGGGGGTGCCCTTTGAGTGGCCAGTGTAGCAGTCACCTTCCTGCTTTCAAGATTTACCTTGGAAAGGCTTTGATTCCTGCATGGCTCCAGGGGGTGATTACTGTCCTGGGACACTCTACTTTGTCTACCAAATGGGGCACTGGCATTTCTTGTCATGGTAATTGCAGTTAAAGGCTGAATTTCATTCCACATGAAATGTGTCTGTTCATACGTCTGGTTTACACTGATTTTTGGCTTTTTCTCCCCCTACCTTCTCAAATCCACCGAAGTTGCAAATATATTCCTGTCATGTGACAAATTTTGCTTGATTTCCTGCTGTCTGCAACACTGCAAAGCCTGCATGTGTCACAGCTTCCAGCTCCTGGGTTTGGTGAACATCTGAGCACAGGCTACACGGTTGGAAGCCCTGTCAGAAGGGTTTTAAAGGGATCTCAAACTCACTTGAATGTGCATTTCTGTGGAAGCTGGGCCCTTATCCTTTCCAGTGCAAAGATTCCTGCAAACACACCTGAATCCTTGGCTCAGCTTTTGGGCAAAGATTTACCTTTTCTGGGCATGGGGTTTGGTACTTGTGAAGATAGAGGAGGCAGGTTAAAAGGGCTCAGGGTAAGGCATTTATGCTCATGTGGTCAGTGTTGATACAGGCCGAAAAGTAAACATTTAGACTGGATTTGACTCCTCACTGAAATAACAGCAGTGAACATTTACAACTCTGGCTGTTGGCTCAGGTTTTCTGCACTCTGTTCTCTTCAGTTTTCGTTTAGAGTATATTTGTAATATTTGGGGGTTTAGCTGTGTGTGTACGAAACTTGATTTGAAAACAAACAGAAATCTCTGGGTGCTGTAGCCCTTTCAAAAAGGGTAATTCTGGTGCACTTTTTGCAGCTCTGAGCTGGTGAGGTAAACAAAGCCTGTCAGCAGGTATTTTCACATGGGACAGTGAGGTGGTTTGAATACCCTGGGGGGTGATTTGTAGGCAGAGTTAGAGCAGTAAAATGATTTGTGTGATGCTCGTAACTGGTGTAAATCTCACTGGCTCTGTGGATCTGGGAATGCAGCACGGGAACCAGCCCTTGGGTGTTCCTGCATTCCCTGTCTTCAAGAAGTTCCATGTCACGCTGTTTTGTAGTCACGTTGTAACCACCACCTGGGAGTACAGGCTCCTATTCCAAATATTTTTCCTATCCAAGAGCCCTATTCAAATGGATTGTGGGTTTTGCCATTAACTTCTGTGGAAAGTGGGGCAATAAAAAAAGCCAACGGACAGAGATGAAAGTGGTGATAAAACACCAGAACAATGGTTGTCTTCCATTCCTGGGCCTTTCCCCAAGTTGGATTTGTGATTTCCTCCTTTTCCTTAATTTCTTTCATCTTTCTGTTTTCTGTTGGGTGCTTGCTTCAACTATTAAAGTGGAGGAGCTACTGCCTAAGCTAAGTGGTGAAGAAAATCAAATTACAGTGTGATTCACAAAATCCCCATTGCCTCTCCCCTGAGATCCCAGCACAGGGTGTAGGGTTTGGTAAGTGCACCTCTTCTGCTCAGAGGCTGAATTTCATGAGTGTTTGATTACTGACAGCTCTGAAGGGCTTTTTGTCCCAGTTTAAGTTGAATTGGGAAGTGTTAAGTAGTATCAGCTATTAAGTGGCAGGGTATGACATGTGAAAATGAATTATTTTCATTGAATAGATGGGTTTGCGAAAACTGTTACACCAAATATTGGGAATCAGTCCCTGTTAACTTTCAAAGCTGTGCTGAAGGAGATAGAATAACAAAAACGAGGTGTTTGAGAATCTGCTTTGGTCTTCCCACAAGAAATGGAATCTGGAAGTTCATTTGGAAGTTGATATCTGGGCCTGGCAGGTAATGGCCTTTATCCCAGTGCGATTGTCTGAGTGAAGTGACGTAAGGACACCAAAGATTAAAGTTGTTTAATGAGTATTAGTAAACAACTCCTCTCCCAGCTCCAAATGAGTCCTTTCAAAGGACAGGGTCATTTGTGGAGAGTAAGGAACTCGTGCATTATTCGCTATATGCATTTTCACGAGCAGTGAGCAATTTTCGGCTCCCATGCCCTCCTTAATTACATGAGGCTCACTGCTCCTGCAAATGCATAGAGCTGAGTCCTCACATTTCTGTCAGGGCAGAAAAGACTGGAGGGATGGATGGGGAGCACTGGTGCTTGTGACTTGTGCTGTGGAACCAAGGTGGCGGTGGCCGGGAGAGCCCACAGTCACACAAAAGCCCTTGTGCAGTGGCTGCTGGAACAAGGGTATCCCAGGCTGAGAGCCTCCTTTGTTGGGAGGGAACTACTGTAGCCAAACTAATATTAACCAGGCTGGGAGCCCAGCTCAATGCCCCAGTGTTCAGGAGAAAGGAGCTTACAGAGAAAGGCCCTTTAGTGCACGGGGACAGCAGACACGCAGGCAGCCATGGGCCATGGGCTGGGGGCCACGGCCCGGCCTTTTCAGAGGCTTCTCAAAGGCCTGCCATTACCAAGCGGCCTTTTCACGGCATAACTGGAAGTGCTGGTAGTTCCACGTTCAATCAAGTTGGGTTTGTGCATAAAAGTATGACTCTTGAAAACACATGGACACGACAGACGGACACTGGACTGGGCCACATTGTGGTTTGTTGCATAGTCCTGCACTGGTTTTGGTAAAACTGTATTGGGGTGGTCATAAATATTTGTTATATATTATATATTATTGATATGGGCAAACAGCAAAAGCATCATCCCAAATGGCATCGTCAAGGAGGCAGATTTGGTGTCCCGTGCAGAGACCTCAGACATCTCTGCCTCAGATATTGCCAAAAAGGTGAGGCATATGTTTCCAAGGATTCGTTTAGGTTTGGGGTTAGACTCTGTAAGCTCTCTTGTCTGTTTTAGTCCTGCCAGAAGTGAGTTTTCAGGTAGAGTAGCTGCACAACTGCTCACCAAGGAGCCAGTGCAGAAAGCACGGTGGCGAGGCACAGACACAATCTGTGTGACCGCAGTGCTCTAATCACAGGCAAAGGGTTGACCTTACGCCTGCAGAGATTAAACAAAACAACATGTGGTTACAAAGAGATTTAAGAGTTTATCTGAAGAGAATAAATGCTGCCTGCCCGGAATTTTCCTGGAAAAAAACCCCTATGTTTTAAGGAAGATACTTAAATTTCACTTAATGGCTTGGCATTTCTTCAGAAAATCAGCCAATATGCAGTGCCCACTTCCAGATAATCTAAACCAAGGCAGCCCCGTTCAAGGAACTGCACAGCAGCACACTGCTGAGGGATTTTTCTCTCAAATACAGGCCTGCTCCTGCATTTTTTTGAAACAACAACTCCTCCTTGGTTTCAGCTTCTCCATGATAGTGCCATATGTTGGGTTCAGCCTTCTCCTTCCAAAAAAACCCCAAAAGTGCAGTTGTCAGTGCCCATTTTGTCCAGGCAGTGTTTCCAGTTTTTGTAAATATGATCTGATTGTGATTTGGTTCCAGGAAAAAAGAGAAGTGCAAACCTGGCTGTTACATCTGCAGTCAACTAACTACAGTTTGCTTTGGGTAATAATTAATTCTCCATCTAGTTTAGTATCTTTCCACAGTTATTTCCAGGGAAACTAGACTTTGGTAGAGCAATGGCTGCTTGTTTCAGGGTGTGCCTGGCAATCTCATGGAAGAGGCTGCTGTGAAATCACGGATGTGACTGTGCTGTGATTGCAGTCTAGGATGAGTAACAGCCATTAGGGAATGGCAGTTAGGTAAGGTCTGAATAAATAGGGGAGGTGTCTGGGAACAGCAGATATTGGTTGTCCTCTGAACTTCTGACCTTTCTGTTACTCATGGCAGAGTTCAATAATTTGGGTTAACTCTGCCTGTAAACGCTCCCGTCCTGAGTCAAGGGGCTGTGCTGTGCCCCCACCTGCTGGGACTGGAGGTGAAAGCCATGGGGTCTGTGGCACTTCTGTGCTGAAGTGGATGAAGTCTAATTGGATCCAGGCTCTAATCTTAAGCCCAGAAAAGAAGGAAAGGACATTGGGAACTGTTTTAGCCATGGCTGTGGGAACTGCATCTGCTCCCTCAGAAGGGCATTGTTCCCCATTCCCTCCCCATGTCTTTGTTCACCCTGTGGGGTGTGAGCTGAGTTCCATCCTCATGGCCTCCCCTGGGAGCAGGAAGGTGTGTGTCGCTTCCAGCTCCAGGAAGTTGCTTTAGAAAGTTGGCAGTAGCTGCAGCCCATTTGCTGACTGTTCCCAGGGTGAGGTCCTGGCCACTGTCACCTCTGCAGGTGCACTGATAACACCTCAGCCCTTAACAGATGTGCTCCTTGCACCTGGACCCAATTGCTCTTAGGTCTTGCCTAAGTCCTCACGGAAGGAGCTGCCAGGGCGAGACACGGAACTGTGGCACCGCTTTTCCATAAATCCACTGCCGCTGACATATTACTGAGTGCCTGTCTCTCTCCAAAACAAACATGTCTGATAGGGTATGTTATAAAATCCCTGTGATATAAACCTTATTTGCTGGAACGTTTGCTCCCAACAGTTGACTTGCCCTGGTATTTACCAGCCTGTAGGTGCTAATGATGCTCTGTGCCCTGTGCTGCTGGCGCCAGGCGGGTTCCAGCCAATTCCTCACTGCAGGTCCTTTCCTCCTAAATAAAAGCAGTCTCAAGTTGTCCTGGAGAGCAGACAACACTTCAGGACACCTCATATGTAAAGCCCTGAGCTGTGCAGCATGTCCTGGCAGTGCCATCCCCGTAGGGATGGATCGGAGCTCTGCCCTGGCACCAGCAGAGCTGCTCCCCAGGCTTGCTCTGGCAGGGCTGGGACACACAGAGAGCACAGCAGCAGCTCAGAGGGGACTTCCCCTGCTTTCGCTGAGTGACTGAAATGACTGGGCAGGGTGGTGCCATCTCCACAGTCCCCATTTCAGGGTGCCGGGTATGGGGCTGTCCCTTTCCTCTCTTCCATCCTCAGGAGCGTGGCCCATCCCAACCGGTCCCTGGCAGCTTTCAAGTGTCCCTGTGTGAGCCACCTAATGCCAGAACACCTTTTGCTTTCTGTGCTGCACAACTCAGCTCTCTCTTCTGGTGTTGCCAGGTTTAGAAACATGTCCCTGGCATCAGCTGCAGGTCACCGTGGACTCCACATTCAGGGTGTATTCACGGAGCTTTTCCTTCTGCATAAACACCTGGGGTGTTTGAGTTGGGCTGAAATGTGCCTGGAAGTTTGGAGACCTGGAAATCAGTGAGTTGTGACCGCTCAGGGTCCAAGAGCACACAGAGGTTCCATAAGGTGCCATAAATGCATTTTCCTGCCTGTGTACCCCTGTGTAGCTGTGGTTTGCCATAGGGCTGGGTAAGATGGGTGCAAGCACACAAATGGTTGTAGTTCAAGGAATCTCTGCAAACACGTAGGAGTTCTGTGCTTAGCCAATACCTGAAGTGTTCTGGTTTTGGGGATTTTTAAAGAAAATACCACAACACTGCTTCACTTTCTGAGGAAGGGCAAAGCCCAGAATACAGAGCCCACATGCAACATAATTAAGGAGGCCTCAGTGAAATGACTGATCAGGAGCGTTTGGGTGCTTTTATATTGATTAGGCTGAGCTGCTGGTGTTGATGCTTCATCTTCTGATTGTGCTAAAAATGAAAGACAGTAAATGAAGGTAAATTCTTGGGAGCTGCCCTGGACACCTTCCATGGGAGTCCCGCCTTTGTCTCATGTAGGGCCCTTCAGTTGTTGAGGTCAAGGCCTGGCACACTCAGTATGACTCACAAGTCCACTCTTAAGACTATAAAAACAAGTGATGTTTCTGGAGGAAGATACACTTTTAAGGTGTTCAAAGTATAATTTTACCCAGCTAATTCCTTCGATGGTTTCAAACAAAGGGGATTTTTTTCTAATTTTTTGGAAAATTGTTACCTGGGTAGGAAATACCATGCTGGAAAGGGATCTCTTTTCCCCACTCTTGCACAACTCCAAAGGCTAAAATGGTTTTGCTTAAACATTCCACATTGTCCCACAAAAGCAGATCCATAAATGACCTTTGGATTGGAATCCAGCAGACCAGCAGGAAAATGTTGAGGTGAGGAAGTAAAATGCATGTGCAACTTGTTTGTGCCTCAGTAGTCCCAAGAAAGATTTCTTACTCTTAATTATTATTTTTCAATTGCTACATAGATTTCTTAAAAACCTTTTCAATACACAGAGAGTCTGGTTGGAATGTGAGTTCAAGCTGATGTTGTGGTTCAGTTTTCTGGAGCTTTCCTCAAGGAAGTGAACAGGTGAAGCTGTCAGTTCCTCCAGCCTCAAAAGACACCATCTCCAAGACTCCCTCGGGAGCTCTGCATGATGGGTTTGCAGATTAGAACCAGAGAAGATTAGGGATTTTTCCTCTAATGCTTCTTATTGGCAGTTTGTTTCAAATCTCATTAAAATTAATGCATTTTTAAAACTCCCTTTTTTAGAAATAACTGCATTTTATAGATACCAGGGTTCCTTCAGTTACACAAGTGATTTTAATTGTAGTCTACAATATGTTTGTTGCTGCTATTCATTCGACTTTCACCTTTGGGATTTAGCTCGGATCCTAGGCTTGCTGAGCCTTAGCCTGGCTTACCTGGGGTGTTGCTGCTTTCCTCCAGCATCCTGTCAGCACAGTGTAGTGCATCTGACTCCACAAAACTGCATGCACTTAACAATGGGAAATTACTGTGTGGCCATGGAAACTGCAGGAACTGAACACATTGCTCAGCAAGGCTCGGAATGCAGCTCCTATTAATCCCTGATCAACATGCTGGTTGGTTAAATATGTGTCCTTCCATTTCAGATATTTCTGTGATAATGAAAATTATAATTTAACAGCAATTAATTATAATGATAACATTCTGAGCACAGAGGCTTAATATTTTGAAAGGATTAAATGCAGCCATCATAGGTTTCTTTATTTTCTATTCACGCTTTTCTTTCATTAAGGTGAAATTAGATTTAAATGCGAACCAACAAAGGTTTGGCATTTCTTTCATCTATTTGGGATTTCTTCTCTGCCACTGCAGTGAGTTTTTAAAGGAGCATGGTCAAAACCTACCACAGCTTGGACTTTTTTCTCCATGTAGTGTCTCAGCTTGTGCCTCAGCTGAAGGCAGAGCTTCCCCAGCTCTCTGAAATGCCTCAGTGGCATTCCATAGGGATACTGGCAGTGCAATCTGGCCCGTTTTTGTTTCATCTTGCTGAAGTTCATTCAGTCACAAATACTTCACGTTGGAAGAGCAGTTCATTTGGTCCAACACACCTGCCCAAAGCAGGGGCACCTTCCATGGCAGGTTCATAGAATCATAGGATCAGATGGGTTGGAAAGGACCTCTGAGATCATCAAGTCCAACCCTTGGACTGGTTGCTTGAGGTTGTGTCCTCTTGAGATGTGCATATCCCTGAGGATGGAGATCTCACAGGCTGCGGGGAGCTGCTGTGTGCACACCCCCACAGCGAGGGTGTTCCTGCTGGGAGCCCTCAGTGACGGCTCTTTTGCCAGAGAAGATGGAATTGGCCATGCATGTTGCTGTCTTCCAGGGAATGCTGGGCCCTAATGGCCATCTCTCAGTGCGTCATGGCTGGTTAACAGCTACACGGTTGTGTTTCCCAGTCCCTGGCTAAGCAGGATCCCAGGCTGGCCTTGTAGGAATAGCAGCGCCCACAGTCCTGTGTGAGAGCTGGTGCATCCCCCAGTGCTGGCAGGAAGTAATAAAAACACCCCAGCTCCTTCTCTCTACCCTTGTTTTCCTTTCTATAGATGAGTGGGAATCCACTGTAAAAACTCTCCTGCTGCTGGGTTTGGTGAACACGAGCACAAATAAGACAGGGAAGTACCTGGCATGTTCCCTGCCCATGCCAAGCCCTGCTCTCACCCTCTCCAACACTGCCAATCGAACAGTGGTTTGGACAAGTGGTTTGGACTATTTCTGTCCCCCCCAAATCCCCTGGCACTTCCCTGCATTATGCTGATAGTGCTTGTTAAAGGAAACGGCTGAGACCCCCACAAGACTGTGCGTTCTTGAAATAGTGCGGTGACCTCAGGTCTGCATTGTTCTCCTGTGGGAATGTCCCAGGCAGTGTCTTGGGACAGGCGATGCTTTTTCCAGGCTCTTTTTGCTGAGGTGATTTGTCTATTACGCAAAAGGCAACGCGAGTACAAAGTGCTGCTGACGGACCAGCCAGGAGGGGTTTGTGTCCCTGCCTGGAAAATGCCACCAGCACTGAGGCATTTTTGTGCTGCTGTTTAAAGCAGGCCCATTTGAACAAGTGTACTGCTGTTTGGTGTAAAAACGGTTTTGTAACATCTTTCTTCAGAAAGGAAAAAGAGAGGCCCAGAGGAGGCACCAAGACAATCCAAGGGATGGAGCAGCTCTGCTGGCAGGAAAGGCTGGGAGAGTTGGGATTGTATAGCCTGGAGAAGAGAAGCTTTGGGGTTACCTAATTGTGACCTTGCAGTGCCTGGAGGGAGCCTGCAGGAAACATGGAGAGAGACTGTTTACAAGGGCCTGGAGTGACAGGACACAGGGAATGGCTTCCCACTGCCAGAGGGCAGGGTTAGATGGGATACTGGGAAGTAATTCTTCCCTGTGAGGGTGGGGAGGCCCTGGCCCAGGTTGTCCAGAGAAGCTGTGGCTGCCCCATCCCTGGGAGTGTCCAAGGCCAGGTTGGGTGGGGCTTGGAGCAACCTGGGCTGGTGGAAGGTGTCCCTGCCCTTTGGGCTTGGATTGGGTGACCTTTGAGGTCATTCCAAGCCAGACCATGTGATTCTGTGATACAGTTTGGGGCCAGGCCTTGGTCCTCATGAACATTTGTCTCATAATGGCCTTCAATAACGTGGGCAGGTGTGTGTAACCCAGGGCACAGGGGGGTGGCTGAAGCTGCAGGTGGGTGTAGGTGTTTCCAGGAGCAGCACCCAGAAGTGTTGAAGCACTTTAATCAGCCTCTGGAAAGGTGGTGTTCCTGTAGTTGCTTTGCATTTCATAGAGAATAACAAGCAGGCAGTGGGTTTCCCGGAGGTCCAGAGAAACAGCTGAGTGGTGGCTGTTGGTGCAATGGGCTGTGTGGGGTGTTCTTCATAGCAGGGAGCTGGGCCTGCTGTGGGACATAGTTCCATGGGTTTGTATTCAGTTCCGCTGAAGTTAAACAGGCAGTTCACATAACCACTGCCACTGCAGGGACAGCTGAGCACACACTCCTCTAAAGCTGCTTAAACATGTCATCTTCATCTCCTGAATTAAAGGAAAAATCAAAATCAAAAGCTGAGTTCTTCCCCCAGTTTAATCTGTCAAACCCAGATGACTGTTAAATTTCTTTTATTTGCTGTGGGAGACTTTGCAGCGACTTTCTGCAGATAAACATAATCATTCTTGTCCATGAATCCGAAGCTGGCTTTGGGAAGGTTTATTTTTATGTTGCTGACAACAAAATGCCATAAAGTCTGTGTAAAAATAAAGACAATGAGGGGACCTGCCCTTCCATGGCCCAGAGTGCTTGGCTGGCTCCCGGCCATTGTTCTGTGCATCATGTCATTGTGTGAGGGAGTTTAGTGCCACCAAAGAGACAAAGCAGCACAATTTTGTCCCACATGCTGCATTGTGGAGCTTTCCCTTTTTTCTTTCCAGAGCCTTTCCAGCAGTGAAAGTAGTCACATGCTGTAGTGTTTAATAGGGAAGGGTAGATATTTAATAGGATTTAGGAGCTGGCTGGTGCATCCTAGTAAAAGCAAACGGATTGCTGAACACACCCCGACTTCTCTACAATAATCTCCATGTAGCAGAGTCAGGAAAGCAGCAAGGATTTTGCTCCTAAAGAAATCATCAGCTAAGCAAAACATGAACAAAATCCCCTCGTTGCTGTGTCATCTTTAACATTTGCATTCAGGTTCTTAAGTCATGTTGGAGCATGTAAAAGCTTTGGTGTGATCTCACCCTTTGGGATGGGAAGTCACTCCACCGATTACTTTGTGCCACAAAATAACCATTAACAAATGCCTTCTATTTGCATCAGAGCCATCAGCTGCTCCATTCCCTTTCCTGCAAGATAAACTGTGGTCAAGAGTGAAAGGGAAGGAGAAGTCTTTTCCTAAGCCTTGCACCCACATTTATCATGTTCTCTGGGTGCCATGTGTAGGTTTGACTTGCTGCAGCTTTCCTTCTGGTTTGTTACTTGTCTCTGCACAGGTGTGTTGAGGACTTGTGTTTTCTGCATTAAGCTCCTTTTCCCCCCCATTTTCATCAACCCCAGTTTTCAGTCCTGCCCCACCATCTGCAGCTGGAGAAAAGCAGCATCCATTGTTCTGTTTACTGCCCTGCTGCTGAAGGGGAGATGGTTGTAGGACACTTGAATGTTGAGAAAAACTGATTTTATTTCTTTGTCTCTACAGGATCCCCCTGACCAAGTGATCCTTCCTCCTTCCTTCCTTTTCTGCCCTATAGATCAGTTCCAGTATATTTCTGTTTAGGCTCTCCGTGCCTTTACTGTACATGCTTACGCATTGTTCTCTCTGGGCTTCCTGAAGCCGCGGAGCCTGACAGAGCCTGTGTGGGACCATGTGGAAAGGCCATCATTTGGGAGTGTTTATCCAAGCAGATGATTCTCTCCTCAGCTGCTCCGGTGTGGATACACAGAGGCACTCTTTTCCTCTTTGGGCTATATTTAGTGTTGCATCCCTTGAGTCGTTTGCAGTGTTCATGCCTCCTGAAACAGCAGAGTTTTGGACTCATGTTAGAATTATTTTATACTCACAGTTGCTCCTGGGTTACTCGAACAAATGGGGAAGGTTACCACAGCTCACCCACTCGTGTTGTTTTTTGAGAAAATCTGGTTTGATCACCACATTCTGATCCCAGTAGCTGATCTGCCCTGCTCTCAGGCATCTCTCTCAACTGAGAAACCTCCAAGCACAGCTGGAATTTGTGAAGCTGTTGACTATTCCCAGCTATTTCACTTCATACGCCCACAACTGTGACAAAGCATAGAGTAATGTCCTGCACCCTGAAAACCTACAGCAATGGGAACGTTGGCCTGTGAGAGGAAGTTCTGTTTTCTCTGTGCTCAATTAAGCGAGGTTATAATCTGAGAAGTTCTGGGAAGCTTTGGACAGTGGATATCAGCAAAAGTGGTGTGCCTGGAGCAGTGCTCAGCTGATCTCTGAGTCAGGGTGTTCAAGCAGTGCTTCGTGTAGGGCGCACACCTGGGCTGCTGTAGGGAAAACAGGAATGATTCTAAACTGAGAAAATTACTTTCAGCATGGAAATCAAAAAGGTATAAACGTGTAAGTGACTTGCTTTTGGAGTTAGGGATTAAAAGTCATCTATAATTTGTCTTGCTTGAGATATCCCAGGGATCCATGGACACTGCCAGAACCTGGAGCAGCTGCTGGGCTTGGTGCCTGGTGCCTAGGCTGTCCTGAGGTGTCTGAGCATAGGCAGCAGCCCCAGGCTGCTCCTTCCAGCTCTCCCTTTGTGCCCAAATTTCTGTTTCCCCCAGGAGCGTTTGGGCTCCTTTGAGAGCACCCCTTGCCTGCCCAGGGCTGGCAGGGGCGGCCCAGACGTGTTTGCAGTTCAGTTTGGAGCGGAGTCAAGGTCAGTCTGTTGGCAGTGTGGTTTGACCGGTGTGGAGGAGCGAGCAGCTCAGCTTGGAGCTGTGTTTAGCAAGCAGGGGCCTCACAGGGAGCCTTTGCCAGGGCAGTGGTTGGTGCTGCAGGCTTGGGGGAGAACAGAGGGGCTTCTCCCAGGCGGCTCTGCAGCCCTGCCGTTCCCAGGGCAGTTATTGGAACAGCTTTACCATTCCTCTGGCACGGCCCTGTTGAGTTCAGCAGAGGAGCTGAGTGTGTGACATGGGGAGGGTGTGTGTGACCCCCTCCCACTGTCCCACACTGGGGACTCTGGGCTTTCACAGAGTTGGCTACAGGTTTGTCAGGATTTTTTCTCATCAAATTAGTGGAGGAAGATTTGTCTCTCCTCAGGCGAGGAAGGGACTGGCTGCCTGTTTGTGATCCTTTCCAGCCCTGTTTATGTGAGTTCCAGTGTACAAACTCCGGTTTATTTACCAAACTCCCAAACAAAGTCAGTCCTTGATGTATCCCAGTCCCAGCGCTGGAGTTTGCAAACCCCTGTGTGGTGGTGGCATTGTCATGTCCTTCCTCATGAAGGACATTTCCTTCCCAGTGTTGCCTCAAGATAAGTTGGATTCTCCATTATCGATTCTGTGGCTTCCGTTTCCCTGCTGTGTGTGTTGTGCATGTTGTGTGTTTCTCTTTACCCTTGGGAAACAAATGTTTTCACAAGCTGTAGGACACTTGGGGCTCCACCCATATCCTCTAGGTTCAATTAATCTTAAAAATCTGTAGCTGTGTTTTTGAAAGTATGAAGGACGTTTGTGAAAACCATCACTTGGGGTTCATAAATAGCCTTCAGGACCCATGGCTGATGTTAAATGCCCGGTGTCACCACTCACAGGGGCACCTGGCCCTTAGTGTGGAGGGTTTTGCACATGAAGAGAGTCACAGCTGTCTTCTGTGCTTAGAAAGAAAGGTACCTTCAGAGGAGTGATACTCAGAGCCCTGGCAAGGGCTCTGAGTACCACTTTTCTGTATGTACCTTTCTTCAGGGCTCTGAGTACCACTTTTCTGTACATGCCTTTCTTTCTCTGAAACACACAACCAAAATGCATGGAATTAAATTCTGTGCATGTTTAAACCCGAAACCCCAGAGCAGAAAAATACAGTTTATCAGTTAGAGAGGATTGGTAAAGGCATTGCAAAAACCCGCTGTCATTGTGAAACACCATGTAGAAATAATCAGGAGAGGTTTTGACACGACCAGCCCCAGTCACACCGCCTTCCAAACGGGCTTGGTTTGCTCTTTCCCACGTTGTGGGAGCGGGAGAGGAGTACAGCGATGCGGGGGTAAGAAGGGCTGGGCCTTCTCCCTGCGGGGGCTTCCATGGCTGAGAGAGCCGGTGGGGAATCAGAGCCGTGCTCTGCCCGTGCCAAGGGCGGGATAAAGCCTGGCCTTCCTGGGTAAGCGCCCCATTAGGGGCCTGAAAGAGCTGCTGTGTCTCTGCGGTGGCATTTGCTGAGATAAGTTGCTGGCAGAGAGCATGTGGGGCCTGGCTCCTGGATGGTGCTGCAGGGCTTTCCCACGGGCTACAGGCTGCACCAGGGAAATCAGGGATCTCCCTGCTTTTGTCCCTTCTTGCTGAGAATCCGAGGGCAGATGGGAAGAAAATGAGGAGCCATGGATAGCTCCAGCACTGAAGTTGCCTGAGCACACAAGAAGACCCGGCTGTAGGCTCAGCACGAGCAGTTGGTGCTGGAAGCAGCACGGCTGCGGTGCCAGAAGACAGTGTCACCCTGTTTTGATCTGGTGGGTGAGCAGCAGCAGGCCGGGGCCACAGAGGATGGGTGGGGAGCAGGTGAGAGCAGCACATCAAGAGCGAGCGGAGCGGGGGCGGAGGGGGCGCCCAGAGAAACCAGCCCCGCCAAAAACAGGAAACCAGGACCACAGAGAGCAAGAGGGAGGAAATGGGAAGGCAGAGAGGGAAAGGTGGCCACTGCTTGAACTAGAGCAAGGAAAACACCCATGAGGGCACCACCATCAGCTCCCGAGGCACAGAGGGCCTGCAGCAGGGCAGGGAGGGCCTTATGAGCTCTGTCCCATCCTCTCCCTCCCTCATCATTCATCGTGCTTGAGGATGCTGAGGCAACACAGAAGACAAGGAGTCAGTGGAGCTTTTTCAGGGTGCTTTTCCTGAGTCCCTCTTGCCTGAAGAAAGCACTGTCTTGTCCTCCTTTAGGGCCACTGATGGTGGTGGGGAAGCCTTTTTGGGAAAGTGGTGCCTGGGTGACATTGCCGCTGTCCCCAGGAGGGACCCACCTTCCCCCTTCTGGAAGGGCTGGCTGCAGCCTCTGCTCTTGGCTTCCTGGCTTTGCTTGCAGCAGCAGAAGCTCCCAACTGCTGTCAGTTAATCCCATGGCACCAAAGGCTCCACAGCCTCACTTGGCATGTCACTGCATCTCCCACATTGTGTCTTTCATCTGCTCAAAGTTACGCATCGTCTTTGTTACAAAAACCACATGGAAGTTCTTTTCCCACCCATTACTTTTGCTGTGATCCCAGACTGGGAAGTCTGTTGGTAACCATAACTTTTGACCACAGATGCTTCTGATGGGTGGCTTTATGATGGTATTTGGTAGCTTTTTTTGTTCTACATAATATTTTCTATATCCACCTTTATTTTTAGATCCTGTACATCCACATTTCTCTTTCGAGTGAATGTAACCACAGGGATCTCTGAATGTTGTGCTTCTGTGTAGACACTTACAGTGACTAAACAAACAAACTTGCTGAGTTGTTTTGGGGCTTGTTCAAGCTGATGAAGGGAGATGTGGTAATTTCTGCTGGAATTTTCTTTAAAGACCATCAGCTATTGCAAGGTTTCTCTTCTGTGACTCATTTCAAAAAAATACTTCAAGTAAAGGCATGGATTACTAGACAAGCAGATATGCAGATCTAGCATTCCTGGATCTTGCTATAAATAGTTCATAAAATACATATTTCAGGCTAGTAGGCACTCACTGCATTTCCTGCTGATTTCTTGTTCTCTTCCTCTATTACAGGAATCCTCTGCCTTTTATCGCTAACCCCACCTTTTACAGCCTGCCAAAGCCCCATTTTTATTTCACATCTTACAGGGAGGTAAAAGCTGTCAAACTCGGGACAGTTTCAGTGCAGTAGCTTCGGTCACACCCTACCCATGGGTAGCAAGAACGAATTCAGCAATCAGTGGGAGGAACTGAAATCTCAGGGTGGGGTTTGTGCAGCTGGGCAAACGGCCACTCTGGTGCACATCTGCTGTTCCTCCCACTGACACCATCCTATTAGCTGCCTTCTGTTCTTCCTGTCTTTATTCTTTTACTTGTTTTCCAGCTTTCTATCCTCTTCAGCCTCACGCCTGTGCTGAGATCATGCCCACACCATGCTGTGCTGTTGGGAAGGGGGCACATCCTTCTTTTGGAAGGAAAGCATCCACCAAAACCGTGGGCAGTCAGATCTGCACTGGCACAGATATTTTCTGTTTCAAACAATGTACTCGGAGCTTTCAGAGCTGGAGATGTGTTGCATTGTGGTTTAGGATTCACCTGTCTCTGTGTCCTGTTTCAGCGCATGCCAGTGACTGATGGAGGCTTGGAATCTCCTCTGCTTGGGAAAAGCAGAGCACTTCCATTCATATGCCTAGCTGTGGATTCCAGAGTCTGAGCCTGAGCACCTGTGTGTTGACAAATGTGGTCTGTAGTAGTTCCCAGCTCAGTGAAATGACTTTTGGCTGACAGGGAAGGGCTTCATCCAAGCCCTTGGCAAAAGAATTTAACCACGGAGATGTATAATGCTTCTGTCTGAGAGTTCTGGGCTTGGCAGATGGCTGGGTAGGAGTTTGTGAATTAATGTGGACCGCAGCGAGCCTGTGCAGGGAGAGAGCTCTCAGCTGATGTTTTCCTGTATAAACAGTTGTGAAAGACTGGGAAGGAAAGGTGGAAAGAATCAATTTTTCTATGGCTTTAAATTAATGCAAGTCCCCATCAGGCATGCGGCTATGGAAAAGTTCATCTTGACATTGTGTTAATACAGTTACCAGTGTTGACTCTGCAAATAAATATTGTCATCAGGAAGGAAAAAACCAGTGGAAAGCTTTGGGCTCTGCTCCCTTTTGTACCTGTCTTAATCCCAAGTGACTTGTGGTAGTTCGGGGATTCGTTGTGGGTTTGTTTGCACGTTGCAGAGCAGGTGAACTCAGCAGGTGAGGAAAGGTAGGTTTTCAGTGGAAAGTCTGAATTTCACCAGTGATTCTCCCAAGAAGACAAGCCATACCTCTCATTTAATATTAGGTGTTTGAGTGTCACATCTTCCTGCAGCTCCATGAGCTGTGATTTATTGAGAGTAACGTTGTGTTTTCCCCACAGATGAACGTGAGGCAGTGCAGAAGAAGACCTTCACCAAGTGGGTGAACTCCCACTTGGCACGTGTGTCCTGCCGGATTACAGACCTGTACACTGACCTTCGGGATGGAAGGATGCTCATCAAACTGCTGGAAGTTCTCTCAGGAGAGAGACTTGTAAGTGTCTGTTTGTGTCCATTGTGGGACTTTGGTTTGGGGTGGGGTTTTGGTGAGGCCTTGGCTCCACTCGAGTACAGCAAAACTGAGTACTGAGGGTTCAGCACTGCAAATGTCTTTTTACACTGTAAAGGAGAAAAAAGAGCTCTATTGCTTCAGCTGGATCCAGA
Source organism: Pseudotriccus pelzelni (assembly GCA_035584735.1). Classification (NCBI taxonomy): domain Eukaryota; kingdom Metazoa; phylum Chordata; class Aves; order Passeriformes; family Tyrannidae; genus Pseudotriccus; species Pseudotriccus pelzelni. The sequence continues at coordinate 4,158,144 of JAWMRA010000113.1, read as the reverse complement.
CACCATTAAAATGTTTTCCTGCTGGTTTCACTGGGAATCAAAGGCAGTCTTCTTCAAAGGTTCCTTGCTGGTAAGATGCTGAGCGCTTCCAGCAGCAAGTTCCCTGTTCCCCAGTCTGACAGGCACAGAGCACTGGATTGTGCTCAGAGAGATAAGGCTTGGGCTGTCTTTGGCTAGGGGGATATCTGAAATGAATTGAAGTACGTGGGTGAAATTCGTCCTTTGGGTGTGCTGAGACACCCCCTGATAGCAGCACAGGGGAGCGGTGAGTGAGAAAGACCCTGCAGTGAAAACTGGGTGTCAGGGAACAGCTGGGTATCAGTTTTTCCCTCAGTTCCTGAAATGATGGCCATGCTCTTAACTGCCTAATTTACAGCAATCTTTTCAAAGAAATACGGGTCTGTGGCTAAGACCCAGGGCTACATGGGGCTGCAGCTGTGTAATCACTTGTCATCAAGCTCTCCTATTAGTGGAGCTCCATGGCTTAAGACTCTGCTTAATGAGTTGAACATATGGCCAGTGTAGTGTGTGTGTGGTGAGGCAAGAGAGGAGCTTTCTAAGTGCATCTTTGAGGGCAAGGCAGCTCAGGGGGGCACAGCAGTGCCTGTGTGGGTGCAGGTAGTTCATGGGTTTGCCAGCTGCAGGTTGCTCAGAAGCTCTTGCTCTCTGCCAGGAGTGGGGTTTGACGTGCTCCTGCGGGCAGCAGGTGCTTCCTGCAGGGATAACCCAGACCAACGTGCCCCGTGAAGAGAGGGTAGAAGCAGCTGCTGTGCCAGCTCTGCTGAGGTGTTCTGCCTGCCTCCAGGCTTTGCCTGTCAGTGGCTCAGAGCGGGCCTGGCACTGTGGCCGTGCTGTTCATTGACACTTGTCATCCAGGTTTCGGGCAGTGCAAACCGGGGTAGGGAGCAGCCACTTGCACCGTGGTTTGCTATCACCTTGGCAGCTGCCACACCACCACAAATTCCTTTTGCAGCGTCCTTATCTGGGGCTGGAGGACAGCAGGCTCTGTTTGAACAGGACATTCCACCACACCTTCCTCTGCAATGCACTGAACCTTGAGACAATTACACACACCAAAAGTATTCCAGAAGGATTGGCACACCAGCCACTTGCTGATGTTCTTCACTCTTTTGGAATTTATTTTAGTGGGTATTGCTTAAGTTCTGACATCTCCATGACCACCAAGAGAAATCTAAAGGCAGAAAGCCTAAAACGCAGAAAGCTTAAAATCAAGAAACATGAAATGCCAAGAAAGCAGAAGCTGGCCTACATAAGTATTTTAATATGGTATGTTAGCTGGTGCAGTGGAACAAACAGAACTGCTTCCTCACTTTTGAAACTGGAATTCAGAGTCTGGAGCTGGAGCCATTCCTATGGAGCAGTCTGGGATTTAGGATGCTGATCAGGGAAGCAGGGCTGCTCTTTGCCCTCTCTAACACCTCCAGCCTCAACTCTGCGTCTTTCAAAAGCTGTTGTGATTCTTACAGATGAAAACCCAGAGCTTTGGGAGGGTGTCGGGGAAACTCAGAATGAGAGCATCCAGTAAGGACAACATCTGCATCTTCTTGACTTTGCTAAGCTTCTTTCCTAAGCTTAGTGTTTAGCCCAAACCTTATTACACAAGGTCCTCTGTGTAGCATGGTATTTGGGGAGAAGCTGATGGCATGCCATGGTCTCTCTGAGCACAGTGGGGAAGGATCCAGGCTGCATGAAAGGACAGCTGTAATTTGGTTTGCACACACTGTTCACCAGCTTCTCCCAGACAGAAAAATAAAGCTGGGAATTGTTTTCAGCATAAGATTAAGCATTTAGCTCAGTTTCTTCCATAACTAAATAAAGGATTAGTAAATTCCTTACAATTCTTGGATACTCAAGGGTCAAGCCATTTAAGCACATTCTCTGTAGCGAGTTCTGTCACATTTTTACTTGGCACGGGGAAGGAGTTTGATGTAAAAGCAGTTTTCCTGTAATGTGTGTGTGAAGACTCTGGGTTTAGGTGCCTCTTTTCCCCCTGCTCAGTACCTGGAGCTGTGCAGCTCAGTAACTGTGCCAGTTATGGCTCACTGTCTCATCCTGAGGCTGTGCAGGGGAGTGTGGCACGCACAGCCATACCTTGCACAAACCAGACTCAGACGCCTCTTCCTCTAAATAAAACATGTGTTGTGAACGGCCCTGCCTCTGCCACCTCGGGGCTGGAGCTCCTGAGCGCAGAGGGGTTGCTGCTGGAGCCATTCTCTTTGTGCTCGGCAGTGTGAGCGTTAGAGGCAGTGCAGCTCCTGCCTGGGGAGGTGAGGAAGGCTGTGGTGAGGCAGGGGACAGGCTGAGGAGTGCCACCCTGCTGGGAGCTGGCCACAGGCGAGGGCTGGGCCCGTCCTTGTGAGAATGAGCCCTCCTGCGGAGCTGCTCTCTGCTCCGGGTGTAGCTCAGGGCTGCAGCCAGGCCTCCGCCTGCCCTCCCACCTAAACAGCCTCCCCGCCTGTGTTCTGCAAGGTGCAGGCAGAGCTGTGGTCCAGCTCATGGCACTGCCGGCGGATGGGGGGTACAGCGGGAGGCTGATCCGGGCTGTCCCTGCAGGAGGAGGATCTCCGGCTGCTGCAGTGCTGCTGCTGGGCCCTGTGCTGGCAGGGTGGCTGCTGTGTGCACAGGCTGCACAGCCAAGGGGGCCTCTTTGCAGGGACGTTTGTAGCCCAGAGCAGTGGTAGCCCTTGCTGGGAGCTGGGAGTGACTCTGTGCCCTGGGAGGAGGAGGAAGTAGAGCTGGCTGAGGCTGAAGCTCAAACTGCCACATGGCCTCAGGCTCTGTGTGTCCCAAAGGGCACCTCTGTGGCAAGTGTTCCCTCTGCACCATCCCCTGTGGCACAGACTGGGTTTCTAGGGACTGTACCATGGCTGTGGCTCAAACTCTTTGGTGCAGGCTGGGCTGAGGTTTTTGCCTGGGCTATTTCCTTGGCCACTTAATTACTTTCACTGCAGAAAACAAGGAAATTATGTTGATTAGTCGTTTGGCTGAGTACCTTTGGTGACATCCCAGTGAGCACTGAACAAGCTCTTCAGCTGTAATACTCATCTGCAGAACAAAATGCCTTTAATTTTATTCAGGTTTGCAGCAGAGTTCTGCAGGCTGTTAATATATTCACTGCTTTTTTCAGTTGGACTGGGCCTTCATAAATTGTGTTATGTTGGCGTAGCTGATTTTTTAATTAGTATTTTGACTTTTTTCTTCCTATAAAGAAAGTTTTTGGAATAAATCTCTTTTATTTTCTTACTATTTATCCTATTTACTGACCAAAAAAAAAAAAAAAAAAAGCAATGCCACTTCTTGCTTGAGGAGTTTTACTGAGTAGTTTATTGTTCAAACCTAAGCTGCCTTTTTGGAGAAGAGTGTATCTGTATTTTGGAGCATTCATTACCAATTCCCCCTATTTGTCAGTTATCAGCTGGTTTCATATCTGTACCTGTGCAGAATCTTCTCTTTTAGTGAGGAAGAACTTTTACTTGGGAAAATGTAACAGGTGTGGCACGATCTGAACATAATAATTTCTCTTCCAGCTAGTGACGGAATATCCCAGACAGGAAAGACAAGGGAAATAAGAGGGCAAAACCCTCTGAAAGGCAAATGAAACTGGTGCCATGTGTTGACTTTTCCACCATGGGTTTGACTCGTGCTGTCATTATCCTGCTGAAAAGGGGCTGGAAGATGCAAGGTGCAGTTTTGTCCCTGGAATCTGAAGGACAAATGCAAACAGTGTTGCTGGCTGGAAATGCAGAACATGGTGTTCATGTTTCCTTTTCCCTTCCAGCCTAAGCCAACTAAAGGAAGGATGCGCATCCATTGCCTGGAGAACGTGGATAAAGCCCTCCAGTTCCTGAAAGAGCAAAGAGTGCACCTGGAAAACATGGGATCTCATGATATTGTGGATGGGAATCACAGACTGACTCTTGGCCTTATTTGGACTATTATCCTGAGATTCCAGGTGAGGCTGTGTGCACGCACACACACGCACCCCTGGCTGTGCTTTTCAGACTCATTAGGAACGCTCCATTAAGGAGCAGAATGCACCCAGCTGCTCCTCCGTGGTGGGAGTGGGAAGTGTTTGGGTACCTCGGGATAAATTAGTCCTTGTGGTGCTGCTGCTGTGCAGTGGGAGTTTCCTGTGTGTGAAGTCACTTGGCTTTATTTCTAAATCCCTAATAAACATGAAGCTTCAGTCACAGGCCTCTTCCCCGGACCCAGGACGAGGTGCTGCCCTCAGCTACTCCCCACCTCCAGGGGGTTATCCATACCCTGGCTGACTTGGCACTGACAGGATTAAGGAATTGCTTTAGTGTCCCAGCTAAAGGCTGACATTTCTTGTTTTCTAGCATATTAGTCTTTGCCCACAGTTAAAAAAGGCTGCAAAGTGCTTTTGCAGAAATAATGAATCCATATGCTAAATATATAATTTATAATAAATAGCATAGTAATAAATATTTAATAACATTAACTTTGGTGTTTCTCAGTGTTCTTTTCATCTCATGTGTTCTCTCAGAGAAATATTCAAAATGTCTATGTTAATTTTAGATCCAAGATATCAGTGTTGAAACTGAGGACAACAAAGAAAAGAAATCTGCTAAAGATGCTTTGCTTTTGTGGTGCCAGATGAAAACAGCTGGGTGAGTGTGGATTAAGTGATTATCTCTAAAGCTCTTACAGCATTTTGAGTTTTGATTGAAATAATTTTAAATGGGCAAACAAATATCTCTCCTTAAGTGGATTCAGCCAAGGGACGTGAATTGATGTTTATAAGTCAGAAAATTCTGAATTTCTGATATTAATGCTGAGAGATAAACATACAAATCTGATAATCCATGGTATATATAGTAATATGCTGACTTTTTCACCCCGTTCTGAAGAAATAATGATGCTTCAGATGTTCGCCACCAACTTTCCCCTCTTTCCATATATATGGAAATATTCCAAAATGTCTTTCTCCGACAGTATCCTTCTTGATAGTTAAATATAGGAATTCAGTGTGTTTCCTCCATGAAACCTGGATGTCCCTGTGTTGATATGGGACACTCCAGCGTTACTCAAGTGGTCCTTCATCTTCTTCCAAGAGCTCTCATGAAGATGATCTATGAGCAGAAATATTTGGAGATGTGCAAAATACCCAGATCACCAAACCAGTAATGTTTGCTGTGTATCCCCTGCTGCAGTGGGGCTGTCATATTGATTACTGTCCTGGTTTTTGTTCTGCCAGTTACCCCAACGTCAACATCCACAACTTCACAACAAGCTGGAGGGATGGGATGGCTTTCAATGCACTGATACACAAGCACAGGTACGTGGGAGTGAAGGTCTGCCCTGGCTTTGCACTTACCTCTCAGCTCAAGTTTAAAAGCCATGAAGAGGAGGAAGTTGAGGAATTGTTGAGAGTTTTACAGCAACTTGCCTTGTTTGGGGCTTTACAGCCCTTGTGGTCACTGTGAGCTCAGCTGGGCAGCAACTTCTCACATCACAAGTCAAAACAGGTTGTGTGTGGTTTCAGGAGAATTAATTACACCCGTGATTATTTGGGTTTGGTTTGGTTCTTGTATCTTAGTGAGGAACCCATGACCAGCTCTGGTGGCCTAGAATCTGGGGTGGGAGGGGGAAACCACACACACACAGCAGCCTGGAGGGGAAGGGAATCCCTGCACAAGGACAGCAAATGTGGCATTGTGCTGGCATGGCTGGGGATGGTGCCCATGGCAAGCTGAGGCTGAGTGATCCATGGCTCTCACGCTTCCATGGCCATGCGGAGACACTCATGACCACAGCTTAGTTCTTTCCTCTGCAGGGTGACCTTCCTGCTGTTTAGTTCTCCTCTGTTCTGTCCCATGGTGGGGTCCTGCCATGCCATGTGCTGGGCATTGCTGCATTCCTTTCACACTGCCCCGGAAATGCACAGGGCTGAGGGGCACGTGAAGCCTTGCCTGGGGTTCTGAGCGTTGGACATGTTATTTAGTTCACTTGAGGGTGGCTGCACCGTGCTTTGGGAAATCTAAAGAATTTTCCATCCTGTCTAGGCCTGATCTGATTGATTTTGACAAGCTGAAGAAATCAAATGCACACTACAATCTGCAGAATGCTTTTAACCTTGCAGAGCAACACCTTGGTCTTACCAAGCTCCTGGACCCCGAGGGTAAGAACTGCTGCAGTTTCAGCACTTCAGGGCTCTTTGTGGGCTCTCTTTTCCCACCTCTCCTTGTCAGAGCACATCTCTGTGATAGCTTTTTGTGCTCAAGAGCAGCTGGATGCAGCTGACTCACCTGGTGATACAGCCAGGGAGGGAATGCAGGGTGTCTCCTGCAGAAAACTGAGCAGCAGGAGCATAAGAGCCATGTATCCATAAAGTCATTCCAGTCAGGGGCATCCTTCTGATCTGTTCTAAGAAGCAGAGATGTCTCAGTCCGTGCTTTCACAAGAATGTGTGCTCAGTGCTGGGACAAGCACCTTTCCTGTGACAGGGCAGAGGTGGTGTGTTCAGGCCAGTTTCTTCTTGCCTGTTTCCCAGTGCCTCAGAATTGCTGCAGGACAGCAAATATTTTGTTTTCCATCTGTATCTCTCAGATATGCCTGGACAGACAAACCATTAGATTTGAATTCCTGTCTCCAAATGCTGACACAGCACTGAAGTTCTCAATTAACAGTAGTTCTGTCAACTCACACAGGCACCAGAGGAGTAATTTGGCTGTGCCCAAGCTGTGGCACAGTCTGACTGTAGGGCCCAAAGGCCCCTGCTTTAGCCCTGGTCCACACTGACCCACAGGGATAAAGCTGCACTTAGTGACAGAGTTCAGTACTGTCCAGAACCGGTCCAAAGCTGCTCAGTTTATTTCTGATTAGGAGACAAACCTGACACTGACCCATCTCTGACTGCCCAACACCTCCTCAGTGCACTGTGAGCTCTGGTGGTGTAAGCCCTGCACCCTCAGCATGCTGACATAACTCTTGTTTGGTTTGCAGATATCAGTGTTGATCACCCTGATGAAAAGTCAATCATCACCTATGTGGTGACCTATTACCACTACTTCTCCAAGATGAAAGCTTTAGCTGTTGAAGGAAAACGTATCGGCAAGGTCTGCAAGTGTAAATTATAAATTGTTGCAATGCAGGCAAAATATTGCTGGCTTTTTTTTTTTTTCCAAGTGGGTGTTAGTTTTTGAAGAGTCCACTCCGTGGCAGTTTTTAGTTTTGCTTTTGAACATGTTTTGCATGTTAAATATTCCCACATGACTGTGAGGAGTAGTTAATTTCCAGCTGCCTCACATTAGAAAACACTTGGCTGGTGTTTTATTTTTCCTTGTTAATTTTGCATCATTGCCGCTTTGCCTTTCTCATTAACTGCTCCTTGCCCTTGGGTGCTCTGCCCCTTCTGGATCCCCGAGAAGTCCCTCGTTTCAAACATGTGGAGTCACTCTGTGCCCTTTGGTGACGCGTCCCCCGCCCTTCCAGCTGGCAAACTGACCATGAATCCTTTGTAAGCTCTGCCCCTCTGTTGCCATAGGATCATGGGAATTCCCTGCTGCAAAATGCTCCCGTTCCTCAGGGATCCCAGCCCCCGTGGCACTCAGAGCCCTGATTCAGAGTGCAGGTCTCCCCACAGCCTCTTTGATGTGGCTGGTTGGATGGGAGGGCTGAGGAGCACTGCCCCGGTGACTCACGCCTGTTGTGCTCAGCGCAGGTGCTTGACAATGCCATCGAAACGGAGAAGATGATAGAGAAATACGAATCGCTGGCCTCCGACCTGCTGGAGTGGATCGAGCAGACCATCATCATCCTCAACAACCGCAAATTCGCCAACTCCCTGGTGGGGGTGCAGCAGCAGCTGCAGGCCTTCAACACCTACCGCACCGTGGAGAAACCGCCCAAGTCAGTCTGGGCCCAGCCTGCCGTAACTCTGGGCTTCTTGGGTTGGGTTTGGGCAGTCGTGGGTTTCTTTGGAAACAAACACACCCGAGTCATCCCAATGGTGCCGGAGGGTTTATTTTCCCATCGGCGCTCGGCGATGGCACTTGAGGCCTGTTTGCTTTGTGCTGCTCAGTGTGCAGACAGTGACAACAGCAGGGAGAAACGTGTCTCCTGCAGGAGCTAGGAGTCCTGGAAGCTGTCCCTGCCCTCACATGCCTGTCTTATCACAGGAGTGGTAATAGCACAGTGTGGCAGTACAGTAATATCACCACTCAAGCTTTTAATAGCAGTGTGTGATACCAATACAGTGCTATTAAAAGATCCCCGCTGCTTATCCCAAATCAAGAGAAAGCATATCTGGCTTTGTAAAACAGCCCTGCTTACTAAAACTGATACAACCAAAACTGCAGCTTATTTCAAGAAAGCTTCTTTTAGCATCATGATATCAGATCTGTTTATTTTTGTCTAATATGAGTTCTAATGGATAATAATCACAACCCAAAACATGACAGAGTATCCGGATGTCTTCTAAAATTGCAAACTATTCCCTAGTGCCTATGGAGTTTGTTTATTTCCCAGGCGTACAACTCAGGGAAAAAAGTGGGAAGAGTTTAGTGACTGCAGTGGGCTTTAAATAAAACTTCCATTTCTTGAGCTGATGGACAGAACTAGGACAAGGCACATAGCAGATTAAAGAAAATGCAGTTTTCTGTCCCCCAAGGGGGTTTAAATCCAAATACTCAGACAACTGACTTCTGTGGGGTTCCTTTTGCTGTCTGACCCAAGTGGCTCCAGGTGAAGTGTGGGCTATTTCCATTGCTTCCAGCTTCCACACAAGATGGAGGTGTTTATCTGAATGCTCCACTCATCATGTCAATGTTTTAAAGAAGCTCTTTATTACAGTTTATTACAGTTGACTATATTCAGTATTTTATAGAAGTGCCTCTCTGTCAGGGTGGGGAGGCCCTGGCACAGGCTGCCCAGAGAAGCTGTGGCTGCCCCGTCCCTGGAAGTGTCCAAGGCCAGGTTGGACGGGGCTTGGAGCAACCTGGGCTACTGGGAGGTGTCCCTGCCCATTGCAGGGGATGGCACTGGGTGGGCTTTAAGGTCCCTTCAACCCGAAGCATTCTGTGACGCTATGTTTCTATGATTACACTTTAGTGGCAATGAAAGCTTGACTGTAACTCAATTCTCTTGCAAAACTTTATTTAGATTTACAGAAAAAGGAAACCTGGAAGTGCTGCTTTTTACTATCCAAAGCAAAATGAGAGCCAACAATCAGAAAGTGTACATGCCAAGGGAGGGCAAACTCATCTCTGACATTAACAAGGTAAACTGAGCCAGCCTCTCCCATGGGGCTCAGGGTTTTGTTGTTTTCTCTCAGCAGACTGTGAAGGACACCGTTTGTGATGTCCAGTCTTGCTGTGGGGCCATAAGGGCTGAGCGAGATGGGGGAGCCTTTCGTGTGTGCCGGTCTCAGTGCCCTGAGCCAGGGCCACGGTGTCCTCAGCACCTGCAGGAGCCCTCGGTGCTTCTGCACTGGCTGGCAGCCTGCCTGGCCCCTCCTGGGCCTGGCTGCTACAATAAGGGACAGAAAGTAGCACCAGCAGGAGGTGATGTGCCCTCCCCCTTCCCTGGCACTGTGGGATCCCTGCCGGGGTTCCTGCAGCCTGGCTGTGCTGGTGCAGCTGCCATAGCAGGGCAGAGCTGACAAGCTCTCTCAAGGATAACAAACAGCTGCAGCCTGTGGGCTTTCCTCCTTGGGGTTTGATCATGCTTGGCATTCCCAGAGCATCTGCTCTGGGTGTGTGTGGCCTCATCCCAGGGAGCAGCAGCCTGCACAGCTCTCCTGGTTGCAAGAAGAATGCCCAAAATACTTGTGTTTCAGGCAGTTTCACATCTGCTCAGATTTAGAAGATTAAGTTCATGTTTAATTGAGGGTATTTTTGTTGTCTCTCTAAGAAGATCCGAAAGGTGATTAGCTGACTTCCCACATGCTTCTAAGACTTCTGATTTCTGTAATATCACTGTCATGCATGTGAATAACATCTGGCTTTGGGGGAAAAAAGACTTGTAAGCACCAAAAATAACCAAATTCTGCAACTGTTTTTTTCCCCAAAAGTGAATGTAATAGAGAACAACAGTTGTATGTTGATTTTAGAGGTGAGAAGCCATAAATCTCTAATTCCCATTTCCTAAAGGAGGAAGGTAGAATCTGCTTGTTTGGCAGTAGTGCTGAGGATGTTTTATTTTTTTAAACAAATGCTTTCTTATGCATTCAAGCCCGTGGTTTGCTCAGGCAAAGAAAGAACCAGAGAAAATGCATCTGAGATAAACAACTCTTACAGCCCTTGCTCAGAACGTGACTGACTAAATTGGGAACACATTGAAGTCATGTGCTTATACTAGCAAAACAGGGTGTTTTGTAGCCAGAGCAAACCGGATTTATTGGCTTATAACTTAATAGGCCAGTGTGGTGAAAGTTGCCTGTGGTGACATCAGTCCTGATTCCATGCAAAAGAGATGGCATTTATCATGGCTTGTAAGAATGTGTGTTTAGAAGACGCGTGTTTTTTCCCCACGTCTCCAGGCCTGGGAAAGACTGGAAAAAGCTGAACATGAAAGAGAACTGGCACTGCGAAATGAGCTCATCAGACAGGAGAAACTGGAACAACTGGCGAGGAGATTCGATCGCAAGGCGGCCATGAGGGAGACCTGGCTGAGCGAGAACCAGCGCCTCGTGTCCCAGGTGCTGCTCCCAGGAATTCTGTGGCACTACTTACAGCAATTACAGGGCACAGTTCTTGCAAAGAGAACGTTTTCTCCCCTGTGCCCCATATTGGACTGAATCCATATACGTGTGTGTTTAGTTCTTTGTTTAGTTAGTGCATATGCGTGTATACTGTAGGTCCTGTCTTTAATGCATTTGGGATACCCCTTCCTTGTATCTATCAGCCTGGGCTCAGGAGATCTGAGAAGGAAATAACTACCCACAGTCAAGATTTTCTTTATCTGGATGTTTTGGTGAATTCAGTGAAATTAGCCCAGGAATCAGTTTAATTTTTTAATATCCAAAGCCCCAGCCTAATCCTGATAGCGACATGATTCTTCCTCCGGAGGTGGTGACTGATATCTCTGATTTTATCAGTGGTTCTCTGTTATCAGAGCTGCCTCCTACTTTATTGAGGAAGGCTTTTTGGACCATTTTGAGATGGCAGCTTTGTTAACAGGTATATTCTGCACAGTCAGCACTGCAGTCGGAGGTTGAGCAGTGGGGCTTCTCTCCTCGGCAGCCATCCCTGAAGAGGTGATTTGTCTCTGTCTTTGCAGGACAACTTCGGCTTTGACCTGCCTGCGGTGGAGGCTGCCACGAAGAAGCACGAGGCCATCGAGACGGACATCGCGGCATACGAGGAGCGCGTCCAGGCCGTGGTGGCAGTGGCTAAGGAGCTAGAGACTGAGAACTACCACGACATCAAGCGCATCACCGCCAGGAAGGACAATGTCATCCGCCTCTGGGAGTACCTCCTGGAGCTGCTGCGTGCGCGGAGACAGCGGCTCGAGATGAACCTCGGCCTGCAGAAGATTTTCCAGGAGATGCTGTACATTATGGACTGGATGGACGAGATGAAGGTGGGTGGAACCCCTTGGACAACTTAGACCAAATATTGTCCACAGGTGGATGTGTCCTGTTTGGTCAAGCTTTAAGATTCATGTTTCCCCTCTGGTTTAATAGACAAACACAGAAGATCCAAATTCCTTCCTAAGAAACAAATTCCTTATGATGATTTGTTAAAAATAAAGATTAAAAACAAGTAAGGAAAAAGAACAGGTTCACTCCTATAAAAAGCCACTTTTCATCTTCAGGCCTGTCTCATAAGGGCCACAGGCTTTGGTCACAGTGCCTAGGTAAAGAGAACAGGTTTGGTGAAAGGGAATTAAATCATCTCTCTCTATCACAATTTACATGGGGAACAAGTCACCTCTTCACCTCTGTGCTTTAAAAAGTGTGAATTTCTTCCTGTTTGTTCCTGTGGGATCCGGGAAGGGAAAGGACCATGGCTGGTCCATCAGCCAGCAGAACTTGGAAGCTGTTGGAGGAAAGAAAGCTGTGTGTAGCTCAGTGGGAGCCCACAGCACCCAGGCCCAGTGCTGCTCCTTGGTCCTCCTGAGCTAACTCAGCCCTCTCATCATTCCAGATTTAAAACTCATTAAAGAGCAGGCAAGTTCTTCATGGTTGCCAGTGATTTTAACAATATTGGCCCAAATTCCTGTCAGCCTTGTCTCTCTACATTTGGAATGGATGTCTTTAATGTACGAACAGAGAACAGTGTCATGCCTGGAGTTAGGAAGAAAGCAACAGCTTAAGGCCCTCAGCCCGTTTCACTTGTCCTTTACGTTTTGATCAGGTGCTTCTGCTGTCCCAAGACTACGGCAAGCATTTGTTGGGAGTTGAAGACCTGCTGCAGAAACATGCTCTGGTGGAGGCTGACATTGCCATCCAGGCTGAAAGAGTGAGAGGAGTCAATGCCTCTGCTCAGAAGTTTGCCACCGATGGAGAAGGTAACCAGCACCCACAGACCTTCTGTGTGTTAATTACCTGTGAGATTCGCTGCAAGGCTCGTTAGTCCTGCAGGATAGGTTAGGTGAAATTCCCCACTGGAATCAGAGAATCCAGCTTCAGTAGTTCCTTCTATACTCCCTGTGTCAATGATTCATTGGCCCAGGAGCTGAGTGTGGCCTGGTGCTTTGCCCGGCATGTCACTGTCCTCAGCAGCAGCTGCCCTGGCTTTGTAGAGGTCACCACAGTTCCCCATCTGTATTCCTGATGCAAACAACACAGATTGTTGGTCTGATAGTGTCCCACTTTATGCCAAAAGGAAGCAATTCCCTAGGAATTGTAATTGACTAGAGGAAATGATGTCCATTTTGTGCAGTTGTGTATGAAGCTGGTATAAATCTGACCTCAGTGAATTTTGGTTTGGGTTTTTTGTCTTTAAGCAAAGAATAGTGTTTTCTGATCTGTACTGTCATGTGGTGGAGCTTGAGCAGCTCACACTCCCTTTTAGGGGACTAACCATGGATTCTTTGGCCTAAACTTTGTAGCTGGAACAAGCAGGAATTGTGGACCTGGTGTGTGCCCCAGCTGTGTGTTTGGCAGCGAGCAAGCCCGGGTTGTAATGTGTGCTCTCTATCCGAGCAGGGTACAAGCCGTGTGACCCGCAGGTGATCCGGGACCGCGTGGCCCACATGGAGTTCTGCTACCAGGAGCTGTGCCAGCTCGCGGCCGAGCGCCGGGCACGCCTTGAGGAGTCCCGGCGCCTCTGGAAGTTCTTCTGGGAAATGGCTGAGGAGGAGGGTTGGATCAGGGAGAAGGAGCAGATCCTGTCATCTGATGACTACGGGAAGGATCTCACCAGTGTGGTCCGACTCCTGAGCAAACATAAGGCGTTTGAGGACGAGATGAGTGGCCGCAGTGGCCACTTCCAGCAGGCGATAAAAGAAGGTGAAGACATGATTGCGGAAGAGCACTTTGGGTCTGAGAAGATCAGAGAAAGAATTAAGGATATCCGGGAGCAGTGGGCCAACCTGGAGCAGTTATCTGCCATTCGGAAGAAGCGCCTGGAGGAAGCCTCCCTGCTTCACCAGTTCCAGGCTGACGCTGATGATATCGATGCGTGGATGTTGGACATCCTCAAAATTGTGTCCAGCAACGACGTTGGCCACGACGAGTACTCCACTCAGTCCTTGGTCAAGAAGCACAAGGATGTGGCTGAGGAGATCGCGAGCTACCGGCCCACCATCGACTCGCTGCACGAGCAGGCCAAGGCCCTGCCACAGGAACACGCTGGATCCCCGGATGTGCAGGGAAGGTTGACCGGAATCGAGGAGAGATACAAAGAGGTCGCTGAGCTCACTCGGCTGCGCAAGCAGGCCCTGCAGGACACCCTGGCTCTTTATAAGATGTTCAGTGAGGCAGATGCTTGTGAGCTTTGGATTGACGAGAAGGAGAAGTGGCTGAATAACATGCAGATTCCAGAGAAGCTGGAGGACCTGGAAGTGATCCAGCACAGGTGAGAGTGACTTCACCAGGAAGTTAGGGAAATATGGGTGGAAGTTTTTTTACACCAGCTTGCCTGTGGCTCAGTTCCCTAATGGCTGTGAGATGTTTTGGTTTTTTGTTTTCCCCGATTCCAGGTTTGAGAGCTTGGAACCAGAGATGAACAACCAGGCGTCCCGCGTGGCCGTTGTGAACCAGATTGCCAGGCAGCTGATGCACAGTGGCCACCCCAGCGAGAAGATCAAAGCACAGCAAGATAAACTCAACACCAGGTGAGCCAAGGCCTCGTGCTCAGGAACATGACACTGCCTGAAACGAGTACGGTGGTGTCATTTGGGTTTCTAACACATGTTTTTTAAGATATTCTGATCCTGGTAGCTGGAGTGTCTTCAAGGTAGGCCTTTAATGCTTCAAAAGGAAAGAGCTGTGTCTTTCAGACATTTGATTAACAGATGGGGTTTTGCTCTTGACTTAATCAGGCCCTGAGTGTGTCAGTGCCTTGATTGGAGAACTGCAAATTGACTGGAATGATTACTATGAATAGAAGAAAACCCGAGATAGTTCTGTGTAAACTCACTTGGTTTTTCATTTCAGAGTAAACCAAGAGAATACATTTAGTGTGAAAAATTGATGTAACTCTCAATTTTTCACTTGAGGAGAAATGATACTCAGTGTGCTGCTACTTGTCACATTCTAATATTCACTGTAGCTTAATGGTTGGTTTGCTAAAAATACCGATGGTGTGGGAAGGACTGGGAAAACCACGAGTAGCTGGGTTGCTCCATAGCTTCCCAAGCTGAGGAGAACAGCTGCTCACTCAGCAATGTTGCCACAGCCTTTCCCCACAAGTCTCAGTTTCTCTGCTCTTCTCTCCTCACGCGTTTCAGGTGGAGCCAGTTCAGAGAGCTGGTGGATAGGAAGAAGGATGCTCTGCTCTCCGCTCTGAGCATCCAGAACTACCATCTTGAATGTAATGAAACCAAATCCTGGATCAGAGAAAAGACCAAAGTGATCGAGTCCACCCAAGACCTGGGTAACGACCTGGCGGGAGTGATGGCCCTGCAGAGGAAGCTGACGGGCATGGAGCGGGACCTGGTGGCCATCGAGGCCAAGCTCAGCGACCTGCAGAAGGAGGCAGAGAAGCTGGAGTCTGAACACCCTGACCAGGCACAGGCCATCCTCTCACGGCTTGCAGAAATCAATGATGTGTGGGAGGAGATGAAGACCACCCTGAAGAACCGGGAGGAGTCCCTGGGAGAGGCAAGCAAGCTGCAGCAGTTCCTGAGGGACCTGGATGACTTCCAGTCGTGGCTCTCCAGGACACAGACTGCCATCGCCTCCGAAGACATGCCCAACACCCTGACAGAGGCTGAGAAGCTGCTCACCCAGCATGAGAACATTAAGAATGAGATCAACAACTATGAGGAAGATTATCAGAAGATGAGGGACATGGGGGAGATGGTGACACAGGGGCAAACTGATGCTCAGTATATGTTCCTACGCCAGCGCCTGCAAGCCTTGGACACTGGATGGAATGAGCTCCACAAGATGTGGGAGAACAGGCAGAATCTCCTTTCCCAATCTCATGCCTACCAGCTGTTTCTCAGAGACACCAAGCAAGCAGAAGCCTTTCTTAATAACCAGGCAAGTGGTCAAGATATACGTGACTTAATTTCTCTAGGTTGGCACTGTATACTGTATGCAATTAGCAGACAAAATCATTTGGCAGGAGAGCCACAGATAGATAAATTGCCTTTTTTTAACTGCGTTTTACTTGGAAAGGTTCCTGGGAGATGTTTGTTGGGAGATGAATGGTGAGTCTGGTGTTGGAACAGCAGCATAGCCTGAGTGTAACCCTTTTCCTCTCTCTGATCTCTGCTGCAATCCCAGGAGTACGTTCTGGCACACACAGAGATGCCCACCACCTTGGAGGGAGCAGAAGCTGCCATTAAAAAGCAGGAGGATTTCATGACCACGATGGATGCCAATGAGGAGAAGATCAATGCTGTTGTGGAGACTGGCAGGAGGCTTGTTAGTGATGGGAACATTAACTCTGATAAAATCCAGGAGAAAGTGGACTCTATTGATGACAGGTAAGGCACAATGTAGCTGTTGGTAACCGAATTCTGTTCTCTGGGAGATGCCCTTTTACCAGCATCCAAAGGCAAAGGAATAGCTTAGAAAATGTCTGTTGCAGACTGTTTCCTTTGTCCTGTGCAAAAATAGGAACTGCCGTGTTTCAAAAACGTGCTAGCTAATCTTAATTAAATAATACCTCTCCCACTTCCTATAGGCTTGCTGGGCAATGAGCTTCTGCCCAGGATTTGGCTGTTTGAGGGGTGCCATGTAATTCTGGAGTAAGAGCAGACTTTGTGCTGTGGCAGGAGCTGCAGCCATAACTGTCTGGTTCCACAAGCCTTGGTTTCCTCTGCTCCTCCCAGCTGATTTCATTGTAATAACGTGTTCCTGTCCTTCCTCTGAAGGAGGAATGTGGCTCTTCAGGAGTGGAATTGGCGTTGCATCCACCCCACCCTCAGCTTTGATCGCCTCTTCCAGCTTGTCTGGCCCCTCTGCAATCAGATTAGGCAGCACTGGTACAAATGTGCCTTTCATCCGGGAACAAGTCCTTTGCCTTCTCTCTCTGGCTGTGGCACGGATGCTATAGAACATTAAGAGTTCCTTTGTCTTTGAAACCCAAATGCTCACTTTTCATGGCTGTGATTCATGTTCTTTCTGCTTTTGGGTTGGATAAAAGTGCAGTCTTTCAAGGCACTTCTCAGTTACGAGTGTCAGAACACAGCAGTGAACTGACTAGTGTTAGTGATGACCCCTCCTTTGAGCCCTCTGACAGCCCAACCCCAAGGATACCCCACATTCCCATTCACTTACCAGCTTGACTCCAGACCCCAGGGAGCATCTGCAAAGGCCAGCAAGAGGAGATTATATGAAAGCAGTCAAAGGGACAGCTAGGACAGTAATTATCCTTATTTACCCTCTCTGACTTTCAGTGTCCTCTGCTCTTAAGTTTTCCTGTCCACTTGTAAAACCAGGAGAGCTTGGTCCCAGCCTTCTGATCAGGTGTCTTCTTTCTGCAGCTTTTGGAATATTAAAAGATGGAATCCAAGGATGTCACAGCAAAAAGTCAGCTGCTTCTTGCAGCCCTGTCTGGGGTGGCTGAAGAGGCACACAGGCCGGTGTCCTGTGTGCTCTGCCAGGAGGTTCTTGCCCCTGTGACTGTCCCCCCAGTGCAGCTGCTCCCCTGTGTCCCCACTCTCCTGAGGCAGCCCTGTGGGATGGACTGGAGTTCCTCCTTGGAATGGCCAGCAAGTCCTGAAGACTGTATTCCTTTGAGCCCCCTTTCTCCAAAGCGTTTCCTCCATCCTAAAGCTGTTTATGCCGAGCACTGCAAAAACCATCCGGTGGCTGCTCTTCAGGAAATCCGTGGGATTGCTCCTGAGTCTGTCAGGCTGATAAGCCTGGAGAACAAAGCCTTGGGGCTGGGTGCAGTGGGAGTGGTGGCAAAGGAAGCCTCTTTGCTTTTACAAAAAGTGGCTCTCCGGACCCAGCTCCTCCTGGATGTATAACAAAGGACGAAAACAAACAAGTCCAAGTATGTGCAGTGGCTCCACACTTCCCACGTGGAGCTCTTTGTACTTTGCAGTATTGTTCAGTGGTTTTCACGGTGGGGCTTTCAAGCTCTACCTGAGGAGACCCCACTGTCCCTTGGTGCAGCACGGAGACCCTGCCCTGGAATGGTTCCCTTGGAGATAGGGACAGTACCAGGGAGAGGAGAGTGCAACAGAAGAGAAACATTTCAGCTTCAGTGCAGGTCACAGGGAAGAATAAATGGGAATAAGGACGTGGAGGAAGGGTGGGGGAATGAGCAGATGGATTCAAATCAAGCTTTTGCTAGCTTTTCTGACTGGGAAAGAAAGTGGTCTCCCTGCTGCAGCTGTCCCTGCTCTGGGCAATTCTGCTGCTCTGGAGCGTTTTCTCCTCCATTTTCTCATGGAAGAGTGCTGGGGAACTGCCCCATCCGTGTGCCTGTGCGTGGCCTCTCTGACTCTGCAAGGGAGGTTTAGTTTAAAGACAGTGGCAGATCTGGCACAAGTTGTGATCTGGGCCTGTTTGACATCAACTTCTGTATTTGTGCAGCTTTTTGCTCAAGGGAGAACAGAAGTAATTTTTGTTCTTGCCCATTCAGAAGGGAGAGGGCCCCTTGTTTGCTGGGACAACCAGGGGAGCTGGAACTGCCTTGCATATATCTCAGTATTCCGAGCAGGCAGCTGCATTCACGTCCACACCATGTGTAAGATTTATTTGTTCTGCACAGGCTTTGAAACCCACAAGGCTTTTACAGTTAAACCACAAGTGGGTTTGTCAGTTTTCAGCACCGTCAGCATTCTCAGGGGCCTCTAGGAGTCAGCATGGGGACACTGTGACAAATTGTGGTGCTCTGTTCTTAGAATATTTTGTGTCAGCTCTTACACTGAGGGTGTAAGTCACGTGTGTGATACAGGCAGGGGAATTCCAAGTCATCCTAAATAATTGGGAGCCTGCAGAGCCAACTTCTCTGCAAGTGCGGGATCTTCTTCCACAAACTATTGTAACAAATTAGTGAGAAGCAGTCAGTGACAACCTGAAGTGTGAATTCTTTTTAGGAATTTGGGGATTTTTGAGCAATCAGTGAATCATATTTAGATGCAGGCTATCTGGAGCAGAGGAACATAAAAAAATGTCAATGATGAAAACATAGGAATTCCTGTCTGTTCCAGCAGCGTCCATTCTCAAAATGCTTCTCCTTTGTTACAGTTCAGCCCTATTCTTCAGAGAACTCTCCTTGTCCAGTCTCACTCCAGGTCATCTTGGCCAGCAAAACAACCCTTTACAGTAAAATCACTCTAAGCACCACAGTTCATGTTTGTTGTGGTATGTCATCCTCTGCTTGATATCCCTGCATGGTTTCCTTCAGTCCTTGGAATTAGTATTTCCAACACTCTGTGGGAGATAATTTTATTAGTTTTTTAAACTCAAGATTTCTCAATGTAACAACCTCTCTACTTAGTCTTAATTCAAGTAAGTGTCACGTAAGTTCTTCTAACTTCATCTCTTGTGTCCTCTCTAGAGTACAAGAGTCTGTATTGTAATCTAGCCTTAGATCTACAAAATCATCATGATAAAATCACCCCAGCAGTTCTTTGTTTCATTTTAGCCACCTGACTAATGCACTGGGTTTGCTCAGGCATGGACAATGCAGCCAGGAAGGAGTGGGATGGACCCCAGGGTTGTTTGCTGCCTTGGGGAGGTTTCCCCTAAGGCACAGTTTATGTCTCTTTTCCTTTGTGCTCTGTCAAAACTTCAGGCTCCCCTGGGCTTGGACTCCAGGCTCTTGCTTTGATGGTTACTTGTGTCTTCCCTGCCATCCAAGCTGTAAATCCATTTTCCTGACCTACAGCTACAGAGACCTGCTCTCCTGTTTATTCACAGGCAGCTCTTGAGACCAAAGAGAAGCAAATTGTAATCCTGCAAAAGGGTCTTCTCCTAGGTGTTCCTTGTGTTTCTGAAGTCACTAAATCCGTGCCACAGAGCTGGCTCTGGTGACTGACTATGGATCAGGAAAAGTGCTATCGTAATCCAGTTGTTGTCATCACCACGTAATTTATAGTCTTCTGGAACATCAGGAGTCTCTGGAGATCTCCACTAACACGGATTTATTTAGCTCTTGCCAGCATGTGCTGAGCTCATCTTATAAATTGCCACCTTCTAAAATAATTTCCAACTCTCACTACCTAATTATCTTATTACAAATGGCAGCAATATTTCACTTGAAACCCCTGCACAGTGCAATAGGAACAAATAAAAATTATCTGCTTTACTCTGTCTCTTCCATGTAAATCACCTCATAAATAATGAAAGGACAGGGATAACTACTCCAGATTAAGCAATTTTTCAAAACCATGCCCAGAGGTGCCTTGGGGTCAGCTCTTCAGGCCCCATTCCATTTGAAGAACTCACCAAGACCTTTGGGATTATCAGTATGACTCATCCTTTGAGTGATGAATGAAAACCAGGGCTTCTAGACTAAGCTTTTGTTTTACTCTGTCTGCTCTTAAACACTGTGTCCCAAGGTGCACGGAGCTTCTGTTTGCAGAAACCCCAGGGGTGCTGCATGTGCTGTTGGTCAAACACGGCGTTGGGAAGGCGCTGTAGCCCCCCAGCCTTGTGCAGGACAAGGAGGTGCTGGAGGTGTTTCTGAAGAGCATTACAGCAGGTCCTCCCTCTGCAAGGGCCACACAACCTGATCTCATTGTTGTAATTTGCAAACAGTTTTCTTATGGGTTTTGGCAAACAGCCTGGAGGTTCCCGTGGGCTGCAATGATCTGGCCCACTTCTGTCCATAACAACTTGTGAAACCCTGCTGACTTCAAAACTTTCTCTGTGTATTTAACTGGACACAAAAACATAGATGTTGAACTGCCTTAAGCCCATTAAATAACACACAGACCCGAGCCTCCAAAATGCCCTCCTTTGAAAGGCAGCAAAGGACACACCCCACAAAATTACCTAGCACCTGGCTCCCAAAGAGGCTCCAGAAATCAACAGTGTTCCATGAAATGCCTATTTCAAGTTCTTTTCTCTGCTGTTTTTTTTTTGTGACCAGACATAGGAAGAACCGTGAAGCAGCCAGTGAACTTCTGATGAGACTGAAGGATAACAGGGACCTTCAGAAGTTTCTTCAGGATTGTCAAGAGGTAAATCATGTCCTTTCACTTTTATTGCTCAAAGCTGCATCCTGCAGAAGGGCATTCACTCCGTATTTTATGAGTAGTATTTAGTGAGGAGTAAACACAAAAAACCCTGCAAAAATAAGTACTTGGTTCCTCTTATGAGCTGCATTTCTTTTGTCGCGTAACCTAAAGAAACAGAAAACTGGCAAAAGCATTGAAAATTTTCTGCTGTGATATAAATTATAATCAGTGGAATGTGCTGGGATTAGCACAGTTAATAAGAATTTTGTCTACAGCTGTATGTGGCCTGGTGAAGGAGATTCCAGGTGATTTCTCCCAAACACTAGTCAGAAGAATGGGAGGTTAGGAATAAGAGGGGAGCAGGATTCAGCTGGGTCATTTATAATGTGTGGTTTACCTGCTAGTTTTCATGTGTTTAAAACAGTTAAGTATTCTAACATTTGAAAAAAGAAACCGTATCCATGATTGATATGGACTCTTTACACTGAAAACAACATTTGAAGGTTCAGAATACTCTTGTCCTAGCATGAGGAATGAATCAAGTAATGTTCAGGTTATTTCCTGCAGTGCTGGCAGGTGTTAAAGAGCCTTTCCTGGGAGGTTTTGCTCCAGCACTTGGGAGTGGTGTTGTGGGTGGTTGCCTGGGTGCAGTCTGTGTCCCTGCATTGCGTAAGTCAGCCATGAGCTTGCCCTCAGCTCCTTCCTTGGTAGTTAAAACATGACAGATTAGCAAAAATGCTGCTGTTATTAGCAGCAGCTTCTTCCTTCCTGTGTGCCATCTCTGGCACAAAGATCCCCCTGGCTCCTGGAGCTCTCCTAGAGCCTCCCAGTCCATGTGGGTTTGCCCCTCTGTCGCTGAAAGGAAAAGGAAAACATGAAAGCTCCGGTGCTGGCTGCCTAAATGCCTTTTCTCTCCAGCCACGCAAGCATGGCTGTCTGGACTGCACAGTTCACAGGCAAACTCACAATTACCCAAATGTCACCGGTGTCTCCACTCCTCTTGGAAAGGACATTGGTGCTGGTGATGATGGAAGGGCTGTTTCCTAAGAAGACTGAGCCCTAATGGCACTCAGGATTTACAGCAGCATGGTTACAAAGTGCTGCTGATGCCTCCCTGGGTGTGATGGAGCACCACTGTCCTGTGGGCTGGAAAGGAGCCATGGGAACACCTCCCCTGGGCTTTTTGGTCAGCCCTGCCTGAGGGGCTGAGAACTGTCAGGGAACAGCTCTGAGCCAGTCCCTGTCTGACCTGGCAATGATCCTCTGGCCTTCCTGACCTGAGCGACAGTGTCCATCTGTCTGTAACCCGAGGAAAGGAAGAGTGTTCTCTGCAAAGTGTTCCTTCCCAGGGCAGCCACTTTCCTCCCTGTGCTGGGTGTTGTTATAAGAGTGGCCTCCTGCCCCTCGTCCTTCCTGCTGCTGGTCCGGGCCAGGCCCTGAGCAGGGTCAGTGGAGCCCAGGAGTGGCAGGATAATGCTCCTGCCAGCAGCTCAGCAGTGATAAACCTTCCCTGTGGGGCCACAGGCAGGGGAAACAGCAGACTGTGTTGTTAGGACTCACATTCCCTGGCACAGGTTAATCCTGGGGTGCTGTTTCTCTGGCTGCACATTGCAGTATGAATGTGTTAAAGAAATTTGTGAGTGCATGAAAGAGTGGCAGCAGGAAATCCTGAGAGCAGGAGACCTGACAAATGTTGCCATTTAGCTTTCTTTGCCTTCCTGCTCTTTCTCAGCTCAGCTTGGAAGAGTTTCCAGCTGCTCTTCCCTTTGAATGCTGAGAAGTCCCAGTGCTGTCTGGGCTGCTTTTCCTGGGGACACCAGTGAAGGGTCTGGCGAGGCTCCCCACTCGGAGGGCTTTTTCCCGGAGTGTGCTGGCAGGTTTTGCCATGGGAGCCTCTCCCAGAAGGATGGACTGTGTCAGCCTGGCTCTGGGCAGGGTCTGGGAAGGCCAGCAGCACTCGGGGCCCTTTCCCCTCCCCGTGCTTGTTGCTCTCCCACATTCAGGAGGGGTTTGTCTGCACGCCCGGCAGGCACTGCAGGGTGTTACGGTTGGGGGAGCTGGAGCAGGAACAGGGCTGTGGGACAGCTGCAAAGGATGGGAGAAGTCTAATGCTCTGCTGGCCTTAACAGCTGACTTAGGTGTTTCTGGAGAAATAAAAGCTCCAAGTGTCAATCTCAGACAAGCCAGGGAATTGTATTACTTTCTAAAAATTTGCTTTTGATGGAAGGTACTGACTTCCCGTGCCTGTAGTGATTGCGAAATCCAGATTTTAATAGTGAGCCCTTAAATACTGTCTCTGCATTTCTGTGCCCTCAGAAGGAGCAGAATAACACTTCGAGAGGCAGAGAGGAGGGGTTTATCCTCCCCCAGCTGGTCACAGAACAATGCTGCCTCTCCTTGGGAAGCACTTTGAAATCCCCAGGAGCCCTAAAGCTGTGGCTGAGTAAAAGCAAACAGTGAAAGCCAAGCAGTGCAATTTGCAGGGCAGAGCAGCTGTCTGCTCCCCAGAAAGGCAGGAGCAAAACCACTAATTCTGGGTTATCTCCTAATCTCCACATAGCCTTGGACTGGTCAGTAGCCAGTTCTAACATCAACCCCTGTCTACAGAGGTCTTCATTAACATGAGCACTTTTCTATCCAGGTGGGATGGGAAGGCCCAGTGAGGACTTCCTCTGTTTTCTCTGATAAGTTTTCCCTTCTTGTGGAACTTATGGTGCTTTTAAGGGACAATTGAAAACAGGGTTGTGAGTGCTCAGTGGAATTTGGTGCCCTATGTGCTGAGCACACAGTGGAGGCCAGGGCTCTGTTTTTGGGCTGCTTGCTCTCCCAAGTGGTGTTCTAGAAACCAAGCTGAGATTTGTTTTGACATTTTCCACTTGGGTAGGTCACTCTAAATATGCAGAAAATGAACCTTTTCGGATTCTTTGAACATTCCTGTTAATGTGTTTTTTATCCACACCTAAGGGCCAGATGAAGTAGTCAGACTCGCCCTGGGAGGAAATGTGATGTTGGCTCCTAGGATCATTTCCACATTCCATTTGCCCTTGGCACATCAGCTGTCTCTTAAAGTATTGGTTTGCTCTAGGGGTGATATGGAAATTGTTCCCACTGCCTTTGTATTTCCAGAAAGAAAACCATCTTGGATTTATATAATGGAGAAAGAAAAGTCTCCAATGCCAAAACTTTACTGGAGATTGGACAAATAAACAGATTTTGTATATAAACATAAATAGAGGAAGGACTGTGGGGAAAAGGTACAAATGTGATGTAAATTAATGGTACAAAACCAGCTCTACTTTTGATATGAGTAGAAGTAGGGGATTTCTCATTCAGAGAAATCCACGGAATGCTGGAAGTCCTTGGGGCTCTGGTCCATTCTGGAGCTGCCTTCCGCCTGCCACCCCATCCATGTGTATGTCTGCTGTGTCCTCAGGGAGTCAGGAAGGCTCCACAGGGTGTAGTGGGACACTCCTGTCCCTGAGTCACACACTTAGTAATGCTGAGAGGAAAGAATGATCTGAAAGTACCCTGGGACCAACCAGTGGGACACGTGTCCCTTTGCTGTGCTGGTGCACTGGGTGAGACCTGTGTGTTTGATTGTGCTTATCCTGGAGCTGATTCCTGTCTGCTGCAGCCATGGCTTATTCATGCACTGGAGATGGGTGTTTACGTTCAACTGTTAGAGACAGACCCTTGACTGAACCTTGGGTAAAACCCTGAGTAAGAGCAGTCTCTGAATCTCACACAGCTCTTCTCTAGAGGCATCTCTTTATCCTTGACCGGAGGCATGTTGATACTTTGCCTTAATTCACACGAGGAGTGTTTCCACAAACCCCCATGTGTTTTCCTTTCCAGCTCTCCCTCTGGATCAATGAAAAGATGCTTACAGCCCAGGACATGTCCTATGATGAGGCAAGGAACCTGCACAGCAAATGGCTGAAGCACCAGGCATTTATGGCAGAGCTTGCATCCAACAAAGAGTGGCTGGAGAAGATTGAGAAGGTAAGTAAAGAACAGCTGGAAAACACCCTCATCTTTGTCCAAGATGGTTGTGCACAGAGATGGGACCTGCTCCTCTGCAGCATTGGCTCTTGAGTCATCCCCCAGGGAAGGCTAAAGGAGATTTCTGCTGCATTGTGTCTCCAGCTGACCCAGTTTATTCCTTTCTGATGTTAAATGGTTTTCATCCAAGCCATCCTCACAGACTCACATTGGACAAGGTGCCAGTTTAATTTGTCTGGTCTTTCCTATTTGTCAGGAGGAGGCACAGCCTAGTTTTCATACCCCAAGGGTAAACAGGGCACATGTGGGGATTTGAGCTAGCAGAGTAGAAGCGGTTCCTGGGAAATAATGGAATGTAGGGGAATAGCTGAGTCTAGTCTTCCATGTTACTAAGTTGGTTCTTGTTCATTCAGGACTAAACCAGGCTTCTTTCCCCTTGCAAAAGTAGTGCATGAGGTAAAGTACAGCCAGTTTTGTGATTAATTAACATTCACAGCTCTGTATCAAGTTACTTTGAAGCTTTAATATGCTGTGATGAGTTGTACTTCCCCCCATTTCTCCTGGACAGCTCTGGAACACTGAGGAGGTCTCTTCTTTGCTCTGACAGTGGGTTTCTGTTCAGAGTAAGTTAGCTTAATTGCTCATTTCCTCTCCCACTTTGGCACTCCATATCCCCTTAGAGGCTTTTCTGTGATCTACAAATGGCAATACCCTTTAATGGTGTAATTAGGAGGCTGCTCTTAGTACTGAAAGTTCTTTTTTAGTGATGCTAATACATTCTCCCCCCTTGCCTCTGAAAAATCAGATTGCAGCAAAGGACCAGAGTTGTGACAATCCCTGGATTAACATTCACCCTGAATGTGCTGGGTTGGGAGCAGTGTTCCAGGTGCAGAGATAGAGAGAGAATTAGAATAAAGAAAATATTTCCAAAACAAATGCAATTTTGTAAAGGCCAAAAGGCATCCAAGTGCCCTGCTGGTGCTGGGCACAGGGTTCCATCTTCCTGAGGAATCTTGTTCCTCTCTGGCTCAGCCCCCTAGTAGTTGCTGTAACCCCCTGACACAGCCCTCCTCAGTGGCACAGCTCAGTTTTGGGGCTATCAGCTCCCCTTTGCCCTGGGCCCCCATGGCTCTCCATGATGAGGCCCCCAAAAGCTGGACACACAGTGTGTGCAGCTCCTGCTCCATTGCCCCTGAGCTATGTCCCCAGGAGCTCCCACTAGGGAACATGTGCAGCAGGGAAGAGAAAGCAGGCATTGCTTGACCTTCCCAGCACCCAGAAACCTCTTCCAGGCAACAGGGGCCTGGGGGCTGATGCTCTGGAAGGAGTCACTGGATAATTGGAGATAGGAAATGAGTGGCTGATGCTGCCAGCAGATGAGGGATCCGGAGTGCTCCCTAATCAGGATAATTGTCCTGATGGGCTGTGAGTGCTCTGAGGAGGTATTTGGTGCTCTTTGCTTTGCAGGAGGGAATGCAGCTCATTGCAGAGAAACCAGAGACCGAGGCCGTAGTGAAGGAGAAGCTGACAGGTCTCCATCAGATGTGGGACGAGCTGGAATCCACAACCCAGACCAAGGCCCAGCGTCTGTTTGATGCAAACAAGGCCGAGCTCTTCACCCAGAGCTGTGCTGACCTGGACAAGTGGCTTAATGGCCTGGAGAGCCAAATTCAGTCGGACGACTACGGGAAAGACCTCACCAGTGTCAACATCCTGTTGAAGAAGCAGCAGGTAAACAGAGCACAGGGGGCAGAGAGGGCAGAGAGTAGATGCTGCAATTGAAGGAATAGGAGAGGGAGCCTTTCAGTTTAGAACAGAATTTATTTGCTTGTCTTTCTTCCTTTTGTTTCACCTGTCTTTCAGAAGAACCAGAAATAACACAGAAACAAATCAGATGCAAATTTCTTGATGCCCTCTCTGCACATGGCTACCTGCCTGTGATTCAGACTTGTCCCTGATTCCCTGCTGTAAAGGCAGCCAGGAGTAGCAGGGCCAGCAGGGAGCAGTTAGCTGAGTGTGCTCCCTAATGTTTCAGGGTACCCTGACCGATAGAAGAGACTCATCTGTGTCATTGCCAAATTGAACACTTTACCCAGCAGGCAGAGCTGAGGGGATCAGTGGGTGCTCCTAGTTGTGGATCTGTGTTTAAACCTCATTCCTTGCAATGTGAATGCTACAGTAATTGCTAACGTGGTGAATTCTCGCTGGCCAGCATCTGTTCTTCCTTCTGAGGAAGCTGTTGATGGGACCTAATTGTATCAACTGCTTTTAGCCTGGTTTTTAGAAGGTGTTTGCCATATTTGTGTTTAGATGCTGGAGAATCAAATGGATGTCCGTAAGAAGGAGATAGAGGAGCTGCAGAGCCAGGCCAGGGCTTTGAGCCAGGAGGGCAAGAGCACAGATGAAGTCGATGGCAAACGCCTTATTGTAGAAAAGAAATTCTTGGAGCTGCTGGAGCCTTTGAATGAGAGAAAAGCAAACCTGCTGGCCTCCAAAGAGATCCACCAGTTCAACAGGGATGTCGAAGATGAGATTGTGAGTATGGAGGAAATCCCATTCCCCAGCCAGTAGGAACATGTCACACCTACTGCAGAGCTATCCCAGGAGGAAGCCTCTTGGCCGTGTCTCTTCATAGCATGCTGGAGTGCTGCTGCTTTCTGCAGCCTCCCTCTGCTGCCCTCCCTGTCCCTGGGGTAGTTTGAAGTCACATATGCTGCTCTTCTCTCCCTCGCAGTTGTGGGTCGGAGAGAGGATGCCCATAGCTACATCTACTGATCATGGACACAACCTCCAGACTGTGCAGCTACTAATAAAGAAAAACCAGGTAAGTTGGTGCTGTTACAGCTCCACACCTGCTGGTTCTCCTTAGTGATGGCTAATTTCAGAAGGAAAGGTTTGGAGTAAAGCAGTGGGTGCTGTGGTGTGCCCACGGGTGGTGGCACAGCCCCAGATGGGCTGATGGTGTGTGTTTTGCTGCCCCTCTGGAGTTAAGACCCCTGACTTGCATTTCCTTTCTGTTGGTGCATTGTCTCATCAGTGAACTTCTCTCCCTTGTAGACCCTTCAGAAGGAAATCCAGGGCCATCAGCCTCGTATCGATGACATTTTTGAGAGGAGTCAGAACATCATCACAGAAAGCAGCCCCAATGCTGAAGTGATCCAGCAGAGACTGGCAGACCTGAAGCAGCTGTGGAACCTCCTCATCGAGGAGACGGAGAAGCGCCACAAGCGCCTAGAGGAGTCTCACAGGGCTCAGCAGTACTACTTCGATGCGGCCGAGGCCGAGGCCTGGATGAGTGAGCAGGAGCTCTACATGATGTCAGAAGAGAAGGCCAAGGTAAGCAGCTGCACAGGCAGGAAGGTGGCATAATTTAACGTGGCACTACTGATGTAATGGCAACAGAAACAGATTGATTCCTGTTGAAACCTCGAGTGATTGTCGCTTCTATCTGTTATACATCTGACAGTGTGGAGGGTAGGTCTGGCTGTACAGAGCCAGGGAAGCCTCCTAACACTCTGCATGGCCAATCTGTGCCTGCCTTGGCTGTGAGTGCTACCCATGCAGCCCAGCCAGGTCCAGTTCAGTGTTAGTTCTGAAGGTCAGCACAGTGCACCTGGCTGTGAAACAGGGCCTGGTACCACTGTCACCAGCTTTGACTGCCAGCAACAGGAGACCAGCACAGCATCACACCATACCCAACTCCTGCTTTCCAAGGAGGTGTTAGTGCTGGATCTTATTTGTGTTGACATAAATGCACTCTGTTCACCGCCCTGACAAAATAAAGCTCAGCTGTGTGTCAGTGTAACACATTCTGTGGGTGTTCAGTCTCCAGTTAAAAAGGGCTTGTTTTCTTTTTCCATCTAAGCAATGCAAATAAGGAGTATTAATGCAAATAGTTCATTATGCAAAATATTCTAATGAAAAGACTTATTGACAATGCCAGTTAACATTGAAAGTTGGAAGTTGTTTTTCTTAGTCATAACAGTGAAGTTATGGTTGGTTTTGGTTGGAACTTCTCCAGGCACTTTGGTGGAGAATCCACTGGCATGGGCTCCACAGGATTTCTTTTCTTTGCCCCATGCTGTCTCTGAGAAGCCTGACAGGTGATGTGCCTGAAACTATTCCATGTTTCTGAGCCCTGCACAGTCACCAGTGTTGTGGAAACACACAAAGAGCTTCAGAGAAGAGGAAACTCCACATGCTCAGTGCACAGCTGATGTCCTTTTGTTCTGCATCCCAGAGGGGCTGCTGTATTCTCTCTTTCATTGTTATTTTGCTGTCTATGGGTACCATTTGCTGTGACAACTGTTATATACTTGTCTTCAGGCTGTACTCGGGAGCAGATCCTTACAGTTCTCCCTGGCCATCACTGTTTGCTCCCACACCCAGCTGAACCTCTGTGTGGTGTTGTTCTGTGGAGTGGGGGCCTGACTGTCACTTACTGTCCCCTCACAGGATGAACAGAGTGCCGTGTCCATGCTGAAGAAACACCAGATTTTGGAACAAGCTGTAGAAGACTATGCTGAAACTGTGCACCAGCTTTCAAAGACCAGCAGAACTCTGGTGGCAGACAACCACCCAGAAAGGTATTAAGTGCCATTTTTAGTTGGATCATGAGTTCTTTCAGTAGTTCAGTCCCTTCACTAGGTTTTTCTGACCCACAAAGACTACAGCACAGAATAGGTATCTCAGAAGAGGAAGAGGAGTTCAGCCTCACTCAGTTCAAGGTGCAAGTTGGGCCACTTGGCCAGAGACCGAGTCAGTAGGTGCAGCTGCTGATTTACCCTCAGCCAACGTGTATGGTGCCCCTGTGCAGGCTGCTGAACCTATAGAGGTGTAGCAGTCCTGAGGGACAAGGTCCAGACTGACTCCTCCAACCAGCTTTCATGTCCAGACCCTGAAGTCACACTCATTTATCTTCCTGCAGTGCTCCCCAAAATCTGCCTCCTCTCTTTGAGATTCCAGCAGAACAAGAGCCTGGAGTCAGATGCTTTAAACATGGGCACATTAACATCTTGCTTTAGGTAAACTGATCTCAGCTTTCATACAGGGCTTTCCCTGGGGGAGAATCCAGGAAGCTTTAGAACCGTTTTGGGCTGCAGGAGCTGCAGCTCAGCACACAGAATTCTCCACTGGCTTCAGCTGCAAGGCTGACTCCACTCTGAGGCTAATGGATGTAACTGCTCTATCTTCGCTGGGACTGGCTTAGGACAGACACCCTCTGCCTCCAGTGGAAGGTTGTTACTGAACTCAAAAGCACTCTCTTGTGGTCATGATCATTTCTGATGAGAGTGGATTTCCTGGCTGAGCTGTCTGAGTACTTGGAATAGCATCACCAACTTTACAAGGCAGAGGGAAGGCACCCTGACAGGGCAGTATGGCTCAGACAAATATAGGCAAAAGAGACAGCAAGTAGAAATATTAATGCTGTGTGGAAGTGCTGAGCTTTAGGGGGTGAGAAACCCATGAGTGCTGCTGAACTTGGAAGCAGAGTTTAAATGAGAATGAACTGCCCCTGCCTCAGCAGCCCAGGTCCTAACTGTAGTTTTGGGAGAAGACTGGTGTGATCTGTGGCCAGATAAACAGAGAGCTTGGCTCCCAGCTCTTTTCTCTCTAAAGCCAGAAGGTTTTAGTACAGGACAGACAAGTTTTCCAGCCACTGCAGTCACCTCTGCCAGCAGAGGGTTGGTGCAGCGTGTCCCAGTGACACCCCTGTGTGCAGCAGAGGTGCGGTCTGAGGGTAAATCCCCCAGGGATTTCATCCCGAGCAGTGCCCCCATTGCCGTGAGGCTGTGAGGCCTGTGCAGACCGAGGGCTGGTTGTGTTGCAGTGAGCGCATCAGCATGCGGCAGTCCAAGGTGGACAAGCTGTACGCCGGCCTCAAGGACCTAGCCGAGGAGAGGAGGGGCAAGCTGGATGAGAGACACCGCCTGTTCCAGCTCAACCGCGAGGTGGATGACCTGGAGCAGTGGATTGCGGAGAGGGAGGTGGTGGCAGGATCCCACGAGCTGGGCCAGGACTACGAGCACGTCACGGTGAGTTCCTGGAGGGGCTGCAGGCCGGCCTGCCCTCCCTGGGTGCTGCACGCACTGAGTGGTGGCTGTAGCCCATCACAGGGTGAGGGGGCTGCCTTGGCCCGCCCAGGTCACTCTGTAAGCACAGCACTGTTGCTCTGCCCTCCAGATGCTTCAGGAGCGGTTCCGGGAATTCGCCCGAGACACCGGGAACATTGGCCAGGAGCGTGTGGACACTGTGAACCACATGGCAGATGAACTCATCAACTCTGGACACTCAGATGCTGCCACGATTGCAGAGTGGAAGGACGGACTCAATGAGGCCTGGGCTGACCTCCTGGAGCTCATTGACACGAGAACACAAATCCTTGCAGCCTCTTACGAACTGCACAAATTTTACCACGATGCCAAGGAGATCTTAGGGCGTATTCAAGACAAACACAAGAAACTGCCTGAGGAGCTTGGCAGAGACCAAAACACAGTGGAAACACTACAGAGAATGCACACGACGTTCGAGCACGATATCCAGGCCCTAGGCACCCAGGTGTGTGACAGGGGAACAGGGGGAGGGGTGGCGGGGGGGAAACCTGGGCGGGGCAGTTCTGCTGCTGCCCTTGGCCCCTCTGTGCCGGGGACACAGAGTGCTGCCAGCTGCTTCCCAAGTGGCTTGCTGTGGGAATAACTGCACCTGCATCATTTCCTTATCTGCCTGTCTGCTTCTCTGTCAGTGCCTTAGGTTGGTTATCTGAAATAGCCATCTGTAAGTACACAGGTTTCTGAACATGGCAGCAGTTGTTTGACTTGTTCCATTTCCTGCCCTTGGGTGAGGAAGAAATGATGAAGGCAGAGAGCTTCTGTATTGACCTAAAGTAGAAGTATGAAGGAATGTGTAAGCCTGGTTGGTTTGTTGGGGATTGGGGTTTTCTGGTTGGTTTATTGGTTTGGGTTTTTGGTTTTAAAAAATACTGAAAAGCCCCAACCAAACCCTGTTGTGGCAGGCACTGTTTATCTTTCCTTTCTGAGAGGCAAAGGAAGTCTCACAAAGGGAGTCAAAGGTCTGCACAGAGGCTTTTTGACTTGATTATGAGCCTGAGCATTCTGATTTAAATATGGCCTTTCCTGGTGCTTCCTAAAGGCAGTCTGGAGAGATTTAAAGTCCACAATCCAGGCTAAGATTTTTAAAAGCACCCAAACTTGATCTAATTCCAAACCTTTTGAAGTCGAGACTTGTTAAGTACAAGGCAGCAGCTGCTCATACAGCACATGGGGGATTCTAAACCAAAATACAATGTTCAGCTGCCAGAATGAGAATTTGGGAAGGGAATGAGTTGCTTAAGGAACGGAGGAATTACAACTGACTGCATTTATCGCAGTAGGTCAGGAACGAGCTTTTATGGCCAAGCTGCCAGCCAATTCTTGGTTTTGTTGCAATTTGCACTAGAATAAAGGGGAGCAAGTATTTGATTTTCCAAGTGTTTTACTTTCAGAAGCTGTAGATTTTATACAGAGAATGGGAGACATTCACAAAACATCAATCCCAGTCTCTCAAAAAGGTAATTATAATCAAGCCCTAAATGGAGGAATATGTAATCATAGCACTGAGCTGTGGGGAAAGCACTTAGGGCAATTTTTGCCTGGAACAGCCAGAGCACTGAGATGGATCATTATGAGAGGCATGATCTCTGTGCCTGTAGCTACAAGGCAGTTTGTTTTGATGTAAAAAAAATAATTATTAGACAAGAGCTAATGGATTGTTTCCTGGCTTGAAAAATAGGTGAAACAGTCAAGAATTAGCATTTGATGTCCCAGGACAGTGTTTGAAAGGAAAAGAGATTTGTAATAGTAATAGGTTCTTAAAATTTCCAAATTTTCTTCTCTTTGAAGTCATTATCTATACTTTTCAAAACTGGAGTAGTGGAGAGTTTGGATACAGAGATCCTGAGTGCCATTGCCACTTGTGTGGGGGGAAGGAGATGTGATGATGAAATTGGTCCCCACTTGCCATGACATTTAACAGTCACTTTGTTTTGGCACCAGGTTTTCCAGGAGGTTTAGGCAGTGGCAAACCTTTTCTGTTTTGGGAGTCCCTTGACCCACCAGTCTCAATCTAAAATGTTCTCTGAGGGATATATTGACTTAACAACAGAAGAGCCCTTTTAGTGCCGACAGACCAAATGCATTTGCAGTGTCTAGGGAGCCGCTGCAGTAGTGACTGAGCAGCTGAAATGTGCCCGTGTGTGTGACTCGAAAGCACAGCCCCTGAGGGATGTGTCTCTCCCACCCCAGGTGAGGCAGCTGCAGGAGGATGCCGCACGCCTGCAAGCCGCCTATGCTGGAGACAAGGCCGATGACATCCAGAAGAGGGAGAACGAGGTGCTGGAGGCGTGGAAGGCGCTGCTGGACGCCTGCGAGGGCCGCAGGGTGAGGCTGGTAGACACGGGAGACAAGTTCCGCTTCTTCAGCATGGTTCGGGACCTCATGCTCTGGATGGAGGACGTCATCCGGCAGATAGAGGCCCAGGAGAAGCCCAGGTAACGTGAGGCACCTTCTCCATGGGAAAATAAGGCTGCAGATCACTGAGGAACAGCTGTCAGAGCTGGTGTCACTGCTGGAGGGGCAGCAGCTTGTTCTGGGTGAAGCTGGGGCTGCTAGAGTCATTGCAGTGCAAAATGTGCCCAAAGAGATTCGCTCTCTGGTTATCCTCTGATTCAGGTGGTTATCCAGTCTCTGATTCAGATCAGAACGGTGCTGCTCCTGAGGAAAGGCTTCCCAGTCTGCAGAGACAATCCAGGAATCAATTCTTTTGTGGTTCAGTTTGAAATGTACCTTGTTTTCAGACGTAGCAGCCGTTAACTCCAGCATACGTGGTTTGCTGCTTTGTAGGGATGTGTCATCTGTGGAGCTGCTCATGAACAATCACCAGGGTATCAAGGCGGAGATCGATGCGCGGAACGACAGCTTCACCACCTGCATCGAGCTGGGCAAGTCTCTGCTGGCCAGGAAACACTACGCCTCCGAGGAGGTAATGTGCTCCTGGGGGCCTGGGCTGGTCCAGGAGGACAGGCTGGCCCTGTGTCATCTACACAGGCGTGATCTGCCTGTTCACAGGGACGTGTGTTACCTCAGGGTGGCAAATCAGTGTAAAATCTCACCCTGTGAACTCACGTTGGAGGACAGAGATTGCCTTGAAGTTTAAAGGGTCATTTTCAGCCCAGGGAATGCAGAATTCCTCTCTACATTCTGTTCTGCAGAGAGAGGGCTCTGGGAGGGAAAGGTGACTTCCTTGCGCACGGGCAGCTGTGAGACAGCCTGGACTGTGTACAGGGGAACTGGACTGCTGTGGAGAGGCCTGCGAGGGGGAGGAGCAGGAGAAAGTTTGTCTTGCAGGGAGTAAATCTGAGGAATATTAAGAGAAAACCATATCCAACTGCTTAAGGCCTTGATTTGTTTTCTGATGTGTCCAGGCAGAGAACAGAGGCTTAACCTGTGTATCTCCTGCCTCCCTCTGGGGGAGGGAGGAGAACTAGACATTGGGAGCCACTGCCCACTCGTGGAGGGGAGGGGTTCTGGAACAGCCCTGAGCTGCAGTTCTGCACTGTTTGCTGTAAAAAGGGCAGAAGATACAGTCCAGGACTTCACTGTTTACATCTGTTTGTCCATTGCACCCTTTTAATCAAATGCTCTTGGTGCTGTAGTTTTTAACAGACAGTGAGTGCTTATGCAAATGTGATATTTTAATGCAAATGTCATATTTATTTATACTTTGAAGAGAAAACCAGCTGTTGTTTCCCCACTGAAGTCACTTCCTGACAAACTCCCAGAGTGTCTGTCAGTGCCATTGGCTGCAGTGTGTGGGGGTGAGCAGGTTTTTGGTGCTTGTGTAACAGCCCTGCCCTCTCCTCTCCCCCCCAGATCAAGGAGAAGCTGCTGCAGCTGACGGAAAAGAGAAAAGAAATGATTGACAAATGGGAAGACAGATGGGAGTGGCTGAGACTGAGTAAGGACACCCTTGGATTTCTTTTGGGCTGGGCCGTATCTAACTCTCTTCACTGTGTCTTTCTGAGCATTTAAAAAACCCCTGCAATCCTTACTTTTGTGTTACAGTGCTCGGAATGTGTTTGTGCTGGAATAGCTGTCAGGCTCCCACTTGTTGATAGGTAAATGATGGAAAATTGGAAACCAAGAAACTGCACCAAAGGTCTTGCCCTACAGATCAAATTTGGAGCTGGGTGCAATAGCTTTAGCTATTTTGCAGGTGTCACGTTCCAACTGCATTTCTCCAGAGGATGCACTATTAAAAATTAGGGAGCAGTAAAGCCCTGCTACCTCCTGCATGTATTGTGCCTGATTTCCTGAGGGTGGAATGTGGATGACAAAGGTGTACATGTAAACACCACAATTTTGCAAGTTTTGCACCAGTTCTGACACTCTTAACAAGGGCAGTGGAAACCTGTAACTGTAGTGCTGGAGAGGAGCATCTGAGGTACAGAAATGCTGTTTGCTGAAGTGAGCTGTCGCTGCCGTCCAGGTGTTCCCTAGACAGGGCAGTCTGAGGGAGAAAACCAGCAGAGAACAGGCTTTCTATGCTGAAGTTAGTAGGATACAGCAAGTTAGAACAAACCCCCCCCCACTGAACTTGCAAAATTAAACAGAAGAAATGAAAGTGGGCCTTAACGTGCATTTTTCCTCAAAGCAAAGGCAACAGGAGAATTTTCTGTCTTTTCAGTGATCCATTTCATTGAGCTTAGTTAAGGGAAATACTTAGCCAAGCACATGTACTGTGTTTCCTGTGCTGTGTTTGGGTAAATCCAGAAGCCTGATGATTTCATGATGGTCCTTGTGGTGTGAATGATGCTGATTCCGGTCCCCTCTGTGCTCAGTTTTGGAGGTGCACCAGTTCTCCAGAGATGCCAGCGTGGCCGAGGCCTGGCTGCTGGGACAGGAGCCCTACCTGTCCAGCCGGGAGATTGGGCAGAGCGTGGATGAGGTGGAGAAGTTAATCAAGCGGCACGAGGCGTTTGAAAAGTCCGCAGCCACCTGGGACGAGAGGTTTGCAGCGCTGGAAAGGCTGACCACGGTGGGTGCCTGAGCCTCTGCTGGCCTCTCCTCTGGGCTGCGGGTGGGAAGTAACTCCCAGCATCACCAACCTCACCTGCACTTAGTGATTATTCGAGCAGCCTCAGCCAACCCCCGGAGCCTGAGGTGTCTTGTCCCCAGCTGTACTAAACCCCCTGGTTAATTTGAACTCAACAACCGGCAAGGAAAAAGCTTCAGTGATAAATGACCTCAGGAGTCAGCAAGAGCTGCCTTGAGACAGGAGGAAAGGTAAGAGCTGAGCAGTTTGCTGCAGCCCTCTGCCACACCAGTTGTGCTCTGAAAGGGGAGTTCTGAGCGAAGAGACCCAGATCCAAACCCTTGAAATGATTGGTTAAAGATGACAGTGGTGGGGAGGGGGCATTGACAAAATTGTTTATTGTGTTGTGACTGCTCCAGTGCAAGGCTGGGTTGTGCCCTAGAAAGACACAATAAGGGAAAAAAGCCCAAAGCCCACTGTGAGCCCAGCTGCAGTGTCAGTGATTAATGCTTGGGGAGCATGTTGCCATCTTTGGAGAACAGTTTGGCTTTAGGCACTAAAATTGAAGTGGCTTGGTTTTTCACACACACTGACTGTCACAGATGCAGACAAATGGAACTGGAGTTTCTCAGCATCTGCACCAATCAGGCTGGTCTGTGGAGATGGTTCATTTCAGGGATTCAGACGTGAAACATTTCTGTGTATGGCAAGCAGACAAAAGGTGTCACTTTTTGGTATTTTAATGACTTGGGTTGTTTTCTTGTTTGTTTGGGTTTTGTTCTAATAGAATGAATTGGAAAACAGCCATGGCCAGTGGTTACGAATAACCTGCTGCCCAGGCCCCACTCAGTGTCAGAGGGTCTGATGCTCTGTGCCCTCACTGGCAAACTCAGTGCCACAAACTTGGCATGACTGATACCTGCCAAGACTGCTGCCTTCCAGCGTATTCCAATTCACTTTAATTTCAGTTACGTTTCAGGAAAAGGTACAGAGGTGGTTTTAGTTTCTAGAAATCCCCCTGAACAACAGACAATGCTTTTAACTGCACAAAACCATTTCCTTTCCCAGCTGGAGCTGCTGGAAGTGCGTCGGCAGCAGGAGGAAGAGGAGCGGAAGAGGCAGCCGCCTACCCCGGAGCCCGGCCCCAAGGCAGAAGATGCAGACTCCCAGCAGCAATGGTGAGCCGGACTCTGCATTGCACAGGGGCTCAGCCACAGAGTCCTCAGGCTGAGAATGGGCTGTGAAAGGAGGGGAAGTTGTTGGATTTAGTAATGTGGCCCTTGTTAGAAAACTTGGTGCTTTATGGGGACAGGACCTTTCCCGGACCCCTGAATTCTTTGCTG
Organism: Pseudotriccus pelzelni; assembly: GCA_035584735.1. Taxonomy (NCBI): domain Eukaryota; kingdom Metazoa; phylum Chordata; class Aves; order Passeriformes; family Tyrannidae; genus Pseudotriccus; species Pseudotriccus pelzelni. The sequence continues at coordinate 4,120,969 of JAWMRA010000113.1, read as the reverse complement.
AATTGAATGTTCCCATTTTCCATCCTGACACAGTGTTGTGACTGCTGAGGTGTCCCTGGCCTGAAAGTAGGACTGCTGGTTTTACAGCCCCTGGGTTATGAGCTGCAGTTTCTGAACAACCTCAGCTTTTTCCTTTGATGAGCATCATTTACAGGTTTTAAGCCACATCCATGGCACATTAACATTTATGAAATTACTTATGTGAGAGGAGGCTTATTTGAAAGGTAACTGTCAGTAAAGTCTGGTTTGATCTCACTTCACACTGGATTTATTCAGTTGGGCCTGAGGATTTAGGAACTTGCTTAAATTTCTTAATATTCAGTAGGAAAATCTCATTTTGGTGAACAAGACATGTGACTTTCGAGAACTTAATGCAGTTTCTTTTCTTTTTTCCTCTCCAACAGGGATGGGACAAAAGGAGAGCAGGTTTCCCAGAACGGTTTGCCCTCAGACCAGGAGTCTCCACGGGTTAGTTACCGCTCCCAAACCTACCAAAACTACAAAAACTTTATTAGCAGACGGACAGCCAATGACCGCTCGTGGTCTGGACTGTGACACAGAGTCATTTGCAGCAAAAGACACCTTTTTTCAGTATGGGTTACTGGTACTGGTTTCATCTTTTGGCTTCAGTTTTCCCTGCTGCTTTTCTCTTCCTTCCCATCAGTTGACTTTTATTTGATTAGCAGCCCCTTGGAGGTATATTTGTTTCACTTTAATCTTTGTTTATTTGAATCTCCCCACTGACACTCAGTTGCTTTAAGGTGACACATTTATTTCATGTTATATACTGTGAGTTTTTCATGTTGCTAATAGTATTAAGATTTTCCAGCTAAATCGTCCTTTATATGAGTAATTGAGATTAATGAGATTACAGCCTAATGAAGAAGAGCACTAGACCCTGACAGGTATGACGCATCGAGTTGTACTAACAGGTCTCAGCACGGCATTATTCGATATTATTAAATAAGCTGCCTTAGCAAGAGAGTTATTTACAAGGCCAAAGATAATCCACACAAGTGAGCTGGGCAGGAAGGGCTGGGAGGGAGGGGGGAGTGTGACTCTGGACAAATAAAAGCCTTCAGGTTAGTTGTATAACATTCCATGCAGAATGGACTCGTTGACTGCAGAGACAAATAAACATGAAATAAACCATTAAAACCCAGTATCTAGATTTATCTGGGGGTTTAGTCCTCATGAAGGGTTGTGATCTTGCTGGAGAGCTGTGCTAGGCCCTGTTTGGCCTCAGTCCTGTCCAGCTGGCACTACAGCAATTCAGTATCCAGGCACTGGAGAGACAGGGGGGTCAAAGAGAGCAGGGCATGGCCGCCTGAGGAGAGGTTGTGATGCTTTGAAAACTAAATAAAATACATTGGTCTAAGATCGAGCTCTTTATTTTACCTAGATGCAGGTGGAATGCTCCATGCCTGCCTGGTTCCTTATTGGTAGGGGGGTGTCCCAGTGGGGTCAGGATGCATGCCAAGAACCTTGCTGTGCAGCCAGGAAAATGCCAGGCTATGTCTCCAGAGTTAATGCAACACAGGAGCTGGGCCTGGCTCCTCCCTCCATCGTCTTCCTGCAAAGCCTCCTTGTTTCAGTTAGTGCTGTGAGTGCTGAGAGAAGCGGCACTTCTTGTGGTTGCTGAACCTGGCTCTCCGAGGTCACATTCTGTGCAGGAAGGTCCCTGGCAGGCTCAGATCCGTGGATATTGGGACTCTTGCAAAACAAACACAGGTCCCAACCAGGGCTCGAGAGGAAATGCCTTTCAGCACAAGTTTATCTTTCCAATAGCCCATCTCAGTGAGATCTGAACCTGCACACAGACTCTGCCAGTGCTCCAGGGAACTCAGCAGTTCCACCTTCCTCTTTCTGGAAACAAAGCCTTTTGGGTCATCTTTAATATTCAATTCCAAAGTGAGCTGTTGTGCATTCTAATGTTTATACATTCTGTACAGTTGTGGTGGGTAATGTGAGGGACCTGCAAGCAAGTCCCAGATCATCATCTCGTTGGTTACCACAGCCTTATGCTTCACCTGTTTGCTTCTTTTTAAATTTTATTTTATTTTATTGCCATGATACATAACGTCTTTTCACGTTCATCTTTGCCATCTTCAGTCTTTCATGAGGATTTTTTTAGCTCAGTTTGTTGAGTCCTGTGTTGCAATAGCTCAGGTGTACCCAGCTGTGTCAGTCCTCATGTGAGGCACCAGATCTGCTGCTGTTGATCAGACTTTTGGCTCTGACAAGTGGCTGAGCAGTGCAGCTGGATTGTTCTGGATGGGCTGAGCCTGTGACGTGAGAACGGGGATTGAGAGGATGTGCTTCAGGAACTGTACTTTTGTCTTTCCACTTCATGATGCATGTTTTTTTTCTTTTGTCAGGATAACAACATTTAGCTTCTTAATGCTTTTAAAAGTTCCCTGTGACTGTGTGGGCACGCTCTGGTGACTCCCACAGCAGTGCTACTCTCTGTGCCTGTAAGGTGTGCCAGCTCTCAGGGCAGTACAGCTGGAGCTTCAGACTCCACCATCCACGAAGCCTTCACGTGTACTCTGGCTGAAAATTTAGTATGTAGGAGTAATTTAGAGAGAGTTTTGTATTAGTGCAGTTATATAAAAATTTCATTTTTACGATGAAGAAAAAGTAATGATGTCGTAGATTAAGGTCATCATTTTAGGCACTAGAAGTGTAAGATTTCACCTGTTTATTACAGCCTGTGGGACTGGCTTAATGCATTAGAGAGGTCCTTTTGCCAGAACAACCTGTCATCTGTTTGCATCTGGAACAGGCAAATCCATCTCTGTTTTTTAAGCTGTGCTGCAGAGCCTTGAGTTGATGAACTGAATATAATGTTGCTTCAAGCACTGTGAAAACCAAAGGGGTGTCTCCTGTCGTTGTCACCAGCTGTCCTGTTGCATGTCACAGTCCTGCTTTCAATATCTCCAGAGTAGCCACTAAAGCACCTCCCACTAACCCTTAGTACCTTTGAGAGCCCTGTCTCGTGTCCCGGAGCCCTGTTGTGCTGTAAGTGTTTGCTGTTGGTTTGTCCCACAGTGCTGTCTCCGCATGTCCCACGCATGTTTCCGTTGAAGTTTGTTCAGCTCCTCTTTCCTCTCCGTGTTGGTGACACATCTTTGGCAGAGCTGTTCGTGATTCCCATTTTATTTTGCTTGTTTTCTGTTAATTGTAGATAACACATGACGAGGAAATAAAACCTGACAGAGCAGCAGGAAGGCTTTTCATAGCCCTTTCACACCCAGGAGAACTGGACGTAGAAGTCACAGGTCTGATGGTGTGATGGAAGCTGGCAGTTGTCACTTAAAGCCACAGGGCTGCAGATTGCAACTGAATTCCATGTTATTTCCCAGAAAACACCTTAAGCAGCTGTGCAGTGGCTGCTGGTGTGAAGCTGTGTGTGTTTTGCCTCAGATTAGTGGTATCCCCAGGGCAGTCACATTTTCACATCTTGCTGGTATTGCCCCAGCAAACACGGTGCTCTCAGTGTCGGGGCAGGGGGCAGGTGGTTCTGGGGAGTTTATGTCATTGTGGAGACGAGTTCCTGTGATCTGTGTAATTCCTCAGAGGCCTCAGGTCCCTCAGACAGGGCTGCAGCAGGGTTTGAGGGGCAGGAAGTGTCACTGGACAGAAAGATCTGCCAAGGGCACTCCTTGTTCCTGAAGGTGATCTGTTGGCCATGGGTGACTCCTGGTTAATTGAGGTTCCAGGGGTGACTTGCTGGTTGTTCATTCCACTACCCATGTTCTGGCAGTGTTCAGATAATCTTCAGCCTCATCTATTGACCCTCTCCCCCGCTTCAATCCAACATTTTTGTTATATGTTGAGATCTGGATACAAGTAGTGAGGTTTGGTGGCTTAGATTGATCCTGACTGCGAAGGAGCAGTGTAAGGCTACACGCCTGTATGGACAGAGTAAAGCAGACCTGACTGCAGTGCAGTGTGAGCTGGGATCCTCTCCCTGTTCCAGGGGGTAGTGTCTGGGCTATGGGGGTTTGGGTTGCTGAAAGGCAGTTAGCCAATCCTTCCCATATTCAGAGCAAGCTGACACTCAGATCTTCCTGGGTCCATGCGTGAGGTACGGGCTGTGAGGGCCAATTACAGATACTGGACAGGTGTAAGAAGTTGTAGCAAACGGTGGCAAAATTGAGTTTGTTGCATAATAATTCGGCTGCTTTTGATTTGTCCAGGCCATGTGCAGAAGTGGGAATGTCTAATTATTATGCCATTCACAAAAACCTGCTTGTCTGCATAAAAACAGTCCAGAATGTTTGTAATCTACTAGAGCATTAGCAGCACTGAGCTTTAGTAACTTGCTAATAATAATACTACACACTGGTTGTGTAACTCCTGAGCTGCTACCAACAGCTCTATATGTCAAAGTAATGGTACAGGAAAAAAAACACTGGGACCAAGCTGCATTTCAAAAGCTTATGGCCATTAGGATTCCAATTTAAATGATTTTTGGATGAATGGCACCTGAAGACGTCGACAGCTTGAGCAGTGAGAGCTGCTGGAGTCACGGCTGCTCTCTGGGTATCGCTCCCAGTGCGACAGGCAACGCGACCAACAAAGCAAGTGATGGGCAAGGCCTTGGTTCTGTCTTTGTTTGGGGGTAAATAGCTGTGTGATGCTGTGTGACTGTGGTGGTTTTCAGTTCCTTTAACCAAAATCCAACCCACCTAATAACGCCAGTCTGAACAGACCTCCATAATTGACTCGTGACCTCATTTCCCTTGTCTTTACGATCCAATATCCTAACTGGGATGGTGGAGATGAAATGCATGGTGTAATCTCTCTAATTTCTGCATGTTTTGATTTTGTTGTGTCACTAGGGGAACGGGGAAAGTGGGAAAGGAGCTTTTACAGAAACAAATGAATTGCACACATTTTTGTAAATGCTCCTGGGCGATTGTGACATCTTTCTCTGCTGACTCATAGTTAATACCTTTTATGGATTTTTAATACCCCAGTAATGCCATAAATGTATTTAAGGTGGCTGATGTGTATAACTTCTACTGTTCCTCTAGGTCTGCAGAAAGTGTGATTGTTACTGTTCAAACATTGGAGTACTTAGCAACAGAATCAAATGCTCTCATTTTAGGATAACATTATATTAAAGAATATGAATTGACCAGCAGAGCAAAGCACAGTAAAATTCACACTGACGTTCAGTTGCTCTTATTTTCCCTTCTCTCCACCTATAAAATGGATACTAATCCATTCCTACCTTCTAATTTCCTTGGCCTCCCATGTCTCCATGGAGTGCGAGAGAGAACTTATTGGCCTGTGTCATTTTCCAGGCAAAGTTTATACACAGCCACGTTGTGCAGGGAGACAGGTTAACTGCAGGATAGCCCAGTGCTGGGAGCTGCAGGCTGAATGTGCTCTCCACTGTTCCCAGGTGGCAGAAACTGCAGACACAAACGAGATGGTCAATGGAGCTGCAGAACAGAGGATGAGTTCCAAAGAGTCCAGTCCAGTTCCTTCCCCGACATCAGACCGCAAAGCCAAGACCGCTGTTCAGGCCCAGACTGCTGCTACCCTTCCAGCCAAAACCCAGGAGATCCCTTCAGCTCAGATGGAGGGCTTCCTACACCGCAAGCACGAGTGGGAGACACACAGCAAGAAAGCCTCCAGCAGGTAATGTGCAGTGCAGGCTGAGATGGCTGACCCAGATGGCACACAGTTCACTCCAGCCCTGCTGCCATTGTCTCCTCACAGCGCCCAGAGGCCTCCCAGGCTCCCACTCCTGCTGCTGCAGGGACTGTGGCTGCAGGGCTGAGCAGTGTATGTGGGCAAGTCTAAAGATATTTGGTAGGAAAGGCAGCGTTAGCCATATTTGGCAGGTGGAAAACTGAGGCACAGAGATAGCACGACTTCCCCACTGCACAGGATGGATTTGTGGCAGCAGTGGGATTTGATTCCGCATCTCTCGAGTTGTATCGTACTACAAGAAAAGAAAACCACGTAGGTGTGAGACTAGAAATGTTCGTATTCTTCTGACATTTTGTGTTTGCACATTACCACTTCCCACCTACTCTGGGATCTGTTCAGAATGAGCAGGAGATGATTGGTGTGCCATAATCGATTCCACTCCCAAGGACCCAGGCCTGCAGGTCTCAAACAGGGAGAGCTTTGACATTTGTCTGCACTGGAAAAGCAGACTGGGGTCCTTTGTGACCTGAGAGAGCTCTTGGAACCGGATTTGTGACTTGGCTGACAAGGAAAATGTTCATGGCAAGAGCTGAGCTACAGCAACGTCTATGGGGTTTGGTAGGAGCAGAAGCCCTTGGCAGAGCTGAGATCACACATGAGTACGGTACTCCAGGATTTGTGTTCCACTGGGGTTGTTCACAGCAGAGAGTGCCTTGGAGGCAGTGGCAGCCACCAATGCCACTCTCTGGGTGCTCTTATTTCCAGTAATTGTTAATTTTCACAGGCCTATTAGAGAATGAGGCACATGATTTGTGTCAGTCAAGGATTTCACACACAGTCTATTCATCAGTTTGCAGCACAATGAGAACAGAGCTTTGCCTTAAAAGGTCACTCGGTTTCTCTCCCAAGAATGCAAAATGCCCACTCTGCCAGAGTCCTCCCACGGTGAGGACAGGCTGATGAGCTGTCACAGGGAAATCTGTTGCATTTGGCTCAGTGGCAGTGTTTTTGGCTCAAGGCTGGGCTTCCATGAGAGCATTCCCTGTGTGTGGTTTACGGGACAGCAGAGGCTACATCCACATCCTCACACTGAACTAATCTCCATTATCTTACAGAAATAGTGCGGTTTGGTTTCCCCACTTCTGCCAGTAGGAGCATTAGATTTATAACTGCCCTTGTTGTTTCCCCTGTCCCCCAGGTCATGGCATAATGTGTACTGTGTCATAAACAACCAAGAGATGGGCTTCTACAAGGACTCCAAAGCTGCTGCCTCCGGCATCCCCTACCACAACGAGATCCCCGTGAGCCTGAAGGACGCGGTCTGCGAAGTGGCGGTTGACTACAAGAAGAAGAAGCATGTGTTCAAGCTCAGGTAAACCTGGGCAGCAGTTTGCCCTTAGGGAATGCTGTGGTGGGTGTGTTTGCTGTGTGAACCCAGCCTAGGAACTCAAGCAAGCTCTTCGCAACACTGACCCAGGGGCTGGTTATCAAAGGGAGCGCAACACACTGGCATGATAATCAGTGCACTTGATGTCTGGGACCACACCAGATGAGGGTGCCTGAAGTTAGGAACCTGAATTTCACAGTGCCTTTCACAACTCTTCAGCTGCTCCCTCTGAACTGATTGAGAAGAACGTTCATGGTTCTGCTCTTTTCAGAATCAGGCCTCTTGTTTAATGTTTTCTGTATGAATTAGGAGACTACTGAAGACATCTATGATGTTTTCAGGACCAGAATACGTAGTGACAGTCCATTTCACTCTGAACTATGTGAAGGACCTGTTGCTCAAAGTTTAAAAAAAAAGGCTTTTCCTTGTGAAACTCTATTTTACTAAACAACTTTCAGTTAAATATATGTTCAAAATATTTTATCTTTACACAGCTACCAGGTAATCCTGTCAGAGAACCCTGACTTTGTGAACTGATGCGGGCATGTATTCCAAGACAGAGGTGTTTTAGTTTCTTTTTTTTTGGGAGAGTATAATTTTATATTGGTACAGGAATCCTCTAAAGATGTTAGAATCTATATCCGGGGAAAATTTGCTTTACAGAAAATATATAGGGAAATATATAGCAAATATTTAGGGAGATGTAGCTTTCTTGAAGACAGGCCTGCAGCTATGTGATTCATCCTATAGACTATTTTAAATCCCGCTGAATTGCTAATGTAAGGATGTGCTGTTCCAAATGCAAAGTTAGGCAGAAGAGCCAGCTGCCCTTTTTTTCCAGTGCCCCATTACGTGCACCAGGCCCCTTGGGTACTTGCAGGTACATCTTTTCTTTACTCACTCACAGTTATTTTACTGTTTAATACTCAATTTCATTTCATAAAGAGATGTTAAAATGCTCGGGGTTTGTGGGGGAAGATGGAGAAGGATGCAACAGATCTCCTGCTGCCCCTGCCTCCTGCTTGTTCAGGTGCCTGGCCTGGTGTTATTCAGTTGTTTTTTAATTAATATGTATCTTCATATACATTGTTAATTGTATCCCAGTTAAACCATTTGAGTAAAATCAGCAGAGGAATCCAACAGAAGGGAGATCCCTGGGCCTTCCCTGTGAGGAGAGGCAGCTACTCATTTGCCACACAGTGCAGTACCTCGAGCCAGCCCAGGCCAGTCCGAGAGCAGAGCAGCTGCAGCACTCTGCTGCCTTTTACAAGAGCCAGGAAAACTCTGCGTGTTGTTTCCTTTGCAGATTGACCGATGGCAATGAATACCTCTTCCAAGCCAAAGATGATGTAAGTTTGCCTTTCTCATGGTTTGTGTCTGCTGTGACCTGTGTGCTGTTGTACCCGAGGGAACAAACGGCTGCTGAGAGCTCAGCAGCTATCAGCAGTTCCCTGCAGGGCTGGACTCCGTGGGCCTTGGGGGTCCCTCCAGCCTCAGAGTATTCCAGGCTTTGTGATCTCAGTGTGCTTTAATCCCGTGGTCTGCAAGGGGTGTGGGTGATGTGCAGGTTCAGGGCTCTCAGGTGCAGCCCTAGTGGCCATCTCTGCAGGAGCACAGCCGGAGGAGAACCAGGGCGTGACTTAGGGCCGCATTCCTCCCATTTCCCACCTGTGCCCGTTCCCCCTCCGCAAGGTGGGTCAGAGCAGGTTGTGGGTTGTAATGGCTCTCTGCCTTTGGGGCTTCTTGAAGGAGGAGATGAACACGTGGATCCAGGCCATCACATCAGCCATCTCGTCGGACAAGATCGAGGTGTCCCCGACCACCCAGAGCACTCCAGCCTCCAGCCGTGCCCAGACCCTGCCCGCCAGCGTCACAATAACCAGCGAGTCCAGCCCTGGCAAGCGGGAGAAGGACAAGGAGAAAGACAAAGAGAAAAGATTCAGCCTTTTTGGTAAAAAGAAGTGAACTCCATCTCCACACACTGCACTTCTCTGACCGTTCCAGTGGAATTCCAGCATGCGAGCTCAGAACCAATACGTTACTCTCTGTGCCTCATGTTCCTCAATGTGATTGACATTTTTTTATTTATAGAGCGTTTTAAAACAAAAAAAGCCAACAAAAAAAAAAAAGAATCTAAAGTTACAAATGTATGAGGTGCATTGGGCAGCTTCTGTAGGAGAGGGAGGACCAGGTTTTGGGGGTTTGTTTTTGTTTTTGTTTTGTTTATTTTTTTTTAAATGAAGTTAATGTAGATTAGATCTTAATATTTAAACTGTTCCTCAATTTTGTGAGGCTGTCTTGGAAAATAACCCACTCCTAGTGCTATTGGTATGCAAGGCAGCGGTGCTTTCGAATCTACTGTGCACACGAGAAACCAATGTCCCGGCTCAGAGCGTTCCCTCAGCTGAGGTCGCTACGCTGAGCCCTGCCTAGTGGAGCCTCCCCTTGCAGTTCTAACACTTATTGAAGGGCAGTGTGTTCTCTTTGCTGTAACAGAGTGCAGGGATGTTGACTCACACACAACGCTGGTTATTAACACGGCCCGAGGCGTTTCTGCATCGAGTACGACACGTAAGAATGTTGGTGTTCCAGACGGATGAACAGGCTGAGGCAGTTTCAAATAAGCTGTAATTTCAAATTGGGTTTGTTTTGTTTTTGTTTTTGTTTCTTTTTTTTTTTTGCTGAAATACATTATATTGTATGTTTCAGATAATTCTAGTACAAAGTATAATAAGACTAGATGTATAATAAACCCTTTAAAATCATCGGTAAGTGTAAAAGTGGAACTGAAGCATTTACTGGAAAAGTAATGTTACTCAAATGGTTACTTGCTTGTCAGCTGCAGCACTGTGTGTTATAATTTTGCTACATTACCTTGCTCTTTGATACATAGTGTGCATTTCTGTCACTGTAACTATTGTAATGAAAAATTTTCATCTTACTGCACAATCAAAAATTACATTTAATAGGAATGAACTTTCAATGACTGGGCCTGTAGTCAAGAGTAGTACTGGAACTGGCTTTCAGTTGTATCGAACTGTACCTCTAGACTTTTACCCTATCTGTTAAATATATGCGATGTCATTAAATGCTTTTAAAACTAAATATGCTGGGTAAGTTTCTTATTTCATTTCTGATGATGTTAAATCATAATTTTGAAAAAGGATCAAAAATAAAGTTATTTTAAAATGTCATCTCTCCTGTGCACTGAAACTGATGTCTCCGAATGTAATTCCATTCTCTCGTGCTAAAGTTCATTCTGAAATAGCTGTTTTCTCTCTTCCCACTTTTCTTTCTCCTCACTTCCCACCTGCCCTCCCTTTTACCCTGCTCCCCAAATTAAGTGCCAAAAAATAAATTTAATCAATATTTTATACAATATTTGGACATAGATAACCGTTTGTGAGAAGTAAATCCAGCAGAATGGATGGAAGTAAAGCATAAGCAGAGGCTGGGACGATGCAGTTACCTGGACATTTACCTGATTGAGGTAAAGCTCCATGTAAAAGTTGGCAGCCAAAGCACATCATTTGGAGTAAGTGCCATTCTCCAGATTTTTACCCACCTTTTACTCAAGTGCTCGAGTTCTTTCCTGACCTTGGAGGCCACCTAGGAAAGCATCCAAGAGAAATAGCTCTGAGAAGCTCCAATATGTTCTAAAATCAGTGAAATGTAAGGAACCTGGTTTTTAATGTATTGTAATTATTAAAATACACTCAAACTTAATTTCAGGTGGCAAGCAGACAAACTGCAAACAAATGTGTTTCCAAGAGACAGTTTCCTGAACATGTGACCAATATACATTGTCTGAATTGTTTTCATGGAGTGTACAGTGTTCTCTGGGTTTTTCTTGTTTTCCAAAGTTTTTGGTTGTTAAACAGCGGAATATTCATGCACATGGATTTTTACTCTGTACTGTTACATTGTTCCAGTCTAATTATTAGCGAAATGTAGTCTAACTGCTAGTATTGTACATGTAAATTTTAACACAATAGAAAAAGCTGAGGTTTAGCGTTATTAAGGCTATGAAACAATGTTCTTAGTTGATTAAAGTGCACAGAGATGTGGATGCCTTAAGTATGTGTCACTTAACTGAGCTGGTACACTGAGCAGTGACAGATCCATCTCGATGGCCTGTGGTGTGTGATTCTGGGGTGGCTGAGATGAACATGTTTCCTTCTTTGTCTTGCTTTTCACTGAAAGTTGTTCCCAAAAATGACTTAAACAAAAATCCTTTCTGCTTAGGAGCTGCCTGGAGGGTGGTGAGGACCAGGAGTGAGCCCTACTAAGCCTTGGAGCGTAAGGGAGCAGTTCCCTGCAGAGAGCTGGTGGGTCAGGAGCAGCCTCCACACACAGGCAGGCCAGAGCAGGCAGGTCAGTGGGCACACCCAGTGCCAGGGCAGGGAGAAGGACTGCGGGAATCTCCGGGACCAGGTGAAGGGAGGGACTGCTGGAAAATCGCAGGGGGAGAAGAAAGACTGTACATCTAGGTGTTGGAAATGGGACTGAAGTGGGAGCAGCTGCCATTGCCACCAGTGGTACCTGTTCACAGGTGGCTCTGTCGCCAGACTGCCCCAGTCACTGTGGCCAGACTCCCAGTACAGTTACTCGCTGAAGTGGGAGGAGTTTGTAGCACATCTTGTATCCTGAAGGGTCCTTCCCATATCCTGGCAAACTGAGTGCAATGTGGGGGGAAAACCAGAACTCCTTAGCCATTGGAATTGAGCATGTGTTGGTGGGAGGGCTTTCTTTTAGATTGATGCAAATAATCTAATGCAGATTAATCCATCTGTTCTGCACAGAGAAAATGTTCTGTGGTAGGGCCGTCCTCTGCACAAGGAAGATTAATGGTAATGGTAAAGAAAGGAAAGATTAATCTCTGTCCTGGTGAAACAGTGGTTTAGATGGTTTTTCCCTTCACCATGGTCTCCTTCTTTATGCTTGGGTTCACGCAGTATGGACTTTAAATGTGTAGGGTCTTTAAGAATGTACTTTTGTAATTAATAGCTTGCAGGTATGATGTAGTTTTGCTATTTTTCGTGGCTGGTTTTTTGCTACCTTAACTAATCACAGGTAGCTGAAAAATACAGAAGCTTACATAACTATAAGTTGGAACAGACATTAGTCCTTTTCATTAAAAAAAAAATCAGAAGAACAGGCTGTGCTAAATGACTGATTAATGTTAAGAATGAAATCACTGAAGAGGTGGAATCCAGCTTGCTGACCCCACAGCTCTGTCCATGGACTAACCAGTCGAGGCCTTGTCCTGTGAACAGGAGGGATGGGAGCGCTGGGCCAGCACAAGTGGAGCAAGGATTCAGCTGCCTTTCTGTGTCCTGGCGCTACAGCACATTCTGAGGCCAAACAGAACAGAAGTCAGGTAAGAAAGTGCCATGCTCTCAATGCAGTGGGATTCCAGGTGTCCCCACGGTGGTGGGTATGCAGGGCCTAGTTGAGGAGTCAGCATTCAGCTTGAGGCTCTAATTTATTTCCTTCCTTACTGCTCACTGTAATTCATCTCCTGTCAAGCATTTTTCTCTAGCCTTGTGACAGCAATCAATAGATATTCTGGTTCTGGTGGATTATCGGGGTTTTCTTCCAAGGATTTTAAACAAGATTAAAGTACAAGTGAGGCATGAACCAGCCCAGGGAGAATAAAGGGAAACGTATCACAGCACAGAGCAATGAAACATGAAAAGCCCAGGACTGGAGGTTTGCTGTGATTCAGCAGGTAGCCCTGGGTGCCTGTGCATGTGCTGGTGCCACGAAAGGCAGTGCAGACACTGTGTGTGCTGTCAGCTGACATCCCTGGGAGCAGCAGCAGCGGAGCCGCTCGTCAGGCCCACGTGGGCGCATCCGCAGTGTGTCATAATGCAGCACGGCCCGCCCGAACGCTGCGGCCCAGCCCGCGCTGGGCACACCTGCAGGGCAGCCCCAGCATGGGGCTGGGGGCAGGAAACGGGCCCTGGCCTTAAATACCCAGCTATGGTGGAAGGAGGAAGGGAAGGGAAGGATTCTGTGCGTCAGCACGTGCGGATCCTCCCCTGCTCCTCAAGCCCAGTGTGCTGCTCAGCCTGGTGGTGAACACTCCAGCTACAGCACAGTGGGAATACACCTGGTTCTATGAACACCACGGCCTCAGCACGCTGTGGATACACCTTGTGTCCCAAAATAATGCATTTCACAGCATATTCTTTCACTGTTGGATGAGACACTGTGGTGGCTCATTACATTTTCACTGTAAAATTACCTGGGCCTGACATGAATTTTGTTATGAGTCTCCTATTGCCGCTGCTTTTCTTTCCCTCCCACGCCCAGTGAGACAAAGCTGCCTTGCTCACTGAGTGCCAGCATCGTCCATGAGAGGTCACTGTGTCCAGGGAGATGCTGAGCTGCAGTGGAGACGCTCTCACTGGAACACCACGCCGAGTGTTACCTGAGCACTTGAGAGAATTGAGAGCTTGGGTGAAAGTTCTCTTCACTCTGAAAGGCAGATTTCCAAAAGTTATGTAAACTCGAGGTGAGATTTAGACACGTCTCAGATGCAGCACCGTGGGAGGGAAGTTGAGTCAAGTATGGCAGCCAGGATATGGGAAGGTGAGGAACACCACCATCCCTGCTGGGGCAGAGGAAAGGAGAGCAGCTCTCTGGGAAGATCGGGCTTTCTGCAGTGATGGTCATCATTTCAAACTGGTCACTGACAGTCCATGAAAAGATGGCAGAAGGGCAGCCCCCATCAAGGTCTGGATGAAGGCAGGCAGTGTCTCAGCAGAGATGGGCTCTGGGAGGCCAGTGTCTGGTCTCTCAGAAATGGGCTTGAGGCAAACCCATGACAGGATGGAAAATGCTCCATTTTTCCTCTTCTCTGTTTTCCCCCTAATGCTATTTCTGGCCAGATCCGAGCATTTCATTAATGCAAATCAGTGTTCCTGCCCACAAGGAATAAGAGCTCAGAGCCAATTCCCCTGTTATGATTTTGTAGTTAAATCGTAAAATCACTGAGAGGCATCAATCAGGATTGGATTAATGTAATGCCAGGCAACAAACAAACGGAACCAGATCACAGCTCCTGCTTCTGATCCCTCCCCCCGAAGGTCTTAGGGATTTTATAGAATTTTAAAAAGCATTTACAGCTCAAATAAGAGGCACCAATTTTGAAATACCAATTAATATGGCATCTCTGTGCATCTGCTGTACATTCATCCATAAAAATAGGAGTTATAAAGGCTATTTTGTGGAGCAGAGATCTAGGACATAACACAGATGTTTCTGGGAGGGAAAACCTCAGTGTTCATTGTTAATCACAGCTCTTGGTTACGTACAGAGTGGGCAGGATATATCACAGAGGATTGGAGTTCATTTGAGATGTGCTTTTTGGCGTCTTCTAAACAAGGCTTGCTATAAACAAGCAAATAAAACCAAAAAACCAAACCCAAAGCCTTCAAAAAACCCAACAGCAGGGAATGGTCCCTTAGGCAGAGAGCAGTGACTGTCATTCAGGTGCTACTCATACAAGATGCTGCATTAGCTGGTTTACATATTTAATACAAGAAAAAAAGCAGTAAAATCATGGGATATGTTCCAGGCTAACAGGCTCCTTGTCACAGGTAGGAGGGAAAATGCTGCTGCTATTGCAAATTTTTATGTCTCTTTTAATTAAGTTCTTCAATATATTTTAAAGTGGTAATTTTTACAAGAGTTACATTAAATTGGAAATACACTGAGATGACTTTTTCTGAATAGAAATGCCCCTTTTTTAGTAAGATTCACCGTCTGTCTTGGTTTGTGCTTTTCCATCCCAGGCTTTCTTGCATTTGTGATGCTGAGGACTCCAAAATCCAGTATTAACACCCAAAAAACCCCATGAGAGCATAAGGGATGTTTGTGTTGTGCTGACAGTGAACAGCAGGTTGCAGCCCTGAGGAACATTTTCGGCAACATGACAGATCCTGAAAGGAAAGTAAATAGTGCATTTTTCTAAATTGAAAAAATAAACCTAGCCCACAAAGCCCTCACCATTAAATTAAGTAATTGAATTAATTAATTATTCAATTACCACCATATAATTCACTAAATTCTTGAGGGTACAGATTTCAGACAAATTAGTGAAACTGAACTTGTGTAGTTGCACACATTTACACGTTTTTCTTTTAAAGTTTTTTGGGGTGACAAAATAATGAACTATAAAAATAATTTCTTCTAAAACTGAGGATATAGGTTTCCATGAAGGATTAAATACAAAGTTCAACTTGACTACTGTTGCTCCAGGAGAGGTGACAGCCACACCAGCAGAGGCTTGAAACCAGCTTTTTGTTTGCCTTTACTGAGTAGGTGAGTAGCCTATTTGTCATATCTATTAATTTTTTAATGAGATTTAGATAGTTTTACCAAAAAAAAAATCATAAAAAGAAAGCTATGATCACATGGAATTTATTCTACTGAATAATAGTGGGATGGAAAAGGATAAAGAATTTATAATTCACTGGAAGCTTTATTAGATATCCACAACCACAGGGTGACAAGGCAGTTTTCCGCAGTCTGAGAAAGAAAAAAAAAAAAAGAGATTGAAATTGTTTTGGCAGCTACACAAAGATGCTTCAGCCCAGCACGAGTGGGTTAGTGTGCTGGTGGGTAGTGCAACAAATTTGAAATATTTTACAAAGCTTTTAAAAGCATCCAAACTAGCGCAGACCCGGCTGTAAGACGAGTAAATAGGGGTGTTGAAAGCCTTTACCAGCACATTCCTGGGGCAGTGCTAGAAGAGCAAGGGTTTGTACAGGTGCACCTGCAGGAAAGGTACAACGAGGAGGTGCTCTGTCCCAAAGACCTGGCGTGTTGCCACAGGGAAGTTAATTCCAGACGAGGGACCGGTCCCAACAGGATTTAAACCGCTGAGACCCACACGCAGATGTAAATTACTCTGGTGATCAGTGGCAGAACTCAAGGAAACAGCCAGAGCTGAGTCAGGGGAGGTTCAGGTGGGATACCAGGAGAAGGTTTTTCACCCAGAGGGTAGTCGTGCACTGCCAGAGCTCAAGGAGCATTTGGACAGCGCTCTCGGGGACAGGGCGGGGTTGTTGGGGTGTCCTGTGCAGGGCCAGGAGTGGAACTCGATGATCCCTGTGGGTCCCTTCCAAGTTAGGATATTTTATGATAAAACAAGGTGTTTTGCTGGTAAGACAGTTAAAAAAAAAAAAAAGTGTGACTGCGAATTTGCTTGCGAGACTTTCGGAGAGTACGGTAAACAAGGAAAGCGGAAAGTCGTTTTTTATTGCCCAAATCCGTATGTCCGTGGCTGGGCAGGGCTCCGAGAGCTGCAGCCCCTCACGGGCCGAGAGGGCGGGCAGAGCCCCGCGCCCTCCAAAGGGCGGGAAGGGCTCGCGCCCCGTGAGGCGCCGCGCGCGGCGGCCCCGCCCCAGGGCGGGCTCCGTGAGGGATCCGTGAGGGCTCCGCCCGCCCGGGGAGGCACCGTGAGGGCTGCGCCCGCCCGCCCGGGGCCGGGCTCCCGCTGGAGGTGGGTCCGGAGGCTCCGAGGTTCGCCTCGGGCGAGCAGCGCGTTCCCTGAGGGCGGCAGTCCCGCCGCCGTGTCCCGGAGTGCTGCCGGCGCCGTGACCCCGGGTGTGAGCGGTGCCAACGCGCGCATCGCTGTGAGGCGTGTTGTGTGGGAAAAGGTACAGGGGTTGTTGTCAGCCTTGGATTTAATTCCCCCTTCCCGTCCGTCTGGCGCTGTGCCCTGTGAATGTTTGGTTCTGTGATTCCAGCATCCTCTTCCCTGCGGCTGTGGCTGAGTTTCTGGAGGGCTGGGTTTGGACTCCTGTGGAGTGATACTATAAAGCGGTGGATGTCTTGTCACCAACGACATGCAGCAACCACGCTCGGCTGATAATGACAATACAAATTCTGCTTTAGGAAAAGCAGAACACAAGCGAGGAAATGTGTTCCTTGGAATATCATTCCAAAGGATGACAGTACAAAAAAAAAAAAAAAAGCCACCAGCCCCCACTACCTCATGGTGAATTGGACTGAAAATGGGAAACTTAAAATTGTTTTAATTACATGGTTGCCGTAGAATCCAAAAGGAGGACGTTTTGGGTCGCTGGGGGATAAGGAAAGATGGGTTGTATCAGCATATTTATGCTGGATGTTGTGTAAGAGGTGGTATCGAAAGAGAGGATTCCCGTGAGGACTCAGAGCGTTGGGTCGTGGTAAAAAGGGCTCAGAAGCACGCACAGCACCCATCCCAGCAGAGCTCCCCTCATCCAAACAGTCCCCCCGTCCAGGCAGAGCTCCCCCATCCCAGCAGTCCCTTTGCATTTTAAGCACACGTGCACTCTGCGATTCAAACCCACGGGGCTTGTGGTTTCTTCTCTTTTCAGCTCTGGCCCCGAGGGTAACTATGTTAAAGAGAGGAGCACCCAGGAAGCTTTGTGCAGGAAGCCGAGAAGGTGCCACACGGGAGACGCGGCGGGGAGCATTTGGCAGGTGGTGCTGGTGACGCACAGAAGTTACTTTGCCTTCGGAAAGACGAAAGGCGCCGTGCGCTGCCCATGTAGGTGTGCTGGTGTGCCCCCCGAGAAGTTGGCTGGTGGCGCGGCGGCGGCGGAGCGGCGGCGGCTCGTCCTGGGCAGCGGCGGCGGCAGATGATGGTGGCGGCGCGGCGGTGAGCGGCGGCATCCCGGCTCCGCCGATGCGCCTCCCGGCCGCATCCCCGCTCCGAAGGGCCACCTGAGGCTCCAGGCAGCTGGGCAGGCATCGCCAACGCCGGAAAGGGGAACGCGTGCCGGGGGCAGGCGGGTCGGCGCTCGGCTGTGTGCGGGTGGGCAGGGGGTTGGTTATCATGGCGGATCGGACGGCTCCGCGCTGCCAGCTCCGGCTGGAATGGGTGTACGGCTACCGGGGCCACCAGTGCCGCAACAACCTGTACTACACGGCAGGGAAAGAGGTCGTGTACTTCGTGGCCGGAGTCGGCGTGGTTTATAACACCAGGGAGCACAGCCAGAAATTCTTCCTCGGGCACAACGATGATATTATCAGGTAAGGGGACTGACTTCTCTGGTGGTGGGGTGGGGTGGGGTTTAAAGGGAAGGGAGGAGAATGTAGGGCTGGCAGAATACCCCCTCCTTGCTTCTTACAGCTCGGCTTGCACCTGCCCTTTTCAAGCAGCCCGGATTTGTTAGCGGCAGCCTGTGTGAAAGCTCGATTTCTAGATACTATCGGTTATCGTTATTTTGTAGCAAAGCTTCAAAATGTTGCAATAATAAGATAGAGAAGGTAAGTTTTTCTCTTGCACTGCACCAAAAGCGAGGCACTTGATTTCAGCGTTGGGAAGATCTTAGTGCAACAGTGCTGCAGCACGGTGATCTTCCCAGAGCTGGGACCCCGGCTCATCAGTTCTGACATCGCACAGAAGGCAGGTGTAGCTCTCCTTGCCCTCAGCGAAACCCAGCACGAGAGTCCATAAATCTGACACGTCGCTCAAACTAAGCTGCTTTTAATATCATCCGGAAAATTTAAATCAAAATCAACTTCAGCTGTTTGCACTCTAGGCAAAAAATCCCAAGCATGCTGGTGCAAGATGGCTACAGAAGCACAGGTCTGGCTCCTCATCTGTCCGCTTTATTGCTTCTTTCTCTCAAATTTGGCCTGAGAAGTGGATTTAATTGATGTTCTTGTCCTACAGAATGCTGATTTGTACTGCAGCTCACAGAATAGCACCAAAAAAAACGTGGTTAAGGAGTTCTAGGTACCCTCCTAAGAATCTGCCGAAAACAGAGAAAATTACATTGGTAAAATAGAAAATTATGTTGTAGCTACTACTGTGTGACAGAAATGTGAGCCTAGAATATGCCCATGAAGGATGTTGCCTGCTGATGACACTCCTCTGAGCACAGCTATGTGCTGCCCTCCCTGTTCACCCAATTCAGCATGAATGAAGTGTTTTGTTGATGATGTGGAACCAGAGCAGTCCCAGGTGACTCATGGTGTGGGAGAGCTGTGGAAACATCTGCTGAAGGCAGAGTCCTGACGCTCCCTAACCACCTCACACAACTGTCACGTAATCCCTGGTTATGGAAACCAGCCACTTTTCCTCTTTTCCTAGGAAGAGCTTCTGGCTGTTGTGTGTCCTCAGCAGCATCCTTCTCTCTAGGATGTGTTAAAGCACTTTGTCAAGTACTGTAGATGTGCATAGAAGTTCGTGCTGGTTTCAAAGGTGTTATAGCTCCAAAAGGCTGTTTAAATACACACTGGGCTGCTCAGAGAACAGTCAGGTATTTTAGGTGCATCTGCACTCTCATGACATTAAAAGTTTTGCTTGTTGCATGGACGTAAATTTCAATACTCTGTGGAATAGGAAGTGTAATTCATGTAGAGAGCTGTATATTTCTGAGGTTATGCTTGAATTCTTATTAAATACTAGAAATACAGTTTGTTAAAACACAGCTACTTAACTACAGATCTCCACTGAGTTTTGGTTGGACAGTGATGCTTTGGTTCTCTCTTTGTTTTTTAATGTTCAATCAGCTGAGGAAAAAATGTCCCAAATATTATACTTGTACTTTTAAGTAGGTAATTCCTTGTGTGGTCATCACTGATATGACTCATAAATGCAGGAATTTAAATTCTCACATTTCAGGCTTCACAGCTCTCATCCAATTGAGATGAATGTACTTATCCAATTTTTGTGGTTTTGTTGGGATTTACTTGCCTGAGACCAGCTTCTAAACAGCAGTGTGTGCATTTCCAGTCCAACAGGTTGTAATTTCTAAAGAGATTTGAAACACCATTTAAAAAAAGAAAACTTGCAGATTTTGAAAAACACTGCAAATCATTGAGACCAGAAGACCTTGAAGTGGGAAGATCATCTGCTTCCAAGGACTGCTGTTATCTCCTTTTGTGTTGAAGGGTTTTTGTGAATGCTGTTCTGTGGCAAAAAAATTGATGACCCCGTGATTCTCAGAGCTGATACCATGTATTACCTGGGAGTGTTTGTTGAAGTCATGAAAGGGGATATTTGTCCTTGGTCGAAAGGTCAGGTGTGGATGTTTAATGTGTTCTCACAAGATTAATAGTTCTGCCTCTTGTTTTGTATCAAAATAATGCAGCTGGACATAATTTAGTTTGGGCTCAAGCAGACCAGAGTGTATTGGATTAATGGAGAAATGCCATTTTCCCCAAGATCCATATTTAAAGGCGAGTCTGTCTGTACAAGGAACGGGATGTACTGCACTTGGCTGCTGAGGTCGATGTTCTGAGTGCACAAGTGAGCTCAGAATGTCCTGTTTTCTGAGCAAAGCCCCCACCAGGTGCTGTGCTTCCCAGCTCTTCCTCCTTGAACTTCAGCATGAGATGAGCTCTTGAACCACCTGATTTAACCTCCAAGTGAGCCCTGCTTTGCGGAGGGGTTTGTGGGTAACCTCCAGAGCTCCCCTGCTTAACTGAAGCGTCCTATGAGTTCCTTTGTTGCTGCCAGTCACATAGCACAGTTCTTCTTGCATGTTAGTTGTGGGGTAGCTCATACTACTGATTAGCAAGTCCTGTCATTAGAGAAGAGGATCAACACGTGGTTGGAGTGAATCAGCCTTAGTTCTGATCTCTGAAGGGTCCGTGTTGTTTTTGTTTGTCATTGGTGAAGTTTGCTTTATAATCAAAGAGCATGAAATAGACCCTATTCTTCACCCTCCCTCCTGAGGATGTAGGTCACAGCCACTGCAACACTGCACTGGGGAAGTGTCCTGTAACTGCTTGTCGCTGCATGCAGTCATTTCTGCGGGGCAGGATCCGGGTTCAGAAGCTGGTGTGAAAGCACGGGGGTTGTTTTCCTTCTGGAGTAATTTCAAAGTGGGCTTTTGCAGCAGCTCATTGTAACAGCAGTGACTTGGTATGGGAGTGGGAATCTTGCAATTCATGCAGCATCACTGCCTTCCACAGGATCCCTGCAAATGTGGGATCCGTGTGTAGCAGAACCACCAGCAAGGCTGGCTTGTTGCTTCTGACAGGAATGGAACACTTTCAAAAGGACAAAAGCTTTTCTTACTTTAGGTTGTGCCTTACTTGTAGAACAGTGATCAATTAGATCAATCCTTGGTTTTCCCTTAATTAAGTGTTGAGTGGAGATAGTTCTTTCCTATAACTGTTCTGCAATTTTTGCATTTGACAAAGCCATAGAAAACAGCAAAAGTAAAAATATAACAGACTGAGATACTTCTCATAATTTAAAATACAATTGATTTTATTTCTTTTTACAGAATTCACTTGTAAACAGGGATTGATTCCTAACCTTGAGGAATTTTTCTTCTGGTATAGTAATGAAGTTATGTCTCCTTGTTCTTGAGTTCCAAGAGTTTCTGCAGCACTAAACACTTTTCCTGAATATGGGAAAGCTTACAGAGGGAACACCTTTGACAGGATATTGCAGACTTCACCTGCACTTTCTATACACCCCAGTTTCTTGTGGTATCTGATATTTTGTGTATTGTGCATTTACAGAAGTAGTTTTGGGTCCCAGTTGCCTCTGAGCCAGTCTCCTGTGAGGCACTGTGCCTCAAGCCTGCTTCTCTGCCAGGCCTCTGTGCTGCCTGGGTGTGGTACCTGCAAAGCCCGCTGTTATCCCTGTATTGCAGAGCACGTTGTTTATGTAAGGCAGTGTGGGATTTATCAGAATATTGCTGTAAATGTGTGTGTGTGTGTGTGAGTGCCACTGTGCTGACAGATTGGGATTAAACCACGGCTGTGCCAGTGGGATGAGATTTACTGCGCTGACATACACACTGGAGGCCTGGTTTGTTCCCAGGAGGGTTGTTTCAGGAGACAGGATGTGTATTGGAATATGACTGTACGTTTTCTTGTCTTTCTGCCATTGGGAAAAAAGGAATAGGATGCCTGAAGCAAAGCTGTGTGTTGCTGACTGTAGTAAACGTAATTTTGGAATGAGTAAATTGATGGCAGAGCTATGCAAATCAAAATCCCAGAGACGGAAGATATAATTGTACTCTTATATTTTTATTTAACAGTATGTATCATAATATTTCTGCTAATAGGGTGGTGCTTATTTGAAGAGATCTGAAATACTTTGTTTACTTGCCATTACTTGCCATTACTTGATTTGGATGGTGACAGCAGATTCTGTAGAGTGGTGGTCAAGTTACTGTGGATGCTGGGTGTGTTTTGGGAACTGTTTTGAGACAGTAAGTGGTTAAAAAAGTTTCATACGAAAGAAATTAATGCCCCCTAAAAACTCATCAGCTTTATTGCTTCCTTTGCTTTCAGTCTCAGAAAACCTGGGGAAATTGTACTTTATTCCATGAAGTGCTGGTGGCCTCTTTTGCCTGCTCTTGATTGCTGTGCTGCATTTAGGTTTGAAGCCTTGCCCAGGGTTGCTATAAGCTGCTGTAAATTTGTGTTTTAAATATCCATGTGAATACATCAGGCATGTTGGAATATTTGGTTGCAGTATCTTATTGAATGTGGGTTTAGAAATACATGGATCAGTTCAAGGTGGGGAGAAACTCAGCAGGCATTTATCACAACATATCAATGAGAATACTCATTATTTAGCTCCAGTCTTCAACCACAGCAGCCTATCCTTCATTTTTTAACATATTTTTAAAATTATTTTCTCTGTATCAACTCTCTGTACCTTTTTAACTTGTTTTGTTTCAATTTGATTTGAGATGACCAGGAGTCATCAGGTAGTTCTGTGTAGTCACTCTTTACTAGGATGAAAACTCCTATGATATAACTCCTTTGATATAAGCAACCTTAATTTCAAATTTTCTTCTTAGTCTGATGGATGTGGAGGAGCTGATGGCACAGTTTTGCATTAGTGTTTTGTGTTATCAAACTCCCAGCAAAAGTATATATACAAACTGTAGCCTTTACAGATGTTTGTAAACTGCATCTTGCACTACAGGAGAGATCAGCCTTCATGAACTATCACTGCTCCCTTTCTTCCTGACGAAATGCATGTCACATAGATTTATGTAGGCAATTTCCAGATACTTTTTTTTTTTCTTCCAAGTCTTGATTAGGTTTCTGCAGCAAGATGAGATGCATTTCTGCCCCAAGAACATTTAGTTGTCTGGCTTTTCTGTCCAACAGACAAGTTGAATTTAAATTCTCCTTTAGAAGTGGTATTTATAACAGACTGGGAATGAGACCTCCAGAGCTTTAGGGAGCCCTGATCTTAAGGCCATGTATATGTTTATGTCAAATTCCTTCGAACATTCCAACAGCACAATGAACTTTGGTGCTCTGCATCTTACTGCTGGAACTTGTGTTGGAGTCAGTTCTTTCTTCTCCGACAGATGGATTGAAATGCACTATGATGGTAATAAAAACAGCATATGAAATAAAGGTTACTCTCAGAGGGATACAGCAACCCTGCTATTTTGGTTGCCTACCTTTCCTTGTTACAAAAGATTTCACTGGGGTTTTTTTATCAGGAATTTTGAGTGCCTTCATTACGTTAGCAGACTGGAACGTTCAAGGCATAATCCTGCTGCCTAGTACTACAGTTTATATCTAGTCACACTAATATTGATGCCTGCACACCAAAATTGGGCATCTATTCATGCCAAACATCTGCTTCCTCATCTTCAGAAATTCTTCCATATGCAGAGTTAAATACTGCAAGTGCCATTCACTTATTAGTTGCAAATATTAATTGCAAAATAACGGTATTTATAAAAGTGAATGTGGCAGTAAATAACTAGTAGTAGTAAAAAAAGGAGTAGTAAAAAAAGACAATAAAACAATCCCTCTAAGATTCTGAGGGATTCTCATCTGTTTAGAAATGTATTTTTTCTTAAAAGCTATTGAAATGCTGTTCAGTCAAACTACTCTATTAGTGTCTGTAAAACAGGTTTCTAATATACAGTTGTGTTCCCAATCCAAGGCCTTGTGCAGCTACAGTGATTGTTATGTGTGGTCTGGCCTCCTACTTCCACAGTGGGTTTATTTGGGTTTTTTTTTTTGAACATGTGGTATCAGGAGGTAGCCTCAAATGTCTCAAATGACATATATTGACTGTTTGTGTAAGCTGTCTGTAGTCACAAGAGCTATTTCAAAGCTTTGCTTGTCAGACTGGAGCGGTTTGTCTGGTTCTATCTGGGAATTAGATCAAACCATGTCAGTTTGACAAGCTGCTCCAGGATGGGCAGCTCTGTGCTCGTTCGTTACAGGTTACAGTGCAGTCCCTCCTCCCCAGGGTGGGAGTGGTGTCAATGCCTTTTGCCAGAGAGCTCCCTTTGCAGTTTGGTTGGTGTCTGGAGGCACCTTGCAGCAAACTGTCCCTCTGCTCTACAAATGTGGGGCTTGGTACGCATGAGGGTCTAACCCACAATTACTGATGTCAGACAAAACAGAGTTTCTGCCCATAGCGGCCCTTTTGCTCCTGGAACCAGGCTGTGAAGGATTGCTGCTGGGCTCTGGGGTTGCAGAAGCCCCAGAGAGGAATCTTGCTGTCTCCTCTCAGCTGCACGCTGGGTTAGTGGCACACGGCCGGCATGGCAGGTGAGTGACTGGGTAAAGGAGTCATAACTCACTGAACAGACACAAGAGGAGCACCCAGAGAGCCTCGTTATCTTCCTGGGGCACACGTGTCCCTCAGTGCTTTACAGAATGCAGCCAGGTGGGGCCAGTCCAGGGAACCTGCTGGATTCACCTGCTGGGCACAGCTGCCTGCAGGAGCCAGGCATGGCCTACCACAGAAAAGAATAAATTAAGAGAGCTAATTCCCTTTATTTCTTTCCTATTAAGTGGAGGGAGAACACCTTTTTAAAGGAGCCTGCACATCTATTTTAGGCTCATCTCATCCCTCTTATCTCTCCTCTCTGATGAGAACAGTTCAGATTATTAAAAATTATTCTTTTATCCTTTTAAATTATCCTTATATCCTTTTAAAAATTACTTTTCATAATTTCAGGTCCTCTGTGGCAGAACACTAATAATTCTATGAAAACAGGAATTTTATAAATAATTGCCATCTTAGGAAAATAGATATAATTTCTTCCTTTGAGATTAAAGTTAGCCGAGAACTTAAGAGTTGCAAGGGCTTTGCATGTTTTGTTCCTTTCTTCATGTAACAAGACAATATAGAAGTTGCTAACTGTTAGTAGTTTTAAGGCTGTTATCAGAATATACCCTATTGTTTTATTGTCTGCTCAGGAGCTGTAGAGGAGAATGCTGGAATAATCTTCAGAAGCACATATGGCAAATCCTACAGTTTTCAACTCTTGCACCAAATCTCTTATGTCAGTGTATATGTTAACAATTTCTGTTGCAATACAGTTTAATGCATTACCAGAGAAATTAGAAATAAGAATATCAGAAAATTTATGGCTTGAATTGACAATGAGTGCCAGGAATGAGATGAAGTTTTTGGAGAGCTTGTGCACTGTGATTTTTACCTTAGGTTGGTAGTGATTATTAGGGGTGATACATGTTTTTGCTGTAGGTCTCCAGCATGGATACATTAAATATAAATTTCCTTAACTTCCTCCTGGAGAGAGGATATTTTGCTCAGGAAACCTTTAAGGGAATAGAAGAGCAAGCAGATACCTGACCTGTATACAGGGACACATGAAATCTTCTTTAGCAGCTTGTGTTTTTGAAAGCTCTGAAACACATGAATGCCTCAAATCAGTGCTGCAGAGACCTGTTTCTTTGTGTCCCTGCACACGGAGTGCGTTGCTATTTCCCTCTCCTGGCTGGCTGCCACGGTGTGGTTAAATCTGGAGTCTGCCCAGCCGAGCTGAATGCACTTGATTAGCTGATTCTGTTGGAGCAGCACTGCCCTCATCTTACACTGGCTCTGGCTCCAGGAGGCTGCTCAGCTTTACCTCCAGTGCCACGGGAGTGTGCAGCAAACCCCGCTTGCTCTGGGCAACGGTGCTGCTGTGTGTGCTCAGGCAGAGGGGGACAGGGCAGGTGGGCTGGGGAGGGACAGACATGGCAGTCTTCTTAGGAACCTGGCAGCTGTGGGCGAAGATGATTTCTCTGCTCCTGGCAAGTGGAAGGCAACCCCTCTGTAACATCCACGATACCATAAGCTAGAGAAAAACCCCAAGTATTAGCAAATGACAAGCAGTAAACCAGATTATAAGTGCCTGAGGCTACACGCTGCCAGGCAGTTACATAATGGCACAAAACTCTTCAGCCTCCACTGCAGCACCGAACCTGAAATACAGCACAAAGGTCTCCCGGGAGCCCAGCTCGCAGATTTCACAGAAGGCACAACCTCAGGTTCCCGATCTCTGCTCTGAAGAGTTGCCTAAGGAGTCAAGAGAAAAAGAGAAATAATAATAGGCGAGAAAATGAGTCGTAGTGCTTACATAAAAACATAAAGAGTCATAATTCCATGTTTGTTTATATAACTCCTGGTATTAGTCTCACAAAACTGAAGTTTGAAAGGCATTCTTTGGATCACCCTAATCCCCCTCAAATACAGCGTGTCAGGGATTTTGGTAGTGTCAGAACTTCCCACCTGCTCCTTTCTGTTCGCGCCTGCCACTGCCTGCACGTCCGTTAAAACCCAGGGAACATTAAGAACTATTTGGATCATTAATAACTGTATGTCGCGTTAGAAGACACGTTTTGAATAATTGGGGGGCCCTATATTGTGAGGGTGCCTAATGCAGCTGGTCCTAGGGAGGAAAAGGGGTTTGAATATCTTCTAAATGTCTGATCAGTCAGTCACCGGAACAGGAGGGTTAGTGAACACTTCCAGGGACACTCTGGCTTCTCAGGAATTTAATACTGAAAATTCTACTTGTGTAAAACATTCATTGGACTACGTAGCATTGCTTTGTATTTGAAACTGGATGTATTTACCTTCTGTTACAGGTGAGGTTTTTTATTTTTTTATAAGTGACTGTAGAGCAATCCCATAAACATCACTTAAGGTAAGTTGCTGTGGAGTTGGGTTTGCATGTAGTTTGTGGGCTTCGAACAGCAGGGCAGGTGTTGGTGGAGTTTCTTTCCCTTGTCTGGCTGTGGTGCTGCTTCACATCCCAAAGTCAGCAGCCTGAGCTTACTGGCTGTGCCAAGGCAGGTCACCTCAAACCTCTACCAAGTTTGTCTCCTAAAGTAACAGTAAGTAGGGGTTCTGAATCATTTCCCTTCACGTGTTTTTTCCCAACTATCCGTTTTGTAGCCAGCACAGAAGGGAAGTTACTTGATTTAAAGAACATGCTAAGCCCCCAAACTCTGTATTCCCTTTTTGCTATTTCTCTTCACTTTCTGTAGAGTTTCCACAGACATGATTTGCTTTTTAGCTCTGTGGGCACTGCCTTATGTGCGAACATACGAATTGCTCTGTTACACAGATGGATAATTTGAAAAGTTTGGAAGTAAATTCATCTTCCATGTCTAAAATTTCTAGAAAATACTCAAATTTCCAGGGCTCATTTGTATGCTCCGAGGAGAACTAGGATGCGGATCTTTAGCTTTGCAGAGCCTGGTGAATGCATGAGTGTGACTGGGCATGTGAGGAAATCCTGGATGTGCATGGGAGATGGGTGACAGCTCTTTATTTTTGTAAATGTCTATGTAAAGAATACTGTGCATCTGAACAGAGAATCCTGTTCTCTGAGAGCTGCCTTGTGTGAGATAGAGCATCAGTTTCTGTGAGAGAGCTGAGAAGGCAGCAGCCATTTATCTGAGTAAGGAATGTTTTGGCCCTTGTGCCTCCGTCAGTGTAACTTCACAGTTGTATTTTGGTTAACTCTTGCACCTGGTGCTGGGTCAGGAGATAATTTAAATTAGGAATAACCGGCGTATTTTGTGTTTCAGTAGGGGGCAGATTAAATGAAGTATGAATACACGGTTCTTGGATAAGACAGCTCTTTAGGCTGCTCTGTTTCCTGCTGTATTAAAGAGTTTTTTGATGGAATTATTGTGAATGTGCTCTGTACACTGTGTTGAACTTTGCATTTTCCTCGCAGTATCCGTAATGTTTCATTTGTAATCCCTGGGACTCCCCGCTGCCTAGAGGTAAATGCTCTTTTACCTTGTCATTTAGTTTGGTGGGAATTACTTTATATGTGATGACAGTTAAGTGCACTGCACACTTTTTTCCCCTGCCTTCTCCCTCCCTATCAGATACAACCATTTAATGAGCCCAAACCCCCCCAAACTGAGCATATCCTACAGCTGTCACAGGTTACTGCCAGCTGAACTGTACTTTCTGGGATCCACCTCAGTCTTCGGCAGGATTGTGTTCTGGTTTTTAAACATATATACAACACAAATATATATATTTATATATATATGTATATAGGATATGGGAGCCCCTGGTGGCCTAGTGGTTAGATCGCAGGACCTTCACCTCTGAGGCCAAGGGTTCGATTCCCAGCCAGGGACACTCCCCGGGCAGGTGGAGCTCGTTAGCCCTGTAAGGCAATCCA
>JAWMRA010000113.1:4028290-4092408 GCA_035584735.1 Pseudotriccus pelzelni | reverse complement strand
CCTAAAAAATCCAATGCGCAGGCTGGAAGGTGTAAAGACCTTCCCTGGATCTTCGTTCGCGAAGACTGGCCATTACATTACATATAGGATATATATATATAGGATTATGTAGTATTATATAATGTGTAAGCATAAAAATTATATATATTTGGCTTTCAAATAACTGGTTGGTTAAATATCATCCCAGGATTACGCCTTTAACTTCTAGACACCCAGGAGGTAACAGTAAGGAGTGATGCTCTCCCTTCATTCCTTTTATGAATGTACTGGACTTACACCTGGAATTGCTAAGCAGTTGGAACTAAATAGAGATGTTCAGTATCGACAAATCTGAGCTTTGTCACAGAATTTTAGGCTCCTAGGAAATGTTACCAGTGAAAAAAAAGCTCTTGCTTGTGACAAGAGGGTTTTTTTGGCTCTGGTATGTGATAGAAATAAAAAAAAAAAAAAGAAATGGTAATGATAGCCACAGCCATGGCTTGGCTGTGGGGCTCGGGGTGGGCCTTTGAACAGCACGCCCCAGTCTGTTTGATGGCAGCAGCAAAGCTCTGAATCCCAAACACCAGAGCTTCCCTGCTGTCAACATGGATTTAAGGCGTGAGCATGAGCCATCCCGCTCTGCCCAGGAGATCCCGGCGATTTTTAGCTCCCATTTCTGTCTGCAGACAGAGCACGGCACTGCACATGTCACTGCCAGTTATGTCGTGCAGGCACTGCTCCTCTGGGAACGGGAGCAGACTCTTTCGAACATGTTGAGTTGCAGCTTTCCCCCTGGCTCCCTCGAGTCACTGGGGTGGAAGGAGTTTCCTGGTACCTTCGGCACCCACCACCCCAAGTGGAAAAGCTTTGGTGGAGCTGAAGCTGAAGTAGGTTTGTCTCCTGTTTTCTTCTTGGATTGCTCACGGATGTGGGATTTCCTGGACTTGGTTGTTCATACACATTTTCCCTGTCTTATTTGGAAAATTTTAGCACCTCTTTGATCAGCTGTTCCGTAAACCAGTAAAAACCCTGAGGAATTTGGTTGACAGGAAAAGTTGGCAGCATATCATACATTTTGAACATAATTCTGTTGTTAGACATTTAAGTTTTGCTGATTAGAATATTCATATTTCAAAGTACGCTTCTCTTGATTTAATATTTTTTTTGTTTTTTCTCTAATTTATGGTATTTATACTTCTTACATTGTAGTCACGAGAAAGCTGAGCTGCCAGTGAATAATGAGGAGTGCTTCTCACTGGCCTTGGGGGAGATGAGCTCAGAGTTATCAATTAAATTGCCACACAACTGCAGGAGCCTGCTCTGCATGAGACCCCAGAGTCACCCCCCTAAAGGCTGCCTCTGGGTCTCTAACTCAGAGGCATTCTTGGAATGCTGTGGGGGAAGTTTCCTTGCTGTCTTGTTTTTATTTAATTCTTTTTTTGCTTGTTCCATCCTCACTTTGGTGGCTGGACTGCCTTGTCCAGACTGTAAAAAAATAATGAAACATCTTTCCTGTTTGCTCATATTTTAACTGTCTATGGTCTCTTGAAGATTCAGTGTGTGTTGCTTGTAGTCAGTTGTGCATCAGAAACTAGTGAAATGCTGACAGTAGAGGGGTTTATGTGAAGAAAGGCCTGGATCGTTCCCAGAATACTCACCTGAAGCCTAAGAGAGATCATCTTTACGTGTAACAAGCTGTTCCCCCTTCCTGGGAGGAAGCGTGACTCCAGTGTGTGTATTATCTGTGAGGAGATTAAATGGAAGCGTGGAGAGGCTCCTCTTCCAAACCTACTATCTGGCTGTGAGGGCGGTTTTGAATGAGCAGTTCCTGGGGAGAGAGATGGCAATCTTCAGCTTTTATGGGGGTTTTTTGGAACTGCACCCGAAGGTGTATTTAGATTTGTTCTTATGCATATTAAATATCAGAATATATAGATTTATTCTGTTGAAGCTCTTTTCCAAAGTAAGAACGCAAACATTTCTAAATGTATTTATGGCTTCATTATAAGATCATAAAAGCCAAAGCATGTAATTTTACTATTTTAATATTTAAACAATGACTATGGAGTAAAGCCTTGGCTTTTACTATTTTTTTTAATTCTGAGATGATTACAGATCTTTTTTTACTTATTCCAGCTGCCTGCAGAATACAAAAATAAAAGCAAATCTATGCAAAGTGCATTGCACAAATTAACATGCATTAAAATTCTGGTTATTTCTCAGCTACTCTGATATTTTTGCAAGAGGGAGCAGAATGTGGATTATGTGTCACACATCAGTCATCTCTTAATATTTTGCTTTCAAAAATACAAATATAATCAGAAAATATTGATGGCTGTATTTTCAGCTGAGCTGCAACTCTGTTAGTACTGCAGACTGTAACAGAGATATTTTAAACTAGCAGCCTTAGGTACCACTGCTATGGGACTTTTAAAAAGGAGTAAACTTCTCCTCAGTTTTACTATTCCTTCCATGGCAAATCTGGGAATTCCTCCAATGCACCGTCCCCTCACTGAAGTCCCTGGGCTTTCTCACCTATATGCTGTGTGCTGAATCCTCATGCTGTGTGTACATTCCTTTCCACATTTACAGCACCCTGCTGCACTTCAAAACAGGCACCACACAGACTGAAGGAAGGCCGTATGTTCCTCCTGAGTACCAGTACAATGTTGGCATTAACTCCTCATTTTTGGACTCGTAGAAGTCTACGGAGTAATTTGATTTTCTGGTCCTGCTGAATTCCAGCTTCTCATCTGAAAGCACTGCTCATACCCCGTGAGTCCGAAAAAATACATTTCTGGAGCTTGTACAGCCTTTGTGAGGTTCCAGAAGGCAAAAGCAGAGGAAGATTTTACTTTGGCTTGCGTAATTATTATTAACATTTCCATTTGAAGCTGCTTCTTTCTTTTGCTTTGTTAAATTGTGGGTTGATGGAATAATATAATGGACTTTCTAATGGACTTTCTAACTCCTCAGGCAGCTTTCATGTGGCCAACCATGCTGGAGTGAGCTCCGTGTTCTGAGTAACTAATAAAGCCAGTCCCTTCTTTTCTCCTTAGTTTAATTCCTTTTTTCTGTAATGAAAGCATAAAAAGTGCTTACATAACATGACTTAAAGGAAATAGACAGTAATATCCTGGGAAAATACACCTGACATCCAGGAGGTGTTTAGTGTAACACCTGTCTTAGGCACTGGAGATTCCACTGGGAAAAGGCTCTGGTTGGAGAAGGAATTTTGTGGTATCAAATTGATGCAGGCTGGAGTGTGAGCTTTTCTTCCTGCTAACAAGCAGCTGTGTCCTGTGAGGAGTTTCCTTTGTGTGATGTCTGTTGAGCACAGATTGTTCTCAGGTGAGGGTTTCACTTCTGTTTAACCTGCTGAGCTCGGAACTAAAAGAACTTGGGCAGTGAAAATATCTGCAGCTGGAGCTGGCAGGGGCCTGGTCTGGGGCAAACCTGGGGCAGCTGGGGCGGGGAGGAGAGGGAGCTGGGGGCAGATCCAGGGCTCAGTTATTCAGCTGCACTCCCAGGAGTTGCTCAGGAGACCTAGTGAGTGCTTCTTTTGCTTATTTAGGCTTTTTCAAACAAAAAATCCCAAACCCCCTGAACTGCACAAGCCTGTGGTAGAAAGGAGAGAAGGGTAAAATGGAAGATTCTGTTCAGCATTAAATCTATGTTTCTGTGGTGCTTTAGCACTTACCTTTCCAAATTTTATGTGCAGAGTATTGCTATGTTACTGGTGAATCATTTGGTGGTTTTATCATGATGCTGCATATCTTCATCATCAGGAGAACAGCAGAGTACAGAGAAACCAAGGGGTTGGTTTTCATCCTTCACTGTTTTCTATTTTGGCTTTAAAAAGCAGTGATGCTTGGCTACTTTTTAATAAGTTGTGGATGGGTGACATGTCTCTACATGTTCTCTGCGTCTGGGAAACCAGATTAATTCTGTTGTCTGGGAAGTTTAACAGGGTTTTTGTATGATCTGTTCCCCACAAAAGAGACGCTTGATACTTAAAAATCTTCAGGTTGCGTCAGATGATGTAGAAACCAGATAACAGCCATCACATTTATTTTAGCAGATGTATTTCTCAGAAAAATGAAATTGTTTTGTGGACAGTAATCCACATAGAAACCTTTTGTGTTTGAATTATTAGAGAAAAGGGGAAATGGTTTTATTAATATGTACTTGTTAAAAACCGTCTTTGAATTTTTAGGCATAGTGTTTGTGTTCTCCACAATTAATTGGCAAAGCTGAATTTCAGAAGCCTGACAAGGGTGCTCAGAAACCTGAGATTCCTTCACTTTGCTGTGGATCCACTGGAAGTGGAAGTTCAGAGTCAGTCCAGAGCCATTCTAATGTTCTACAGCGATTTCACGTCCCCCATGTACTGTGCGTTATATCTTGAGGCCTGACAGCTCATGGAGCTGTTCTCATTCAGAAAGTACAAAAGATCTAATCCCTTCTCCACGGGAAAATTCTTTGATCACCCCCAGTGCGGTCTGATGATCCTCCGGTGTACAACAACACCTTTTTGAAAAGTAACAAAAATGTTGGGCTAGGCTTTGCTTTCCTGGGAGATGATGAGAAATGCCAGCTGGCAGCATTCAGAGAGGAAAGAAAAGCATGCTTAGTGGCACTGCACACTCCTCATATTCTGAGGTGTCTAAAAAGGAGTGTTTTTCTCCAGCTACGTTTGATATTGCCACATTTATCATTTCTGTAGACCTTCTGTGTACAGAAAACCATCATTTGCTTCCGACCCATGAAATGCCCCTTGGTGTGCATTTATTTGATATATTATTGAACCAGGCTCTTACTCTTCTCTACTTCTTTCCATTAAAGTGCTTAACCTTAAAATATGGTGGGACAGGATTGTCATGAGAAGAATGTCCAAGCAGGATGCAGCTGTCATACTCTACATTCATCATGAAGTAGGAACACTTTCCCTGGGCTTAAAATCCTTATTTCTGATCAGCACTGAAAGGCAAACCTATGCAAACCATGTCATTATCCCAGTGTGGATTTTTTAAGGAGAGCCTGTGAGTTTTGTCAGACCACACCATTTGTCATAAATGTGAATAGACCTGGGGATTTCCAACTGGATGAGATGAAACTGCTTATACTGAAAATTAAAGTGGGAGTGGTCCAGGGAAGTTATGGCAAGGGCTGGTTTTTTTCGTTGTTCTTGGTAATATTTCCCATTTCTCCTTGACTGTTCTCTGGGCTTTTTGGTTATTTTTATCACATCTTCTGTATCATGCTCATTTTGCAGCTCTCTCTTGATTCCTCTTTTTTTCAGCTCTCTCTTTGCCTGCCCTGTTTCCAAGATTTTCTTCCCGTGTCCCTTTGGTGATTCCCGTGGTGACTGACATCACCATGCTGTGGACAATTAATCAGTGCTCAGGATTTGCTGTTCACTGTGACCACCAGTCTCGGAGCTCTTGGCTTGATCTGAATTATCATATCTCTGCTCTTAGGAGAAAAGGCTACATTCAGGCCATTTTTAGTTATCTCAGCCCTGGAATGTGATAAATGGGAAAAATAAAGGGTTTGATTCCCAGTGGCTGTGCACAGTTTGTGTGTCTGTTTGGCTCTGGTATTTCTGTAGTCAGGCTGAAACAGGGTGAATGCAGGAAATGAAGGAGAGAGCAACATGTGACGGTGATTTCTCAACTTACAGCCTTTTTCTGAGGTATAAATTACATTTTCAATCATAGTGTTCAGAACAGCCTTCAAATTCTTTATACCAGATGGACATGAGAGTTTTGCTGATTTCTGTTGAGCAGTGCTAATTAACAGCAGAGTATAATTAGTTTTCCATGTATTGGGAAATTACTGGGTTACCCTGGTACCATTTAAGTTGCTGCTTTTACCTCAGCATCATAGACCAGGGTTCTCTGTTTCCAGTATAACTTTGTCTTTTTTGAAGAAATAGTCATACCATGGCACATACCAAGTGTTGTGGACATGCCCTGGTGATGTCGTTTTGGGGGTTATTTTCAGATATTGCAGCAGGCTGCAGTCATGCCGTGAATGCAAATGGAATTAGACTCAGATGGAACTCCATGCACTCACGAGAAAACCGGAATATGGCTTCTCTTTGGGGTAGTGGGGCTCATATACTGTGCATATTCCCTGATCACTTGTTGCTCAAAACCCACCATTCATGAGGACATTTTGTTTCTACTTACCATCAGTGCCATTAAATGGGCTTTGGAGAAAATCTCCTGGGATTCCTTTTTGCTGGGAGAAGCTCAGGGTTGCAAAATATCCCTGAGATGAACATGGATGAGAAAATCAATCCTTCAGGAGCTGTGTGACCGTGGTGTTGCTGCAGCCCCGTGTGAGAGGAGCCCCAGTGCTGCAGGATGTGCTGCATTGCCCTTCCGCTTTAGGAAATCTGCCCAGTTTTGCTCTCTGCACAGATCCATATGAGTGTAAATCAGAGCTGGCCTTAATTAAAGAGCAGAACGGTTTTGCTCAAAGCATTACCTTTTAAGGGTTTATTTTTCCTCCTGGAAAATTGAGGAAATTTTAATCACTTGATCAAAAGCCATTTATTCTTTAAATTTGGCCTGACTCTGTGACCCCTCTGTAGCTCCTGGTGCCACGACAAATTCCATGTTCTGCCAGGCTTATGTGGCCTTTTGGGCCTGATCTGTCAGGACTTCTAATAAGCACTGGGCAGATGAACAAACCTTATTGAAATGTGGTGGAATAACTCCATGGGCTTGAATAACAACCACTGGCAGGAGGAGCAGGTCAGCAGGAATTCCCCAAGGATGAAGAGTGGCAGGAGTGGTTATAACTTTGTGTGCTTCTGTCACCTTTCTACCACTGCTGAGCTCTGGAAAATAGTCAGAAATAAAATACATGTCCCAGTGCTCCTTGGATTCCCAGGACACTCTAAGAGTGCTGGAGCTCAACAGCACCTGTGAAAGTCTGTGCTCCCAGCACCTCTGCTGCACTCAGCCGAGCTCACACCTGCTTCCTAACGCAGTGATTTCGGTCGGGGCTGCACTGCCTTCGCTCAGAGCTGGGGGTGTTTGCTTCCTTGGAGGAGCAGATGGGAGCTGTCTGAGGCAGGCCACACAATTCCCAGATTCTGCCTGGCTTCTTGGAAGTGGGAAGCCAGTGCAGAGTGGTGAGTAAATGCTGGATCCTTGAGCTATACCATTTCTTCCTACACAGGGAGTATGAAGGGGAAAACAACCAGTAGGACAGTTAGTAAGAACTTGGACCTAAAAATGCCTAAATGATCTCAAAAAACCACGATTCTGTACACATATCCTGTTTTCTGTTATATATAAACAAGATGTTACCATATAAAATTCAAGCCAGTAAATTAAAATTTCACCATTGCAGTGTTTCCATCAACATTTATATTCTTTTTTTGTCAGGATAAATATGTTCTGTACTGGAGTTGTTTGCAAGAAGCACGTGGCAATATTTAGTGTATTTAAAAGCGTTGTTACAGCTATATGTTCAACTGTTTAAAAAGCAGTTCAGCTGGCTGAGTGTGTCAACTGACTGCACTACACTGAATAAATGTGCCCACAGAGGCTCTGTGTGCCTTGGGACGGCTACCACCACCTCTGGGGTCAGCCTTCATCCTGCCTTACTTTGCTGCTGACACTGCTCTGTTTGTGCAGTGGATTCCCTTTGACCCCATAACCAAGGGGAGAGACACCCCTTTTGTTCCGTGAAGTGAGGAATTGCTGAGTAGGGAGCACGTTGTTCGCCGGCTGGAGCACAGCCCTGTGCTCAGCTCTGTGTGAGCAGTAGCATGTGGCTGAGAGGATCCCTGCTGCTCAGACGTCCCTGCTGGGCTGCCAGGATCCTGGGAATGCTGCTCCTTTCTCTCTGAGAACTGGCACCGTGGAGCAGGAGGAGGCAACAACGGAGAAAACACCTGCTGGCACATGATGGTTGTTTTGGGGCAGGATTGGAGCCTCTTGGAATTATTTTTTCTTCAGAGATATCTTTTGCTACAGAGAAAAAGTCTTAAGAAAAATGGTTGCCATCTTATCTGTCTGGTGTTGGAGCACAGCAGTCTGTGCCCGAGTACTTCACAAATTTGACCTGAATTCTGAGGGAGACCTGCTGTGTTCTCTGTTCTACTAAACTGGGGGGTTTGTAGCTGATTTTGAAGAAGAAACATTAAGTCTTTCATGGATATCTGAAGAGAATTAATCATACGGACAGTGTCTGCCTGTCCCTGAGTCTCCCTTAACAGAAAACACAGTTCTGTAGAGATGTATCTAAACACGAACGTTATTCCAATTTTAAAACAGGATGGGTTTGAAGCAGAGGTGAATTGATCTGTCTGTCTAGAGTTAGTTTAGGTTAACATCGCATCTGCACGCTGATTTAAAGTGCAAAACATCTCAGCACAGAGACTGAATTACATTGTCGGGAGCTGGAGGACAAATCCACCTGACGCGGGGATTTCAGCCCGCGGGCAGTGACTTCACTCTCAACTCTGGGCATTTGTTTCCTCTTTCAAAAAGCAATTGTTTTTTTTGTCAGGTGGGGTGTTCTGGAAACAAGTTTGAGTTTGTACGAACGAAGAATAGTTAATAGGATGGTTATAAAAAGATCTAATTTAATTTGGCAGCCAAAATAAAAACCATAAAATATTATGCACCAAAACTATAAAAGCAGATGTCCAGCCTTTGGCTGCTGCAGTGACAAAGTGTTTTGCCTCCCTGATAAATAGGGTAGTGCAGTGATAGATTTAAAAGGCCCAGAGTGGTGAGTTCTAAACGTCTGTGTCTCATCTCATACACCCGTTTCAAGATCTCCATCAGTTCCCTAGGCCTGTATTAAAGATAACAGAAATTGCTTTTTGCAGCATCAGGGAGCAATTATCTAATGCAGGGAAACTGCTGTGAGCCAAAATGCATTTTTAGTTTGATTACTTTAGACTTTGCTCATGTATTTCAGTATTTGGAACCGCTGAAGAGTCTGGTTTGGAAGGGCCCTCTGGAGCTCGTCCAGTCCAACTTTCTGTGGAGAGCACGGGCTTAGATGAGGTCATCCAGTGTCCTTTCAAGTGAGTCCTGAACCACTTCTGCCGTTCTCTAGGCAACTATCCCCATCGTTAGTTTTTAGGATGAGGGATGTTTTCCTTGTATCCAGATAGTATTTCCCACAAAGCAGCTCGTGTCTCTTGCTTTTTGTCCTCTCCCTGTGCATCCTTGTGAAAAGAGCACCCCTACTTTCTGTGTAACTGCTTTTGAGGTTTGAAAAGACTATCATTAAACCTCCCCTGAGGTTTCTGTTCTCTCCTTGAAACTTCCTCAACCATCAATTCCCTCATCCCCTTTTTGTTCTTCCCACTCATCCATTCTTTCTAGCATCTCTAATTCTCTGGTTCTTCAACTGTGTGCTTTAGGAAAGAAAAATTGTTTTATGTGCAGTTTGGGAACAATTTAAATACAGAAATTACAATTTAACATTTGATTTAATCAAACGAGTGAATATTCGGCTCCTTGGAGCAGTTTGCATTCCATATCTAAACTTTTCTACTTACTTCTGCCATGATTTTAGACTTCAGACCTGTGCTGTGTGTTTGTAAGTGTAAGGAACCTGTTACAGAAAACCAGTATAGACTGAAACACAGTGTAGACAAGAAACAAATACTTTCTGTCTCTTGCAATTCTAATGTGGTTCTCAAAGAAAAAGAAACTCTTGGAGCAGGATATTGCTGCAACAGAAACTGTGGAGGTAGGAAGAGTTTACCATCTGGCAAGGCCCCCAGACCAGATGGATCCACTAATGACTTTTATAAAGCATTTCATCAGACCTGCTGGAACACGTGTCTGGCATCCCTAATTATCCTGAATTACTGGGCTTCCAGCCTTGGATGCTACATCCAGGATTGCTGATCTTGAAAGGGAAGGAAAAGGAAGTGCTCCCTGAAAGCTCTTCTTCCTCACAGACCTTTTTATTAATGAGGTGGAATGTTAGAAGGTTACCTCAGGTTATTGGTTCATCCTAGATGGATTGTTTGCACTGAAGAGGGGCCTGTGGAGGCACGTGGATCTAAGAGGTTTCTTGCAGACACAGCAGAGCGTGTTTGGAATTTCTGCAGGGGCATCCAGGAGCTCAGGAGAGCAGCCTGCCAGGAATCCCCTGGCTTCTTTGCCTTCCCTGGCAGGGAGAGACAGGCCCTTCTGCCTCTGTCCTGCATGTGCAGCTCCTGGTGCTGTTACACAGAGACAAGGCCAGTCATGGGGGAAGGGGCTTTAAGCCCCGTTGTTTCCACCCTGGCCCTTTAGCAAGAGGAATTCATGGCCTTTTCCCTCAAACCTGGAAAACAGGGTGAAAATCTCTTGTGAAATTTCTTCTGCTCACCCTGCTTAGGTCTTGTTCTCCCTGTAGAAGGAATAGGAATTAATCCCCTAATAATGTTTTCTGTACCATAAATTGCTGTTTGAATACCTTCTCTCTTCCAATCATATTTTCCTATAAATACAATACAATAGTATTTCAGTGTTTTCCAGCGGCACAAAGAGAGATGTGGTATCACCGTAAATGGCCTAATTACTTACAAAAGTTGAATAAATGCACCTTAACAGTTCAAAACACAAGCAGTGAAGTTTATCCTCCTTTAGGAAGGCAAGGGAGGGTCAGGGAGCCTGTGCCAGCAGGAAATCTTATCCCTTGAGGGCAGCACATGACCCCCCCCCCCAGCAGAGATGTTGTGTAGGTGCACTTAAAGTTTTTATAGTTGAACTCCCATGGCACATGTAAGTCACACCCAGGTATCAGACAGTCCCAGGAGCTGTTCTGGAAATGGGCTCTGTTTCCTTCCTGTAACCCACTGTTCTGCCTGCCAAAAATAAGCCCTTAGTTATCCAAGAGCCAGACTGAGCGTAGGCAGGCGGAGAGCACTGGAAAGGCTGGTGGGGAGATGAGTGTCCTCAGGGGGCTGGGAAATAGCACTGCTCATTGGGGGCCAAGAATTGAGAGTGCTCCCTAATTTTAGCCCCCCCACTGGGTGATGTCATGTATCAAACAGGGTCAAACAAATACCACAAACGCTCAGAACAGACACCTTTATGCTGTGGGAAATGTTCCTCACAGAATGCAGAAAGGGAGGTTCTGCTGTGCAAGAGCTGCTCTGTGCTGAAGGGTGGCAGAGGTAATTAAGTTCTGTTCTAGCAGGGAGAGATTAGCCCAATTAATCTTTTCCTCTGGTTCTTATCATTGAAGAAAAGTGTTCTAACTTAATTACAGGTATCACACCTGAAGTTTGAGGCATCCCCCTTTGTTCCCCTCAGAGGTTTAGGATGGGGGAGAACTCGTTGACACAGTCTGATGTACAACCCAAGCCTGGGGGAGATAAAACAGTTCAACTGGGCTGAAATGGTTCTTTTCCCATGAATTGTTCTTTATCGTGAAGAAACTGAACACATATGTTTGTGAAACTTCCTGAAGTTTTCTGATTACAATTGAATATGTATGTATGTGAAACTTCCTTATGTTTTGCGGTTAATTCTTCTTAATAATTAGTATTACCTACTCCTGGGGTAGCAGAACTCTTCAGCTCCCCATGGCCATCTGTTGAGTGCCAGTTTATTAATAGGATGTTTTTCCTTGTTCCATCTGTAGCTCACATACTCAGCCATTTGTTTCCTGGATAACTGTAAAACTGTCTTTGTATTCGTATGACTTTACAGAGGAGGTTTATTATTATTTTTGTATCTGGAGAGTTGTGAATGGAATTATGGTTTGATTCTGGTGAAACAATTTATTTCTGTGTCTCTTCTGAGATTGCTGTCTTTAAACATTGAAAGATGAGAGGATTTCTTGTGAAAAATACTCGTTATTCAGCCTCTGATCCTTATTTCAGAACATTTGAGCTGAAGGGCAAAAGAGGAATAAATTGTAGAAAATCATCCACTGACTTTGTGAAGCTATGAAAGACTAAGCTACAAGCCTGTGTTCAATCAGCTTATCAATCAGAAGTATTTAAAAACACTGCTTATGTTTTTGCTTAATTTTTCTATTTAAAGTATTATTACGCTATAAATTGTATTCTACACTTGTCATGTTGTGCCAGCAAAACATTACTGAAAGTAAATAATGGAAGAGACTGAGTTTGGAAGACAGTTTTTACATCATTGCAGTAAATCACAAGGAGCCGATGGGTTTGGAACTAAAAAAAAGCAAGTGGTTTTTTAATGTAATTTTTCCATTCTGTCCCGTTTTCCTGACTCAGAAGGTGTATTTACTGTGCCTCCCTGTGTGTTGTGCCGCAGCCTCGCCGTGCACCCGGACAGGACGCTGGTGGCCACGGGGCAGGTGGGGAAGGAGCCCTACATCTGCGTCTGGGACTCGTTCAGGCTGCACACGGTGTCCGTGCTCAAGGACGCACACACGCACGGCGTCGCCTGCCTGGCCTTTGACTCTGACGGCCAGGTGGGTGCACCCGCCCTGCTGGGCTTTGCTGCTGCTTCCCACCATGTGCTCAGCTCACGGTCTCTGCTTGGCTCGGGGGTGCTGTGGTTGTAGTGCCAGTCAAGGCCTTGGGCCGTGTGTCTTTGCAGTTACTGTGGGACAGCTGCACACACGGCTCCTGTTGAGGGGGTTTGGAGGGGAAACCAAACCCGGCATCCGAATCCAGTGGAGGCACTGGCTGTTGGGCAAATACCCAGGGCAGAAATTCCCCTCTGTGGTTTGGCTGTAATGGCTTCACCACCTCCTTGTCACCTGCTGTTCCAAGAAATGGGCTCCTGGCAAAGCCCTCCCAGCCCTGCAGCTTTTCCGGCAGCAGAATTGCACTAATCTCACTGCTGGGAGAGTCTCCTTGACTGGGGTGCCCTGGCAGTTTAATTGAGTAATGGGGTCAGGACTGAGTGTGGCTGTGCACAATGGCATTAGTTAGTGGGATATTTTGAGGCAAAATTCCAAATGTAAGGAAATGGTGGGCTGCTTGCAGCTGGGCTTGTCACAGCTAAACACATTTCCCCTGGAGGTGAGCTATTAAAAGCTTTCAGTTGGGAATGAAGTAGGAGGAAAAGAGATCTAAAGTTCACCTACCTGAGAAATACCTCACAGAGCTTTATAAATCTCTGTGTGTGCAGTTCGTCATTGCTGATGTCCTGATGAGTATCCAGGTGCAACACTTCACAGCTGGTTGCTAAAGTGTTCTTAAGGATGCTTAGATGAGCTGCCACCTGGATCCTTGCATGGATCCTTCCTCAGTTTGTATTTTCTGTACCTCAAAGTTGCATCCCAACAGGGCAGAACTATGGGATGTTCTGGCCTTTCACAGATTTTCTTAAAATCATGTCCTAGATAGGTTGCTGGCTATTGAAGTGCTTTATTGTCCTGTACTTTGCTACTCTCTCACTGACCACACAGTGCCTTATTAGCAGTATTAGTATAATTAAATGCTTAGTATTTGTTCTTTATTTATTTCTTCTGGGCTCTGTCTGAGCTCAGAACTGGCCTTCAAGGCATCAAATGTATTCTCACATGAAACAAAAGTACTTTTTATTGGGCTTTAGCTTGTGTGTATTCAGTTTGGAGTCTGAAATGAAGGACATCAGCATGAGCAGTTGTCTTTAACATGGTTAAAAAGCATTGGGTAACTGGAGTTTTAAACACCACAACAGATTATATTTCCAATTAAAAATTGGAACTAGCTATCTATTTTAAGGCCAGTTTTCAGTGATGTTCCTCCAATTTTCTTAAGGTAAAGCCATTTCCTCTAAAATCTCCTGTGCCAATGCTAATTAATGACAAATGTGGTCCTTGGAATTGTGGAATAAAACTCTCACATGAGAAAGCTCCCAGATCAACAGAACAAAATTTCCAGAGCTGTTATATTTTTAAGGTATCATTCCTTCAGAACTACGTGTTCTTCATTTATCCCCCTCATTTTTAACTTCATAGGGCTGGTGGATAAACTGTTTTTTTTAGATCTTTGTGAAGGTCCTGCTGGGGTCTGGCTGTCATTAACCCCCCAGCTCAGTGCTGGGCTGCCCCTGCAGAACAGGACAATTCTGCCCCTGGGGGGGCTGGAGAAGCTGCAGTTTATTCTGGAAATAAAGATTTGCGTTGAATGCTTCTCTGTCTGGAGGAAGAGCAGTGCTGGAACACATAAATATGGATGATACATCTTGGCTTTCTGCTGCTCTTTGTGGCTTTGCAGGAGGAGCTGCTGTGCTGAACCCCAGCTAAAGGGCAGGCTAGGAAGGCTCTGAGTGGTTGGAATTCAGGGCTGCAGCAGTGCTGGTTTGTCCAGTCAGCATTCCCAGGGGAGCTGGTGTCTGTGACAGGGCAAAACAGGCTGTGCACACACTGCCTGCACCTTCTAATGCAGACCTTGCCTTCTCTGACACCCAGGGGCTGCCTACAGTCAGGCAAGATTTGGCTTTCAGCCCCAGAGCACAGATCAATTCAACACTGCAGTCAGAACTGTGCTCTTCCCTCTGTTAACTCTGTCAGCTCCACGTCTCAAAGCAAAGAGCCCAGGGGGTTCTGCTGCACTCCCTGAGTGGATCCCCATGGAGTCAGCTTGGATTCCTCCAAAACATCCTGGTTTATGTGTTTGCTGGGATTAATCCTGGAGTTTAAAATGCAGGACTGTTGTTATTTAAAAATATAGATTTTAGTTTGGGCTTCTTCTGTCTGAGCAGGAGATGCCATTTGGCAGGAGGGGAACTGCATTTGATTCAGATGTTTAATGAGGAGCTGTCTGTTTGCCTGTAATTAAAAATGTCTTTTGTTAAATCAGGAATTAACTATCATTTCTCCCTAAAAGTACCAGCAGCTCCCCTTCATAGAATTACCTATAAAACAGATGCCTTAGACTGAAGTATTCAATACTGCACAACTCAATTTCTGCTCTGTTTTAGATGAACTCTGTCTGTGTGCTTTGTAAAGAGACTTATTTTTAATGAGCGAAAGGGGCACTGCCACAATACATACATATATTTCTGAGTTTTTCATTAGGTAGCACTAGGCTTCTTTAGCCAGATCTTCTAAATCTGTGTAGATTTTTAAAAAATTGTTAATTATGTGCATAAACTACTTGGCAGATACTTTCTTCTGGTAGTTCTGTGAATTCTCTGAATAGAATTCTGTCAAATTCTCTTCCAGAAGGAGGACTAAAAGTGTAAGTGTTCCAAGCAAAAGGGAAATTCGGCATTTCTCACTTTCCTGCCGGCAGGAGCCCTCCCTCAGCAGACCACTTTAAAAGAAAATAGCAAATATTTCTTAGTTTCTGTAGTATTTTCAGTGCCCATCTACCCCAAGGGGTGATTTCCTGACTGGGAGTTACAGTTCAGCTCTGAGTTTGGTCACATCACAGATTTAAAAGATACTGGAAGTGCTGCCATGGTTTCCATGGTGAGGAAAAGTTGAAATCAGTGAAGGTGCCCTGAAAAATAGCTTGTGTTTTGATCAGTACAGCCAGTCCCCTGGCAGGTATAGGTTGCTAAGGGCAA
The DNA here is from genome assembly GCA_035584735.1 of Pseudotriccus pelzelni. Lineage (NCBI taxonomy): Eukaryota > Metazoa > Chordata > Aves > Passeriformes > Tyrannidae > Pseudotriccus > Pseudotriccus pelzelni. Next base: position 4,076,962 of record JAWMRA010000113.1, on the reverse strand, counting down.
ATAAAATGCACTCTGCCTTTTCCCTTCCAGGTTTTCCCTTCTGTTCTATTCTGCTCTTTTTATTTCTTGTATTATTGAGATTGAAAAGTATTAAAATTTACTTATTTTAATTGATGAGCAATAGAACTTTGATTTAGCTTGGTTACTAATTACTAATTTTAGTTGTTTTAATTGGTGGTTTGATACACTAAGCTCTGTAAAAGGCAATTACTAAAAGTACATCCAGTTCTGATTCTAAAGCTCAACAAAATGAACATAATGAACAAAATGGGAGCTGGAAATAGTGAGAGCTTTTATTTCTTGTTTGCTTTTATTTTCAAATTAATAATCAAAGTGTACCTGAAATAAGCACCTCAAAGCCTTCATGGTCGGAATTTCCCTGGAAACTTTGTACCTGAGATCAATAAGTTTTTAGAAAAGGGAGGCATTTCAGTACTCTCCCAGTGAGTAAGTGTTGAGTGTGACTGTCTTTGCCTATGCTAGGGAGTTCAAGCACAGGTCACATGAGGGGAAATCCACTGGGGCAGTAATCCTGGGCACTGCAGGGTGGTGATTTGGAGCTGCTTTCCTGCTAACTGCATCCCCTGCTTTCTCCCCAGCGTTTGGCTTCTGTGGGACTGGATGCCAAGAACACTGTGTGCATCTGGGACTGGAAGAGGGGGAAGCTGCTGGCCACAGCCACCGGCCACTCGGACAGGGTATGGTGTGAGGGGCTCCCGGGAGGGCTGGGGGTCACAAGGGCTGGAACAGGATGGCTTTTGGATCAGGTTCGTGCAAAGGGACTCCTGGGCCTTCCAGTGCGCTTTGAAATCCTGCACAAGGTGTTTATGCTCCTCCCTGTGCCAGCCCAGCACTGCCAGTGAGCCTGGCGAGGAAACCCTCTGTCCCCACACACCGAGCAGGGTGATCTGCAGCTCCTCTGATGACATGTGGAATGGGAGCTCAGGGGGGCACAGATCGTGTTTTCTCTCAGGATGTCAAAAAGACAGACTGAATCATTTCTCTTTTAGTTTTGCTTAAGACAGTCACCTGTAGAAGCAACCTCATTAGGGTAAATATTCCTTTTCTATCTGTTAACCTCAGTTAAAGGCTCATAACTTCAGTAAAGGTGAGACCTGACCGGGTTTGAGTTTCTAATGTTCTTCAGGATTAGGAAATGTTTTACCAGGTTTAACACAGGCAAAAGACCTCCTTGACATACATAAGCACATAGATGCATGCATTAAAATAAATTATGGGCACAGTCTGACAACTCTTCTTGTACCTATGTTATGGTATTATACCATGTTTTAATGTTATAATATTGGGGTATTACAATGTTTTACTACACATACTGCATTCAAAGCAGCAGACTGAGCCCTTCCCTGCAGCTTCTGTGACATACAGTCTGTCTGCATAATCTGAATAATCTGGTAGTTCATTTTTACTTGCAGTGTTCCCAACACAACAGCATCTCAGTCCTTCTTGAATTTCTCTTTCAGAACTGATTCACTTCCCAGTTACATCAGTGGAAGTTTTGCTACTGACCTCAGTAGGTACAAGATCAGGTTCTGAATTAGCAGAAGACTCCGGGACAGGCAAGAAGTACTAGAATCTTAGTCCCAGTAGACTTTCACACTCAGAAAAAGGAGGGAGTGGGAAAGAGTGCTGATCTAAATATTGTTTATTCAATAACATCCTGCAGCTGGAGTGGATTGGTAGTGTGGAGCCAGGGATGAAGTGTATTCTCAGAACTGTGTGAGGAGCCCTGCATGTTTGCCTTAACCTTTGATTACAGAGTTCCAAATTTACCTCAAGAGTGTTCTTTCATTTTTAGTAGTATATTCCAACACAAATGATGGCTAAGCACTGGTAAAAGCAAACTGAACCTACATGCAATTACTGTGTAATTTAAAATAGCAGCTTTAATGTACTTCTTAACAGATATTTGATATTTCCTGGGATCAGTATCAGCCAAACAGAATCGTCAGCTGTGGAGTGAAACACATAAAGGTAAAGAGCTCTTATTGTTTACTTGCAAAAAGCACTTGCACAAACAAAATCTGTGCTCTTACATGATGAGAGCCTTAAATACAAGACAATTTATGCTTTTCTTTCGTTACGCTGTGAACATTTTGGCAAAACTTTTCATTTGAAGCCAGTTCAGACATTCAGCAGTGACTGAGGTGCAGGTCCCCTGAACAAGCAAGATGGGAAAATCATCCTTATATACTTGTAATTTTGGGTTTCTCTGCCCTCTCCATTTCACCTAAATTGTCTGAGCCTTTAGGGGTTTCTCTCCTCAAGCATCACAAAAAGTCACTGAGCAGCTGTAGGGTGAACTAAGTGAAAATGTGAATTAAGTGACCTCTCTTTGGCCTGTCGTTGCCAGCATTGGTAGGAACAGCTGCAGGGATGAGAACTCCAGCGCCCCACTATTTGCTCCCTCTAAGGCACCTTCTCTGGAGTGCTTTAAACACAAACCCAGGTATATACTAGATGCTTAGGGGAAAGCATCCTTGTTCCTGTGGAAAGCTTAGAAAGGAATCCTTGTTTGCCAATATTCCCTTCAGGTTTCTATTTTTCTCCTGTCTCATCGAAAACATTCCTAACAGATGGCAATTATTTCACATGACTGGGGTGGGAAGAGCTTTAACTAGAAGTTTAGGAAACCAGTTAATATCTCTAGGTCTGGTTTCTCGTGCCCTTAAAACCACCACTGCTTTCAAACTGTGGGTGGTTTTGGCAGCAATGATACCATCTGTTGTATTCTGGAAGCTGTTTGCCAAAACCTGTCTTTGCTTGGCACCTGTCTCCTGTTTAAAATGGCCATAATTGCCCTGAACACACATATTACCAGCACTGTAAATACATGCAGATAAAGACATGCCAAAAAAGAACAAAAAAGGCAGCTGGAGGGGAAGTGGCTCCGTGTTCCCTCCAGTGGGGCTCCCGCAGCAGCCTGAACTTGCTGTTCAGTGCGAGGCTGTGACAGTGTGATAATAACAGCTCTAAAGCAATAGTGTCACTGGGAGAACTGGGACTGAGGCTTGGGAATAGCACCAGTTATTCCTTTGGCATTCAGGGCTGTTGGCTCATTTGGCTGAGCAGGTATTAGGAGCTGTGTAAAGCCTTGGAGCTAAGCAATCTCCACTGGGCTCGGAATCCTCCCTCCACCTTTTTCCTGTCACTGCTGCCTGCACTCCCACCCTTCCTCTGCTAAGCAGCAGTGAGGAGGGTTTAGGTTTTATTCCCTGGGGGCAGGAGTCCCTCTGCCTTCTAAATTGTCTCATGTTAAGAGGCAAAGGGAAAATTTAATTGAATTAGAAATAGAGAAGGATCTGAAGTAAAAAACCTCAATCCAAGGATTTTCTGCATGTCAGCTTTATAGGAATTTTATGGGACATTTTAAAAGTATGAAGAAAAATACCTAAAAATTCAGCAGGCATATAAAGTGGGGGTGAAGTGGACATTATGCAGTTTGATTCAAAAAGAAATAATATGTTATTTCTCACCACTACAGACAACCTTGTAAGACAAACTTTCAGTTCTTTTCTGTCTTTTTCTCTTCCCCAGTCAGTCTTTAGACTCTTTTTTGCAGAATGTTAATGCCTTGTAGAAGCCAAGCAGATCCCCATTCCACATTTGGGGAACCTGTTACTCTCAGTCACAGAGTTGTTTCACGTTGGAGTGTTTCAGTCTCCCTGGAACAGATGGTTTCTCAGTAACTGTAACTATATTTTGGAGGACACATCTCTCTCAGTGCTCTGGAGAAGGGCAGAAATGCCTTCTCCAGCACCCAAGTTGTGTAAGATAAAGCACTTTGTCACTTCAGCTGTGTTTTAAGATTTGCAGACAAGAAAAATGGGACGTTCCTGGCTTTAAAAACATGTGCTTGTATGGACAGCTTTTCCCAGCAAAACCTGATCAAAGACAGTGGGAGAAGGGGAAGGGGCAGCTTTGTGTCTCACCTCCTCAACAGCTGGATGATTTCTTTTGGGCTCCGTGTCTGCCCAGACACCGCTCTGTCAGGTTGTGCATCTGAGAGCCACACACTAATGTGGAAACCAGAAATCCTGCGGGGATTTTTCCTTACGTTCTGTTTGCATTTCACAGTTTTGGACGCTGTGTGGAAACGCCCTGACAGCAAAGAGGGGAATCTTTGGTAAAACGGGAGATCTCCAAACCATCCTGTGTTTGGCATGTGCTAAAGAAGATGTCACCTACTCCGGGGCTTTAAACGGGGACATCTACGTCTGGAAAGGGCTGAACTTGGTGCGCACCATCCAAGGCGCACACAGTGTGAGTTGTATTCTTGTGTCCTCCTGAAAGGGATGGTCATGGAACAGCAGACCTTCCTGAGGCTTAGCTCCAGGGATCTCCCGATGTTTCGGGTCAGAGCAGTGTCTAAGGCTGTTCATCAATTAAGAACTCAGATGTAGTGCTGTACTTGGTTGACATGTTGCCAACAGATGCTGAGCTGATAGAACTTCTGATATTTATAGCCTTGATCTAACCAAGCAAACTAAACCTAAAGAAAATTTCTAAATCTAAAGTTTCACAGATTGAGAAGCCTCAATTGCAATCAGTTTACTCACCAATAGTTGGTAAGCAGATTACCTGGCTTTAAATAGAATTTTACCACTAAAATTCCCAGCACTGGGGACTGACTCTTCGTAAGAGCTGCAGGGTAGAATAAACTTGTTGAATCTAAAAATTTCCATTCCAACCATATTCCAAACACAGTTTGGTCCAATTGGCTTCAGAACACCCACCCCCCGCCCCCAGTTTGGAGTTCTCATAATTACAGAGTGAAAGGGGAATGTATAGGATGGTGTTAGATTTCTAACCTATCTAATATAATAAATTTACCTCTCTGTTGTTGCTGCAGTAAAGGCACAGTGGGACTTTCTTGTCTTATTTCCAATGTATTTGAGAACAGCTCCTATTTGCAATGTGAGTGTGGTTAATGGCACTCAGGTGTCATTTGAACAAAAGGAAATAAGACTGTTTTCCTTAAAGAGTGATATGAAATCCAACATTTGTCACTATGGTGACCTTTCTAGAAAGAGCATTGCAAACAATGTTTTTTTCCTGACCTCCCAAAATTGTTGATGTTGCCCCTTTGTCAGGATTCAGAGAAGCTCTTCAAGTGAGATCTAAGTGTGATGGTTGTCTATAGAAGTAACCCCTAATTTATGAAAGCAGCAAGGGGTGATGAGTCTCAGTGTCAGTGGGACATCTTAGCTGAGGAACTTCCGTGAAATTCCACTGCTGCAATAACACAGAAATGTCTCTGGCAAACAATAACCCTCTGTAGGAGATGTGCAGAATTTTATTTAGATCCATTAGAATGATTAAATACAATCTCTTTGGATATAACATGATAAATTATGGGATTTGACATGGCTAATATGCATTCTCCTGCCCAGTTTCTAATCTCTGTGTAATAATTAAATAAATAATAAATAATTAGAAATATTATTTCATTAGGAAATTGCACAAGGCCACTTGGAATACTGAGTTCTTCTCTCCATTGTATTAATCTTTGTGCAGTTCAACTTGTGTCTTAAGTGAGAGGTTTTCCTGACAAAATCCTGGCTCAGCAGGCACTCCCTGAGCTATTCCAAGGTAGTCTGGCACAGTCAGCAGTCACGAGGCATTTTCAAAAATGAAGAAGAAATTCAAACTATGACAGAAACTTGTTTTCAACCAAGAGCATGAATTGACACTCTTTGAGTTCCTGTCGGGTTCCAAATGATGTCTGAACTGAACTCATAAGAGAATGTCTCAGTCACCTCTGCTCCTGTAAGAACACTTGTACTGCTCGGTTGCTTGGTTTGGTTTATTCTGGGGAACTTGTTATTTTAAGTGTTCCATTTTTTATTTCATTGTCCTTGGCATAATACTAACTACACCAAATTTGGAGTTCTGCAAACAGGCCATGGCACTGCTCCTGGCACAAAGCTTTCTACAGAAACCACTGAAGTGGAGCACTTGAAATAAAAGCTCTGTATGCTGGTATGCTTTGGGGACGGACAACACCCTGCTGCCCAGTAGCTTTTGGCCTTTAACAAGAGTCTGTTCCAAAATAATTGCTCTGTGTGTTTCAGTGGGTTGTAAAGGCCTTTAAAACTTGTTATCCATCGGTTGACAGGCTGGAATTTTTAGTATGTACGCTTGTGAGGAAGGCTTTGCCACTGGAGGGAGAGATGGGTGCATTCGGCTGTGGGACACTGAGTTCAAACCAATTACCAAAATTGATCTCAGGGAGACTGAACAAGGATACAAAGGTAATGAGCTGTTTCTTTAATAGCTTTTACACATCTGGTTAATGGATTATGACACACTGAATGTGAAGCATAAATGTCTCTGCGTGCTGCTGATTTTTTTGCTTAATGACTGTGTGTGGTTTTGGATCTGTATCCCCCTTTATCTCTGACAACGCTGTAGCCTGAAGAGTTTTCCATGGTTCATGGTATAAACAGAGGGATGCTCCCCACCATGCAAAGGCAGGAAGATAAGTAAAAGCTACTTAAACACCTAAAGATAAGAGAATGGAGTTAGGTAACCCTTGATTAATTAATTAATTGCAATTCATTTGACTAATTGAGATTTCTGGAACCCGACTCTCAAAGATGCTGACTGACCATCTGAACACTCCATTAGTGCATCTGGAATGATAGCACTTGGCAGATTTGTGAGAGAGAATGCTATTAAATTGGTGATCATCATATTTGTTGAATGTAATGCTGCTTCCTGTGAGCTTAGTCATCACTTCAGTTTGTGAGTAGACTCTTGGAGCACTCTCAGTCTCCAGAGATCACAGGGAACTTTGCCTGGCTGCAGTGCTCAGCCATGGAATTTAACCTCACAGAGGTGTCCAACACACCCAACCACGAGTCCCTTTGCCCTCCAGTCCTGGCTTCATGTAGCTTCTTGCAGCCAAAGCAATAATGCTTACATGAATCTTCTAGAAACCAGTAGCAGTTCCTTATGACCATTTACAGCAGCTTTGTAATTCTTCCTAAAATTTGTGGAAAAATAATTGGCTGTAGTTCTGCCGAAGGTGAATCCTCATCAGCCGTGCCATGGAGTCATTCTGACTTGATGTCCTGATTTCTGCCATCTCCTAAATGCTCCAGGGCACAGAACATTTTTATGAGAGGAGCTGAGTAGAACCAGGCACTGCAGCAGCACCTGGAGGGCTCAGACAGGCAGGAGAGGTTTTCCCATCTTCTTACTTGGCAAGAGCAAAAACAAATTTAATTTGTAGAAAGTGAATTGAGCTGCCCTTTGGACTTGGATATAAATTAGAACAGTTTTTAAAAATCGAGAAGGTAATTGATTTCTAAAAACTCAAACTAGAACACTGTTTTTACAGCATTAAAATTCTTCAGGTTTCTGTTTGTTTGTCATTAAAGAAAAGCAACAGTGCCTGTTTTAATGGTGCAAGAGACAGCCTTAAGCAAGTATGCAAAATTTTGTCCAAGCTTAGCCAAAGATGATGTGCCCGTGTGGATAATCACTGGCACTAAGGAAAAGGACATCTGTGAAAAATGTGGTGGGGCTACTGCTCTGACTGCAGCTATAAAAAATGAGGACCTTGGGGGTGACTGCAGGTCATAAAATCCAAGCATGACTGACACTCTGTCACCATTATTTGAAGGAAACCCTTTTTTACCCCCCGAATTTGCTATTCCTCAGTCATCCTGCACTGAAGGGCACTGAACACTTCTAAATGAGATGCATCACCAGCAGCAATATGATCACAGGCCTGGCTTTGTATTGAAACTTAGAGGTATATTAGTAACAAACCTTGATAACAGCTCATCTCTATGTGCAGAGGACATTGCCTTTCCCACATCCAAAGGTGTGCTTTGTGTTCTCAACAGTGCCAGTGCCCGTTTTCCACTTAATATCTGAATTCCATCCCTTGTGTGCTCACTGGTGTGTATCGAAGGTGGGAGTCAGAGCTTCTGGATGAATTTAGCTAGGTCACACAGTAACATTATCAAAATTAAAAGCTGCTGGAGATGGACAAGAAAATAAATGAAGATTAATTTGACCTTCTTGGGAGATGAGAATATATTATTTATGTGGCCAGTAGGTAATTGTATTATGTATTTGGTTCCAAAAATATGTTAAAGTGATGGTGTGGCTGACCTTGAGTACATGACAAATGGATTTTTTTATTCATTCACATCTCACAGCATCTAGGCCCATTACCCAAACTTGAATTTTCATGTAGCGGAACAGAAAGCACAAACACTGCAAGCAGTTGGCCAGACCATGCCACCAAATGTTTCAGCCTGCTTGTGGTTACTGAAATTCCAGCTCCAGAGTTAGGGTCAGACTTGTGGAAGGAGATCAAGCTCTCTGAAAGTTATCCAAAGCAAGATTCTCTTGGTTTGGAGTTTGGGAGGGAGGATGTTTTGTTTGTTTGTAATAATCCATTGTGACTGCAGTGGATAAGTGTGATAACATGGGCATAAAGCATTTAAATTGCCCTTTTTTTTTTTTTATTGCAATGTGCAAAAAAAATAAAGCCCTGAAAAAACCGAGTAAACCCAGCTTCAGTCACAGGAACCTCACCTGCTGTAGAATTTAGATGTTTCAGTCCTGTGGAATGGAAGGGTTTTTGAAGCAACTTCCCAGGGTGTGCCCCAGGCACAGCTCCGGGTCCCTGGAGGCCCTGGCAGCAGCAGTGTGAGACACGCAGCGTTTTCCAGGATTGAGCTTCTTCCTGCCCCGTCGGGGGAAAGAATTCACCACAACTGCTCTGGGATCTGAATGTCTGTGATGTTCTGTCAGAGCCCAGTGTCAAAACAGGCCAGGTATGAATGAAGTGCTGCTGCTGTTCCCTGTGCCCTCCTGGTCAGTCCGTTACCACAGCCCGTGTCCCGGCAGGTCTGTCCATCCGCAGTGTGTGCTGGAAGGCTGACAGGCTGCTGGCAGGCACTCAGGACAGCGAGATCTTTGAGGTGCTGGTGAGAGAGAGAGACAAGCCCATGCTGATCATGCAGGGGCACTGTGAGGGGGAGCTCTGGGCCCTGGCAGTGCACCCCAAGAAGCCTTTGGCAGTCACGGGCAGCGATGACCGATCCGTACGGTAAGGATGGAGTTCTTTATTTCTTATCATTCATGTGCACAGTCGTTTGTAATTGATTTATTTTCTGGCCTTCTTTTAAGAAAAAAATTTTTCCCCTATATTTTTCTTAGCACCTTTGCTTATCCTCTTCAGCCTTCATATTTGGGCTCCACACATCATGTGGAAATAATCAGAATCTGTGTTCAAAACATGCTGAGTTTCTCTACTCTGCTGGAAGTGCTGATGCATTGCTGTCGTCAGCAGGTATGGGGATCTAAATGGAGAATGATCCCTTTGTATTTCTCTTCTGTTAATGATATGTAACAAGACCAAAGCCTAAATACCTTGGTGGCTCCTCTTGACCCTGCTATCCTAATTTCCAGCTCCTCCATCGAGTGTCTCTCCAAACCCTTTACCAGACGGATGGTCACTGCTTTTTGTCTTATACAGATGATTTGATTGCATATATTTAAATCAGGCCCAGGCAGTTACCAAAGAGATGTTCAGTTTCTGTGGACTACCAGTCAACTTGTGTCAGAAACATCCATGTGGGTTCTACCCTTTGGCCATATTTCAGTGGCAAAACTCAATCTCTTACCACGCATCCAGCTTGTAAATAATGCTCCTTCAGATTCCATATGATGACTCGCCTGGGCTTTGAGGCTTGCTGCTCAGCTGGCCTTGCTTTCCCTTTCTTTTCTGTCCTTTCACCTTGTACTGGTTTCCCATTCCTGCCATCCTCCATCACTTTCTGCCTGGTTCCTACACAAGTGCTGTTTCTTTCAGTGTATGAAATGCATGACTGGTCACCTGTGCCTGTGTTGGTGTGCCCAGTGTCACAGCCAGGCCCAAGTCCACCATGGCAGGATGCAGGCCCGTTCTGAAGGAAGAGCAGCAAAGCTGGGATTAGGATTGCACTGCCCTCAAGCCAATAAGCCACCCTAAGACTGGATTTCTTGTCTTAGCTCATCTCGTGGTGAGCAGAGAAATTCAGCCGTGGCCTGGAGCTGCAGAAGGCACTGCTGACTCAGAGCAGGCTTGACCCTGCTCCTGCCCCTCCAGGAAACACTGCAGGATCTCTCTGTGGACATCAAACCTTAATTAGTGCTGCTCTTACGGCTCTGATCACTGGGGTAGCAGTTATGATACCCCTGGTGCCTTTGGACATTGCCAGTCCCTTAAACGTGCTGGGATTTTCCTGCCCTTTGAGCTCTTGAGCCACTACAGAATGTGGGATTTGGATCCCAGTTCAGGCAGTGGGAGTTTTTTAGATACTGTGTCTTCACTGAGGAATTCCAGTGAAATATGCAAATAAAAATGTACACAAAAGGATTTTCTTCCAATTTTCTTTTCAATGCTAAAATTGCATTGACAGGACATCTGTATTGCTGTTCACTGGGTAATTTTCCTTAGTATTTGATTCTCACATCATTTTGAGAAGAGTGAGTCTATAATATAAATCTAAATTATTGTAGAAATCAAAGTATTTAGTGAGTCAGCTGGTATTCTCATGTCTGAGATGTCCTGTTGTGAAAGGGTTACTGTAGATTTCCCCAGCCCAGCCGAGAGAAGGATCTAGCCAGATACAGGTTTCCAACATTTTAAGCTTCCAAAGCAAAGCATCAAGTAGGAAAGCTGCCTGCTTCCTGTCTGTTACCACAGGAACAGGGGAAAAATACCATTGTCTGAAGGCACCCAGGATTATTAATTACATTTATTGAAAGCACCTCACACTTGTCTTCGTGTGACGGAGAACGTCTGGCTGCAGCACCACAGGATGTTCTGGCAGAACAGCTCTGCTCCACTTCTGTCAGGTACAGGGCAGAAAACGCTGGAATTTTAGCTAATATAATAATGTTTAACAAGCTTATTTGGGTTTTTTAAACCCAGTCATTGAAACAAATGCACAGGAAAGTTGCCAAGACTGGTAGAAGCAGTCTTTGCGTTATTATCAAAGCACTTGCACTTTTCATATGGAAATAGTGTATTTCCCTGACTTTTCAAAAAGTACTGTGCAGAAGTATTTTGTCCTAAAAGGTACTTTTTTCTTTTTTCATAAGCAAAGCCAGGCTTTTATTTTGTCAGTTTTTTATGCAAATGCTTGTATATGTGTAAAAGGCTCTTCTTTGCTATTATAAAACTATAAAGCTCCCATTTGAAGTCACCCTTCCATTAATTCAAGAAGTTGTAGTGTTTTTTAAAGAAAATTGAATTATCCTGCTTGCATTGCCATATAGTGCAATTACTCTTCTGGTGTATTGGACAAAGTGATTTATGTGAAAGCAACAATTTGGAGGCCAATTTTATCCTGGTGTTTCCTTCAGAATCCCTGCAAATCCTTCCTGTATCATTCCTTGACCCCCTGCAGCTTTCCCTTTGCTCTGGTGCAGGTTGTGGAGCCTGGCTGACCACGCCTTGATAGCTCGCTGCAATATGGAGGAGGCCGTGAGGAGTGTGTCCTTCAGCCCTGACGGATCCCAGCTAGCACTTGGAATGAAGGATGGCTCCTTCATTGTCCTTAGAGTCAGGTAAGAGGAGACAACCACTGGGGAAAAAGGGAAAGAAACTGGGAGAACAGAATGTGGAGAGGCTTCTCCTGGATCATATGGGTCACTCCCTGTCAGACACGTTCCAGGAAAAACAATTAGTAATTCAAAGACTTTTTGAAGCGTTTCCAAGGTACATATGAATAGAGTGAAACAGCCAAAACCCCAGGTGTCAAAACACATAGTCTGCTTTAACTGACACTTGGAAGAGCTTACCATCACTCCATGTGTTCGTTTAGCATGTATTTAATATAATAAAAATACTTGGAACTATTGGCTGATAGGAGGGAAAATCCTATGCAAACCCTCTAATGCTCTGCTTTAACGACTTTAACAAAACTGAAGTGGGCTGTTCATATCAATTTAACAGCCTTCCAAACCACTGGTATTTTTCTGAAGAAGTTAATCTCTGTCTCCCAGTAATTTTGGCTGTACTAATTTGCCTTATGCCCCCTAGAAATCTGTCTTGGGTGGGGAAGGATTGCCCTTTAAGGACTCTGCCAGGGTTTCCGAGGTCTCCTTACCAATGCACCTGGGTCTCAATAACCTCGGTGCTTGCAGGGACATGACGGAGGTGGTTCACATCAAGGACAGGAAGGAGGTGATCCACGAGATGAAGTTCTCCCCGGACGGCTCCTACCTGGCCGTGGGCTCCAACGACGGCCCCGTCGACATCTACGCGGTGGCCCAGAGATACAAAAAAATCGGGGAGTGCAACAAGTCCTCCAGCTTCATCACCCACCTCGACTGGTCTGTGGACAGCAAATTCCTGCAGACCAACGACGGGGCTGGAGAGAGGCTCTTCTACAAGATGCCCTGTGAGTCTGGGGGGGCTCGTGGGGTGGACGGGTGAAACGGGCAGGCTTTGGAAGAGGACACCACAAATCCCAGGTAAATAATGCTCCTGCAAGCAGAGCTTTTGGGCTGGAGCTCACAGAAATACCTGCTGCTCGTTTTCCAGAGCAGCAGTCACAGGACATACCCACCTTCAGCTCCAAGGAAACGCTGTCTCTGCATTTTCTGCTGCAGCAGTTTTATGGTTTTACGTGGGAACTGTGAGAAGTTGGCTCACTTTTGAGTAACCACCAAAGCACCTCTGTCCCTGTTGGGCTTCCTTCAAGTGATGGACTCTTCCTGTGTTAGTGATTACAACGTTCTTAAGAGTGTAATAATTAAAAACAGGAGAACTGTTTGAGTTCTCAGTGTTGCAGCTTGTTAGTAGAAACAATGCTGATAAATAATGGATTTATTCTTACTCTTACTTAAGAATCTTTCTAACGTATAGAAGAAACTGTTGCAGAACAGAGAAGAACTTTAGGAATAAGATTTGGGCTAATTTGGCAGCCTTCGATCAACTATAAAAAAGCCTCTGTAAATGAAAAGTACCGTGGAATGACTGACTGACCAAATACTCAGATTTCAGGGGCTCGAGATGATCAGGGCAACAGATTCCTACAAATGCCACACATGTGGCATGATTTAAAAATTTGTGTTAATAATCTTCTAGCACTTGAAAATGTCCTAGAGAGCCGTGTTACATACATGTGCTTTCTACTGAAGACATTTCTTTGTTAGAAGTGACGTGGAATTATTAAGTTTTTCTACTTTTGTGGGTTTTAGCATGCTAATTCTAATTAGCATATAATTCTCAGTAGTATGGTAATTAATTCTAATACAGCTGCATTAGAACTCCTAAGGTTTGTGATGGCCTCAAACACCACAAATGCGAGATTATAGTAATTGAAAGAAGATTGTGAATCTTTTTCATTGTGGTTACAAATTAATCCAAATTAGAATACACAGATAAATTTGGTGAAAAGAAACAGAGTTTATTGAAAAGCAAATTATTCACTTGCACATTTTCAGCTGGGAAGCATCTCACCAGCAAAGATGAGATCAAGGGAATCCACTGGGCCTCATGGACCTGTGTGATGGGATCTGAAGTGAGTGGGATTTGGCCAAAGTACACAAACGTTACAGATGTCAACTCTGTGGATGGAAATTACAGCAGCTCCGTGCTGGTGACCGGCGATGACTTTGGGCTAGTGAAGTTATTCAGATTTCCATGCCTAAAGAAAGGTAGGACAGTGTTTTGTGTTGCTGACAAATACGCTGATATGGTATGAAGGTAAATATTGCATTTTCTAATGGTGGCTTTTCATTCTTGTCTGTAATTCAAATGAGCGTGTGCACCATTTGTGTCATTATTAATGGATATAAAGATGAGACTTGGACCTCTCAGTTTGTAGCAGTTTCCTGCCCATACAGGGCATGTACCTGGTTTTAGAACTGTTGAGAAGGTGGCTGTTTCCTCAGGGTTTGCACTGCACCAAGCATAAAGCTAACAATCAATAAAACAACCCTTTGGCTTTCTGTGATCTTCAGTGTTTCATTTGACACCACATAGGTGTATTTTCAGAATTTGTGTTTATAGGACAAGATGTAACACGTGTAGAGGTCACACTGGCAGTCATGGCAACAAAGGGGAAGATTAAACCCTGTGTGTTTTTAATTTCTGCCAAGATCTAAGTACTTTCTGAAAACAGAAGATATTGTTCATATAATTTTATGTCACTTATTTTTACATTACAATTACTTTTGTAGCAAAATATCAAATGAGGCATTTGGGTATTGTTTTTCAGTTCTCACGAGTGTCTTTAGACTGTGTTTCCCTTAGAAGCCCAACTTTATTAGTGATGTTAGTTCTTCCCTTCTTCCATGCCAACAGTTCTCTTCTTGTTTTTTAGGAGCTAAATTCAGGAAGTACGTTGGCCACTCAGCACACGTCACCAATGTCCGCTGGTCCCATGATTTCCAGTGGGTTTTGAGCACAGGAGGGGCTGATCACTCTGTTTTCCAGTGGCGCTTTGTTCCAGAAGGGATAACCAATGGCGTCCTGGAAACCTCTCCACAAGGTAAACATGGGCTCTGCTGAAGTATATTTATCACATAAAATTAGCACAGAAAGCAGCACTGGTGGAAAAGCTTTTTCTGAACTAACAGAAAATATTTTTGTTGTAATTCTCTGGACTTGCAGATGCTCAGGATGTTTGGGCACTGGACTTTTCAAAGACAATCACTGATTTGAGGCAAGGAACATTAAAAACTGCAGCAGTTTAAAAGCACACAGTATTGTATGTGTAGGAATACACAAGTAGTATTCAGCAAAGTGTGTAAAAGAAGACATTTAGAGGGACCAGATAATTAAATTTTCAAGCTTAGCCATGTAACTTGCATTCAAAAATCTGTCTCCCTGTGTTGAATCATTTCATTTTAGTTTGCAGTGCAATCTCACATATTTATGTGGTAGCTGTACTTTAGATTTTTTCATGTTATATTTTTGATACTTATAAACTACTAAAGCCATATGAACCACATAGTGACAGTTGCTAAAATCCAGATTCCCTGCAGCAAAAAGGCAAAGTTTCACTCCATAAATGCACAGTTTGGTAAAATACCCTGTTACAGCAGTTATTTCAAACACAAGGAGTGACCACTGCAAGCTTTTATTTGCCATTTCTGTATGGTTGCACTCCGAAGTGGGTTAAGAAAGCAGAATTCTCTCACACTGGAACTGTACCAGTAACTACTCCGTGACTATGCTTCCCTCTGCATCCTTCCTGCCCCAGGCAGGGAAACAGGAGAGACAGGAATGAAAGCCGGCACATCCAGGCAGCCCCTGTGATTTTAACAAGCTGCCTCAGCTTCCAAAGCTCCTGAGTGCTGCTTAGCCCAGAGTGTAAGTGCTGTCCAAACATCTCATCCCATTTCCTTGGCATTCAGTGTGTTCAATATACTGGTTTTGGTTTTGAAGCAGAGGGTGGTGTGGATTCATTCAGCGAGGAGTCAGACTCGGATTTATCCGACGTGCCAGAGCTGGATTCCGACATCGAGCAGGAAGCTCAGATCAACTACGATCGCCAGGTGGGTGTGAAGGAACACGCTCTGCAGTCACCTGGCAGTTATACTGACTGTTCAGTGAAGGAGTTTAATGCTGAGTCATCACACTGATTTGGATGGTGTTCAGCAGGTTGTGCAGCCAAGATACATAAACCCAGAGCTCACTTCAGCTGGGGGGAGAATTTAAAAGGCTTTGGAGAAAAGAATTGCAAAGGGTTTGGGGGATTGGGACTAGATCTTTAAGGTCCTTTCCAACCCAAACCATTCTGTGACTTTGGCCTCTCTTTACAATTCATTGGAACCTGATTTTCAGGAGCTGTTGTCATTGTGTTGTCATTAGAAATGCAAACTAAGCTTGTTTCGGGTTGGTTTGAGGGATTGAGGGGCTGACATGGGGCTGCTCTCTAGAGTATGGAAAATTCACCCGTAGTGTGCCGTGCTTTAGCCAAAGGCACCCTTTGTCTTGTCACCTCCCTTTCTAGGTTCTGCAATAAATTACACAAGCCCTTCTGCCAACTGCCTCTTTTGCCTCTTTATTACAGAGATCAATCACATTTGGCAAATGAAACAGAGGCTTTTGTCACATTTTCTCTTTCCCCTCTCTTTTACTCCCAAGTCTCTCTCACTGCAGTGCTTGTCCCGTCCTCCTCCTCCCCTCCTTCTCCTGGTTTTTCCATCTGTATTCAGATCAAATGGCATCCTCATCCACGCTGTCTGTGTGTCAGAAAGGACGTCTGGGTTTCAAAACTATAAGTGAAAAGATAGTTGTAGGCAGTTAAACAGCAACGTTCCAGGCAGGTTAATGCATGGAAAAGCCAGAAGCAATTGAAAATAGCATCTCATATAGGAAGCGTGAGACAGCCCTGAGCAGAAGCTGCACTTGGCATTTGGGTAAAGGAAATAATTGACATGGAAACAAACCCATTAATCTTATGTTGGGAATTGGGGTTTGGGTTGGGTGTTGTTAATGTTATGGCTGAAGCACATAGAGGATTCTCGATTTCAAGATGCATCAGAAAACGTTGCTCCTGTTTTGTGTTGCACTGAGGAGCAAGAGTAGATGGGTGAGAACATTCCAGACCAAGTACATACAGTGTGCTAAGGCTCTGTGTGGGTTTTGTTTGGGAACACGGCTCTGATGATCCTTCAAACATCTTTAGCAGCTCCCCAGAGTTTCAGCATTTCTGAAATGTTTCAGTGGAAAGTATTTTGTGTCTTTAGAGTATTTATAGAGCTGTAATTGTACTTTGGCATTCTGGAGATGTTGGCAAATCACCAAAGTGCTTTTGGTTCCTGTATATGTCACCCTAATCCCTCCAAAGAGTCAATTCTTTATGCTCAGCTGTGAGCATATGAAGCACATATGAATTGAAGACACTTAAAGACTTCCAGTCAATATTTTCATTCCTTTTCACTAACTGACACTGGAATCTTCTAGAAAAAATGTCCTGCTGCTGTTCTGGGCCACTCAGGTCAGGGGAGTTCAGCATCCAGGAGAAGGATGGGAGCAATAGTGCCTGACTCTGTGTTGTAACTGCTGAACAGCACACCAGCACATACTGAATTTCATATGTGAAACAAAGGGCCTTTCACTCATATATACAAACAGTTAGAAAACCAGAGCCGTGCAGTTACCTTGAACACTTCTCCTGCAGGTTTACAAAGAAGACCTACCTCAGCTGAAACAGCAAAGTAAAGAGAAGAACCACACTGTGCCCTTCCTCAAGCGAGAGCGAGCGCCCGAGGATAGCTTAAAGCTGCAGTTTATACATGGGTAGGGTAATACTGGGTAATACTGTTCCTGTCTGAGGGGTTCACAGTGCTGGGATGCTTTAACAAGTCATATCAGAGCACTGGCCAAGCATTTTCTGGTGCTTACCCACAGTAATTTGTTTGTCATTATTACCAGGGGCAATTTTTAGAATATCAGATGTGCATTTTCTTTTCTCAGCTGTATTTCAGGGCTGGACTGGACGGGGCTTGGAGCAATCTGGGCTCATGGAAGGTGTCCCTGCCTATGGCAGGGGGTGGCACTGGATGGGCTTTGAGGTCCCTTCCAAACCAAACCATTCTATGATCCTATTTACTAAGGAGCAAGGGAAGGTTACAATACTGTAGCCATCTGATAAATGATACATCAGTGTTGCATTTTATAAAATTACATTTTACACTGACTGTTCCCTACACTGATGTCTCCTGGAGCAAAGTTAAGTTGCTCATGATAGCTGTGATTTGTTAAAATGCCTGATAGATTTCTGCTTGAATCCCATTCCCTGTAAAACCTACCTGGCTGCAATTCTATATGCTTTTGTGAAATCAGTGCTAATTTAGGAGTTAGGTGCAAAATAAACCGTGAGAAGCCTCAAGAATGGAACAGTCTGTGGGGAATAGTCTGTGATGTTATTGAGCTGAAGTTGACCCTGCAGGACTCCTGTGCTGTCAACGCACAAACGATTTGCAGAGTTTGTTCCCCAAATTACCGGGATTTAATGGCCATGTGCTGGCTGCAGTTACAGGGGCTATGACTGCAGGAACAACCTGTTCTACACGCAGACAGGGGAGGTGGTTTATCACATCGCCGCCGTGGCTGTCGTGTACAACCGGCAGCAGCACTCGCAGAGGCTCTACCTGGGCCACGACGACGACATCCTCAGCCTCAGCATCCACCCTGTCAAGGACTACGTGGCCACCGGGCAGGTGGGGCTTACGAGTACAGAAATAATTTATGTATCATTAGCAAAAATGTGCTTCTCTTCTTTCCTGAGTCTTCTGTTTCCTCCTGTGTGTGTTTCCTGTATCCCTGCTGAGCTGAAAATGGTCTATGCCTGAGCAGGGGTCGGACTTTCACCAGTCACTCACAGTGTTTTTGTACTGTAGTAGCTTTCAGAAGCTCACAAAAAAGCTGTTTGGTGTTGGACACGACTGATATCTGGTACTGAGTATATGTTCAGTGTGCTCATGTACATTCATACATCAGGATTGTTTATCCCATGAATGTGATGCTGAGTAATGTCATTTTAGAGACCATCGACTGATATTTCTCTGAAAGAGAAAATAGATCTTGAAAAAGATAAAACAGGGCAAGTGGGAAAGTAGTTACCTCTGCAGTGCTTTGAAGATGTGATAGTGCTCCTTACCTGTGTGGGCAGATGTTCCAATGAACCCTCTGATTTAGGTTGGAAGGGATGCTGCTATCCATGTTTGGGACACCCAGACACTGAAATGTTTGTCCCTGCTCAAAGGCCAGCACCAGAGAGGAGTGTGTGCACTGGATTTTTCAGGTGAGCCACAACCCACATTTATCTAAATGATGAATTAAAAAGCAACCCTTGAGATGAAATGTTAATTCAAATTGCTGTAAAATTACATCCAGTACCAACTTCACATGGAAGCCTGCTGTCTGCTTGGATAAAAACAGTGTGTTTGGTAAAGTCAGCCTGTCAATAATTGATTTTGGTGGTGTCTAATAGATAATACCAAATGTACAGCTGGAATTCTGGTGACTGTCTACACAGTGGTGTAAGAATTTAAAAGCAGGCAGGATGGTGACTCAAAGTGTATCAACAAGTTGGAAATGTCATCTCTGGGCTCATACAACTCTTCACATTTGTTAACAATTCCCACATTTTCCAGTGGGTTTACAGAAGAAGTAAATATGACAAACAGAAATATTAAAGCTCTTTTAAAATGTAGTGACCACTCAACACTGCAGTGTTGCTGTAGGAGCTGATCCCAAGAGTAATGCACAAACTGCATTCCTAGCTGGCTTTGGTTTTTGTTCTTGGCACAGACGGGGGGGACAGTTGTGCAAATATGCACCTCGCTGTGGGCTCACGAGGCTACCCTGCTCTTATGCAGGGAGTTTTCACTGTGTTAGTAACAGATATTTCAAAATTAGATCCAGGTCACGCTCCTTGAATCTTAAAGAAAGCAAGCCAAAGCTCCTCCCGTTCTCTGGCTGTGACTGCTGTGGCAGCTGACTCTGTACCCCCTTTTCCCTGCCCTCTGCCCTTCAAAACACCCGCCACAGGCCAGTGCTGAGGGCAGGGCACGGTCCCTCCTGTGGGATCCTTCTGGGGCAGTGGCATTCCAAGATGAGAATTTCATTCCTGCAGCGTTTGTTTGTGCCCTCTGGTGGCTGGTTCACCCTCCACACCCTGGGATGTTGATGGGGGTGTACAGTCCATATTAGTGCATAAACCCTCCTTCTCCAAGTGAAGAACATTTCAGTTGTTGTGCTCTTTGGGTTTGCTTTTGTAATAAGCTCAGTTTTGGTTTCCTGCCCTGTTTTTCTACTTCATTCCTTCCTGCCTGCTTCACTGCTTCCATCTGGGCTTGTTCCATTCAACTGAATTCTTTTCCTCATTCTGAAATTCCCCTTCTCCTTCTTGACTTCTGTGAGAAGCATCATTCCGAAATCAGTGCTCTCCTTCACCCTCAGAGCCTCTGCCCAGCTCTGCTCCCTCCACCTTTAACTTTTCCTCAATTAAATAACTAAGCAAATAATCAGCTGCTGCTGCATCATGTGAAGTTCAGTTGTCTTGTCAGGTACTGCAACAATTGCAGCTTTGTGTTTTTCATTTGCCAGACTTTCAGGACAGAAGTTTGTCTCTAAAAGTTTGTTAACAATAGTGGTGTTTGCTGTTATTTCATGCCTGGGTACTGTTGAATTATGTATTTTTTGTCCTCTGCTTATCAGTAGTGCTGTGTCTTTCCTGCAGTGAAAGAGAAGAGCCAGCAGTTATTTTTAGCCATAAAATTTTCTATCATATTTATAGTTTCATCACATTGCCTATGAAAATTTAACCACTCGTTTCATACTCTAATAATTCTTTTCACCATTTCGAGCAAAAGAAAAGAGGCATCATCTGATCAGAAATATTTCCTTTAAATGTCACGTGAATTTAGTGTACTTGGGCTTTATGAACTTGATTGTCATTGTCTTGTTTGATCCTTCCTACCTCCCTTGTACGGACACAAGGAATGGTTCGTGTCTGCTTTTGGGAAAGATCAATGCTTTCCTAAGGAATATGTCAGGGAATCTGAACTCCAGTCCCTCTAACTGTTAATTCTGGGGGTTTTGCTTTATAATACATCACTAGAAATTCAGTTTGCAATGTCATTGTGTTCATTGCCTGCTCTATTCTCAGATAGAGCCTCAGCACCTTTAACACAAGTATTGCTTCTGTGCAGCTGATGGGAAGTGTTTGGCCTCTGTTGGGCTGGATGACAATCATGCCATTGTGTTCTGGGATTGGAAGAAAGGAGAAAAGCTGGCAACAACCAGGTGAGAATACACAGGGTATAAATGTCCCCTCTGGTTCCTTTGTTCTGAGTGGCATCATCCACATCTTTCCTATAAACAAAGGAATAAACCACAAGTCCCTCTGCGAACAGAATGGTCCTGCAGAGCAACACCCCAGAGCAAAAGCTGTGGGATCTGCAGCTCCCTGTTTGGAAATCCTGGGAACCAGTTCTGTCAGGAGTACCCTGGCCTTTCTGTTAGGATAGCCATGTTGGTGTGGAGCTCATTTAAGGACTTGTAAGTGAAGTTCTGTTTTGTAATATTTTATATTATATTTTCTTCCAGTTTTATGTCCTGACTCAGGGCAGAGGTCATCAGAGGTGTCACTTCCTTTATGCATTGGATGACACGCTGGGCTCCACCAGTGTACACTTCTCTAAAAAGAAAAAGCATTCCCTCTAATATAGATTTTTCAAGGACTACTGATCCTGCCTTTCCTCTGAGTCAGCTTTTCCTGAGCTGGTTGCTCTTTGCAGTTGCTCACTGAAAGCTCAGCCAGTAACCCCAGAGGGAAGAATCATTTGCAATTCCTTGGAAGGACCAATGTTGGGAAGAGAATTGGATTAAAGCTTACATGTTTGCTTTTTTATTCTCAAATATTGAATTGCAGCAGTAGTATTAGGTTGTAGAAGAGTCAAACTGTTTGAGAACCTGGTTTCTGTCTTACCCTTGCACAAAGCAAAGGTATCTCAGAGGTCAGGGACCAGAACTGAGCACAGTTCCTGTAAGGGTGACGCATGTGCCAGAAAGGCAAAGAGTTAATTCCATTTGCTGTCTGCAACCATATAACACGTAGCATTGCTCAGTAGAAATTACTGGTATAACTGCAAAAGAGTGCCTGTGAAAGGCATTTATTATTATTGTTCCTATGCTGTGGGGACATGTTGCAGTAGAAGGCAGGATTTCCTGTGGCACAGCGTCTGTGGCAGTGTAGCAGCACTGAAGAAATACCTGTCTGACTCTGTGTGTGTCCCACAACCTCTGTTAGCCACACACTTAGGAGTCACACATGCAGTTTATTAGGCGGGCAGGGTTGAAACCCTGGTTAAAGTCCGTGCTGGAGGGCTTGCTTAGCAATAGCCATGGCTGTGCTGTAAAACGTGACATTTTCACTGGCTCTGCAATCCCAGTTTCGCTGTCTCCAGACAGGCCGTGCCTGACATGCAGGCAAAGAAATACCTGCTGTATTCCCAGGCTGACCTTTAAGCTTTCCAAACCAAGGTAACCATGAGCTGTGTCTCTGCCTGGCTCGTGGTGCTCACAGGACAGAATGCTCGGGTTCTTCTCAGCACTAACTGCTGTATGCACCCAATGGACCTACTGTTACTGCTGAGCTGTCAGTTGGGAAATATGCAGAGACCTCACAAAGGGCAGGAAAAATTAGTTTATAAATATGTATCTCAACAAGCATAACTGTCAGTACCTGAGAACCAAACCTGAAGGTGTCTGTGCTGCTGAATGAACTGTTTCCTAAATTATAATTTTATAATCTGTTATTTTTCAGCTTGAAGCACAGTAGATTAAACACTCTCTCATTTTTCTTGTCAGAGTATTTTTTTCATATTTATTAGTTGAGTTCTCATCCATTTAAATATTTATGTTGACCTATAAGCCTTCTCCTAATTGCCTTGCCCTTTTATTTCCTGCTTCTTCGTTATGACTTAAATGAACTGAAATCCAGTGGGAGATGATTTTTATTCCCCACGTTTCTGGACTCTAATTCCCCTGTGGTTTATGGTCAAATTCATCCTGCCACCTCTGTGGGGCAAAATTACAGGGCTAAACCTTTGCAGATTACAAATATGGCGCTCTGCTTTTTGTTAGATGAGGAAATGATTCACATTAATGATTTAATTAGTTGGAAATGTTAAGTCATCCCTTGCCATGTTTTTTCTAACTTTTATCTTTATTGCAGGGGCCATAAAGATAAAATCTTTGTAGTGAAGTGTAATCCACATCATATCGACAAACTGGTCACTGTTGGGATAAAGCACATCAAGTTCTGGCAGCAAACAGGTACTGCTTTGGGTATTTGATGTATAATTTATATAGGAATGTGTATATTTTTAATACAGGAACACCATATTCTCAGTTTAACAATTTGTTTTTTTGGTGAAGCAGTTTTCCAGTTACCAAAATCTTGAAGGGGTGAAAAGGATTTCCAGGTAATTGTGTTTAATCACGCTATTAAGGAATTCTCCTGAGCAAAGCATCCTTGGCTCCCTGAAAACTTGCAGCCCTGTAACTTAGACACATGACGGCCCTCGTTGGAAAAATTTGGCAGAATTTGTATTTTATCCATGAGGCTAAAAATCATGATATGGTATCAGAAGAATCAAGATATCAAGGTAATATGATTGTTGTACACCACAAGAGTTTCCTAAAGAATGTAAAATGAAAATGTATTGTCCAGTATTTAAAACCAGGATAAGATTCTGCAAACTACTAAGGGAAATAGTCAGGCTGTTCTGTCAGAGTGAGAAAGGCCACAGGGTTGGGTTCTGATTGAGGCTATTTTTAATTCAGGGCTGGATTTTTCATTCTTCATTAAGAGTTTTTCGCACTTTTACTTGTGCGCACATGGCACGAGTACTCGGTTATAAAGATCTCAGGGAGCATCTTCTGTGTGTCAAACTCAGCACAAGGGCAGCTAAAAATAGAACTCCAGACAGCTCAAAATGGGATAGTTTCCGACACTTGTACCATGCTTCAAGCATTCAAGTGGCTCAGGTGCTCTCCAATTAGAAATTAAAACATTTAAAGTGCAGGTTATTTTTGAGGTAATTAGGGAGACTTGCATTGCTTCCCATGGCAGGAATGTGCACTAAGCAGTATCTCACTCCAGGAACAGTCTGTCTGCAATCCAAATGTGTGTTTGGAATGAAGATTTCTCAGTGGAGTGGGGGCTCGGTCTGGTGTGAGCTGTGAAGGGCACGCGACACCAGGCCACCACTGCAAAAGGGATTTTGTGGTTGGATGTGTGGTTTTGGCAAAAAATACTCTGCCAGCCATTGTATTAGTTCTTTTTGCATCGTTCCTCCTCAAATTTATCACTTGCTTGGAAAGACAATCTGAAAACTGGAGTATGTGCAGCTCCAGAGCTGTCGTCACGGGGCTGACTGGCTTTGATTGTGCATTTGCCTTGTGATTTTAGTAATTCCTTTATCTGCTGTGCCTCAGGCAGCCACAGGAGATGATGGGGGGTGATATTTGTCCTTTACCAACCCAAGTAGAGAGAGCCTTTGGTGTGTGTTGCAGGTGGAGGTTTTACATCCAAACGAGGCACGTTTGGCACTGCTGGAAAGTTGGAAACGATGATGAGCGTCTCCTACGGGAGAATAGAGGACCTGGTTTTCTCTGGAGCTGCCACTGGAGACATTTACATCTGGAAGGAGACCCTGCTGCTGAGAACAGTGAAAGCCCACGATGGGCCTGTGTTTGCCATGCATGCACTGGATAAGGTATGTGCTATATATCCCTTCTGTTGCATCAGAAAGAAACTACATCTTCGAAAGAAACTATGGCAAAATATCTTATTGGCATCACACAAATGAGTTCAGGACCAAGTTTTGCCATTGGCACTTTGCAGATGTTGCTAAGGGAATATCCTTTCTGAGATTATAGTTTCCACTGTAGAAGTACAGCATGAGGAAAATGGTAGCTATTAACATTTTTATACATCAGGGTCGGTTAAGATCCCTGTGGCTCAATCCTTTCTGGCCCTAATTGATTGTTCCTATCCTTTCCATCAATTTTTCTATTTGATCTTAGCACTGAACATCCTCTTCACTTTTTTGTTGGTTAGTTATTTGTGCTGTTTTACATTCACTTGGCACAGACAATGTACCAAGGGAGTTACTCAAAGAATTGGTCCCTGCTGCATTATTAGAGCTTGGGTTGAAGCATCTGTTAAGTCTCTGGAACTGGAAATAGCTTGAGAAGCTATTATTCCAGCTACTGCCTCTTCTAAGGATAAAACCTCTATTTTTCCATAGTTTATTTCCATGTGCAGACAAACATCAAGGTCCAGCATTACTGCTTACGACAGAATGTACTCTGTGTGCTTTTAAATCTTTATAAGTTAGAAAAGCAGCTTGAAATCTTGCCCCCCTGTATGTTTTTTCCCTCCTAAGTACAGACTCCAGTATTTTTAGTTTCACACATGAATTAAATGCAGGGGAGACTTTCCTCTGCCTTTGGACATGTTTTTAATCTCACCACATGAGTGCTGACATTTCTGTGTGTTTCCCCTCTGTGATTGCGCAGGGCTTTGTAACTGGTGGAAAAGATGGAATCGTGGCTCTTTGGGATGATATGTTTGAGAGGTGTCTGAAGACATATGCTATCAAAAGAGCAGCACTGTCTGCCAGTTCTAAAGGTATGGTTTGTTCAGTGGGCTTTAATAAGGGTTTCAGCAGTTTGATCAGCGCCTCATCTTTCATGATGTTGAACAGATGTAACTGTATATGAACTCTAGATGATGTGAGGCTCTCTTTGATTTCCCAGTAAACACATGACAGGAATATCTTTGTATTGTTCAGGTTTACTTTTAGAGGACAACCCCTCAATCCGAGCCATCAGCCTGGGACATGGGCACATCCTGGTGGGAACCAAAAATGGAGAGATCCTGGAAATTGATAAAAGTGGGCCCATGACTCTGCTTGTGCAGGTACTGTGGGGATCTCCCATATCAAACTATTTCCTGGGCAAATACAACACATGGTGATGTTTTCCCAGTCATTTTCTGTCTGTTTTCATTAACCCTCTTGGCCACCATTCCTTTCCTTGCTCAGGCTGAAGTTCTTTCTTGTGTAAATGACTTTGAGATTCACGGTGGTTTGTGGAATTCTGAAGGTAAAAACAACAGTCCCTTGAGTTCAAAGGCTGATGGGACTCTCTGTGGGTTTTAAGACACTTAGGTTTAGGACTCAACATAAATATGAAAAATGAAGGGTACAACTAACACAGTTTATTTTATTTTGACAGTGTGGTTCCATTTATTTCCTTTTACAGTACATTGTGAAGGATCCTGTGAAAAATGGTAGAGTGATGACAGCTTTCTACAGCGACACACAGTTGTCATTGCAGGTGTTGAAAAGCATAAAGGGACTTTTTTCTTGAAAAAATAGTATTTTTCACAGTTTGGTTAAAAAATTTTCATATATATGTCTGCTGATGTATTTGGTGCTGCTTTGGTTCAGTGTCTTTCGTAACCCCACTGTCTATATGTAGAAAATTGTATAGAACAGTTACTGAGTTACAACTTATTGAGCTTTTGCCTTTGGTTTCCTGTAACTAACATTGTTTTTTACAAAACACTGTTTCTTTGGTATTTTTTTAATTAGTTCTGATCACATGAGGTAATCCTTCAAATTTGCCTTGCCTGCATTCTTACTAACAGGGATGTGTGAAGCTGTATTTTATAAATGATTGAAGTCATTCCCTAATCCAGACTGAGAGCAGTAAGAAATGATTTAACCTTGACACAATGCCAGAGGCTGTATGCAAACCAAAGGAAATCTGGGAAAAACGCAGGGAGGGTGATTAACAAGTTGGAGAACTGAGAATGTGGGGAAAGATTAAAAGAACTAAGTCTGTCTGTTTTGGGCAAACAAGCTCTCCAGGGTGTTAGAAATGACATAAACCTTGAAGACAGATTATCCCATATTAGGATTTTGGGGTCCTGGTTGGGACATAACTATTTCATGGTCATTTTAAGTGTGGAAAAGAGAATATCGGAAAAATAGGAATTCCAGCCAAGTCTGTGGCAGAGTATCTTGGATAGCTGTCAGAGAAACAGAGCAGACATTCAGGTCTTCTTGAATGTGGAAAGCTTTGGAGAGGAGATGGTGGAAACCTTCTTGCCTGGGACTCGTCAGATGAGGCAGGGCAGGTATTAGAGCACATTACACGGCCCCAGATGCATTCCTTTGTCTTGAATGGACTGATTTCCTTCAGGGCCACATGGAAGGAGAAGTGTGGGGCCTGGCAGCTCATCCTCTGCTGCCCGTGTGTGCCACGGTGAGCGATGACAAGACCCTGCGCATCTGGGAGCTCTCGGCCCAGCACCGCATGCTGGCCGTCAGGAAGCTCAAAAAAGGTAACTGGCCCCTGGCTGTGCCCAGGACACGGCCTGGCACAGCTCCTTTGTGCTCCCAGGGCACATCACAGCCATTAACTGGGCAGGGAAAGGGCACGGTCATTAAGGAGTTGGAAGGGCGGGAAATAAATTGTCTTTGGCATGTGTCAAGTCAGTGGAAAGGGTAGGAAGGAAAAGGACTGTAATCTATTGTAATGAATAGTAGTAAAATAAATGAACTTTGGTCTGTTCTCCTCCAGTTTCAAGGGGAATGAGTTGACCCCAGAATCCTTTTCCTTCCCAGGAATACCCAAGGCCAGCATGTTTGTTGCTGACACCTGGAAAGATTCCTTATAAAGACAAATGTACAATATCCTGCATGCTGGGCACAGTCAGCCTTCAGTGGCAATATGAGCTTTCTATCTTACAACAACTCCTCTGAAAATTAACAGCTTTCCTGCCCTCTCCTCTGTGTAAAATGAGATGAGCTATGTTGAAATGCTGCTTTCTGTTGTTTTGTTTCCTCATTCATACCCTTCAGGGAATTTTGTATTGTTCATTTTCAGTGACAGATCCGGAGCGCAGGAACTCTTACTGGCTGAGGGAAAACAGAGTCAGATGGTTTGAGGGGTGAGGATAGTTGTAGGAGAGAGTATGGTCAGAAATAATGCTGGGGCAAAATTAACTAGAGGAAGTGCAGTTTAAATGTGCTCTGCTGAAAGGAACCATTATTAAGTCATATAATAAAGAAGTTTTCAGTGTGGTATCCCTGAAAGACGTGTAGTTACACTGCTCTGAATGAGTTTGACTTTTCCATCTAGATTTCCTTTCTGTATGTGTTTTGGGGGGTTATTTTGTTTTAGTTCTATCCATGGTGTGTTTAGAACGCAGCTGGAAGGTGGTATTTGCACATAAACTGTTCCAAGACGGATCCACTCAGCACTGTCAGCTCAAGAACCCCCTGTGCAGAGGGCTCGTTCCCCTGTGATGGAGCATTAATCATAGCCCTCTATAACATATTTGCTTTAATACATAACAAATCTACCTGAGAACTGTCTGCCTGCTGTAAAGGCCTTCCAGTGCCAGTTCTCGTGCTCAGCCCCCGGGTGGTGAGGCTGAGAGGTGCGGTTTCCCTCGGCAGGGGGGCGGTGCTGTGCCTTCTCTCCCGACGGCAAGGCCCTGGCTGTGGGGCTCAACGACGGCAGCTTCTTGGTGGTGAACGCCGACACTGTGGAGGACATGGTCTCTTTCCACCACAGGAAGGAGATGATCTCAGATATCAAGTTTTCACGAGGTATAACCCTGTGATAAGGTGGGAGGGGGGTGTTTATCCTGGAGTTTGTTCTTCTCCAGACAAAACTGAGTGTTCCAAAGGGAGACTGGCTTTCTGTGTGCTCCATGCATTAAGTACTTCCCGATTCCACATGATTGTGTGCAGCCTGCTATAATGGACACACCCCTGTCTGCTGGATCTGGCTGCACTGCAGCAGTGTAAATGCATAACAATATTAATTAGAAGATTTAATAAGATTTTAATAACCTCAGTGTCTCCTCTTTACAGAATCAGGAAAGTACCTGGCTGTGGCCTCCCATGATAACTTTGTGGACATCTACAATGTACTGACCAGCAAAAGAGTTGGCATTTGCAAAGGTGCCTCCAGCTACATCACCCACATTGACTGGGACTCCAGAGGTAACGTGTTTGGCCACAGGTACTACTGGAAATGCCCACAAAATGGGAAATCAGGGACTGTTCCCCTCCCAGGGACTGAGGTCAGCTGTAACCACCAATGCATGTGCCTTTTGCCCACGGAGCACCATGTGGGGCCAGTGCAGTTCCAGTTGGTGGTGTCCAGTTCCCCCTCTTTGCTGAGCAGTGCCTGGCCATCACTGGGACAAAAGCAGAGCCTCACTGTCACAGCCAATTAAGTCCAGCAGGGTCATTAGCAATCTCATGCTGATGAGCCTTCCCAGAGCTAATGAGATCCCATGCAGGACCACCTGTGTGTCTGGCCCTGCTGCCCTGCGGTGTGAGATCACTGACAGCACCACCACAGCTTGTATGGGCACGGAAAACTCCTCACCCAAGGGCACTTTGGTGTCAGTGGCTGTGCCAGTGGGGCAGTGAAAAGAGACAGGAGCTGACAACATTTTCTCTTTTGGCAAAGCTGTCTTGTAACATTTTAATGAAAATTAACAGCACACACATTTATTTTTTCCTTCCGTTAGTGTGATGATGAAACACAAGCAGAGTGTTTCCTGTCAGCAGAAGCTGGTTTGCTGCATGATGGTAACTTTTTAAGGACATTGGATGGTATTAAAAATATTACTTATTCAGTGAACCAGGAGTAAAGGATCCCTAGGAGACTGATTTTCAGCATCTCTTTTACTTCTGCTATGAATAATTCTCTGGAGGATAATTTTTTAACTTACACGCAGAAATGTCTTCAGTCAATCAAAAGAAAGTACATAATAGTCATAATAATTAATAAGATTCATAATAATCTCTCATTTTATATCCAGGAAAGTTATTGCAAGTCAATTCTGGTGCCAAAGAACAACTATTTTTTGAAGCACCAAGGGGGAAAAGACACATCATAAGAATTGCTGAGGTACAAATTAAGTTTATTGGATTTTTTTCCTGTGAAAATTAGTTTTAAGAATTGTCTTCAAATGGTGCTGTTTGTTCTTCTATGATACCATGTTTGCAGTGGATAGAATTAGAATTATTTACTCATTCCACAGTGTCTTTCCTAGCATTTATAAATGGCAGAACGTGCAGGTTTCTCTTTGTATCTCTGAATTTATTGTTTAATTATTAGCAGCCATTTGCCATAATCCCCTTTCCTGGAGTCGCCTGTTTTGTGTGTAAGGAGTTGCATACAGGCTATAAACCATCTTCAAACAGCCTGAGCAGGCTTTTCCTGATGCTGATTATTTGTGACAAGTAATTCTGCTTCAAAATTGCCCATGTTTAACACCTCGGAAAACCCTTAGGGAGATTTGTATCCTTGTTGCGCTCTGTCTTGGGAAAGTGGGAATGTTTAAAGTGCTAAACCTTTTGATGATGAATCAACACAGTATCTGTATAAATACAGATACCTGTAAATGCAAATGCACAGTGGACAGTTTCTTAAAAGCTAAAAAAAAATAAAGGTAATATCAAACACAGAAAAATAGACACATGGAGCTGGTGTGTCTTTGGTATGTATTAAAATGGCTTCTCGGGGGGAACTTCCGCTTGCAGATTGAGAAGATTGAATGGGACACGTGGACGTGTGTTCTTGGGCCCACCTGTGAGGGCATCTGGCCCATGCACAGCGATGTCACTGTGGTCAATGCAGCCAGCCTGACAAAGGACAGAACCCTCTTGGCAACGGGAGATGACTTCGGGTTTGTGAAGCTTTTCTCATACCCGGTGAAGGTAAACAGCGAATGTGTTTTTGTGATTAGAAAGGCAGATGCTGTCCGCAGGCTGTGGCACTGCTGACTGGGCACTCTCTGTGCTGCAGGGCCAGCACGCCAAGTTCAAGAAGTACGTGGGGCACAGCGCCCAGGTGACCAACGTGCAGTGGCTGCACAACGACTCCGTGCTGCTCACCGTGGGGGGGGCCGACACCGCCCTCATGATCTGGACCAGGGAGTTCCTGGGCATCCAGGAGAGCAAGCTGGTGGATAGTGAGGAGTCAGACACAGATGCAGAAGAAGATGGAGGTAATAAGGATTTAGTTTAGTCTTTGTTCCACAGAGGCTCTCACCGGGATTTAACTTGAAGTGGGCAAGAAGCTTTGCTGTGCAAAGTTTCAGTGTGAGGAAAGCTTGGCAGGACTTGCTGCCTTCCTTTGGTTGATGCAGATCTTGCTGTCTACTCTCCCCCTGTGAAATGAGGGCAGTTTGTTTTATTTTCTGTTTTATTTTTCCAAGGTTATGATAGTGATGTGGCAAGAGAAAAAGCCATTGACTATACCACTAAGATCTATGCAGTGAGCATCCGGGAGATGGAAGGCACAAAGCCCCACCAGCAGCTCAAGGAAGTTTCAGTGGAAGAGAGGTATGTCCAACAAACTGAATGTGAAAAGGAGAAGAAAAATGTTGCAGCCCTTTTTTAATCCCAAAGTGCTAGCAATAACAGGAGGATTAGTGATTTTTTTCATTACGATGTTGAACCGTAACATTTTCTTTTCCCCTTCTTTTGAGAGTATCTCCTTCCATTTTCTCTTTTCCTCTATCAAGAATTTGTTCCTCCATTTTCCTGTAAAAAGGCATAATGTATGCTCTAGTAAATACGGATATTTGAAGTTTGAGTTAAAAAAGGGAAAAAAAGTATTTTATTCTGAGTGAATATTGCTAAATTGTTACTACACATGAAATAATGAGTGCCAGTGGTGCAATGGCCAGATGTTTTACATCAGAAACCCTGGCACGTTCTAGCTTCTTTATTCTGCTTTGATGATGCAAAAGCAACGGTAAAACTGAGTTTAACTGACCAATTTAGTGGGCTTTACTCGTGAATTACCAACAATATGAGCATCAAGTCTCTTCTGCAGCTTTTCAGCACTATTTGCAGTCCAAGAGTGAAAATCAACCTTCAGGTCCCTGCAAAGCTTCGCTTCCCTGGATCCTGGCCACGGGTGTGCTGTGGGGTGGCAGACAGTCCTTGCTGTCCATAAACTCAGCCCCACTCAGGGAAAATGTGCTGTGTTTTATCCAGTACTACAAAACCCCACTGGAGCTGGGGGCTCCTCCAGTGCTTCCACACCTCCCCTCTGGGGGGAACTCGGCCTAATAAAATGGGGACACTCCTCCTCTGCACTGGGGTTGCCTCTGACTTCCGTAATAGTCTCTTCATAGTGACTGTACATGAAAACAGCATCTCATATCGTATCCCCAGGGTCTGGAGTGAAGAGAGTAAAAAACAAGGGTTTAACATTATCTGTATCTTTTTTCTTCTTACTGTCTCTGTGTAATCAAGTTTTTGTATTTCATTCAAAAAACAGGTTAAAAATAGACCCTTGTAACTTGTCCTCTCCATCTTTTCTGCTTGAGGGTCACAGCTATTGTGCACCTTTTTATATGTCCTTTTTCAATTACAGCTACTTCAGAATGATCACACCTTTGGTATTTGGAATTCGCTGTTTTGATACATTTGCCAACAGATCCCATAATTTCCCTGTGTTGCTTCTTAGGCAAAGATAACTTGACTTCTCTTTCTTCATGGCATTGATATAAATAGCAAGAATTTATAGTGAAGTAATCAGAAGCAGCAATTTTATGGCGAAATGTCAGCAAAACTGTGGTTTCTGAGGGTGTTGTGCTGGGCTTGAGGTGCAGTAAGGTGACATTAATGTGTTGGCTACTGCAGTTGTTGGCCCCAGTTGTGCAGTGCACTCCCAATCCCGAGTGCTTCAGGGTAAGCTGACTCCCCTCATAAGACCTATGAATTATGAGGGAAACTTTGTAGCTGTGCCAGATCCCATCTTTTCTGAGAACACAAAAGGATGTAGCAGCTAGAAAAGGGTTTGTCTGACCATGACAGGCTTCCTGACATCTCTGGGCTGGCTTTTCCTTGCACTCCCAAAGATCCAACGTGACGGTTGATCAAGGGTGAAATGGAAAGTCTCCAAGTCCTCATCTGTCACTGCTCAGGGAAATCTGAGCCCTAAATCAGCAGGTCTTGAGAACATGGTGTCTGGAAATCCCTGTGCATAGGGCTCAGTGAAATATCAAAGCCACTTCCCAGAGCTTTAGATTTTCTGCCGAAGGCAGACTCTGTCAGTCCCTTCAGATCTGGAGAAGGGGCCCAAGGGAATGTATTCCACTCTTTGTCAGGAGGGTATGTGGAAAGACCTGGTAGGCTTTGGAGGAGGAAGATTTTCTGGAGGAAATATTCCCAATCCTTCCTCTGTATAACCGTGCCACATGTCTGTATGAAGAGCCCAGTGATCGTGCACTGATGGGATCCATGCACTGGGAATACTCTGACATTGGTAATTTACTGTCTGTGCTTGGAAAACTATGGGACAAACTGGAAGGGCACTTAGGGCAGAAACAGGGATAATCATAAGACCTGAACAACTGCTGGTCCACTGCAACATGCAGTGAGGGTCTCAGGAGTGTCCCCCTTACTGTATTTCCATTGTGGGTCTGAGAAAGGAAAAGCTGTGAATTATTCAGAGGTGTAGTGGGAAGAAACTCAGAATTAAACAAGTTTAAATTAGGAAAAGGGTTAAAAAAAAGAGATAAAAGCAAGCTTCTGTCTCAAGCAAGAGACAGGAATAGCTGAGACTGCCACCCCAAGCTGCTCCTTGGGGGCAAGGGCTTGGAGCTCACTATGTTTGTTTCTTTTAATAGTAATTTTTAACAGGTGAACTGTTGCTGAAGAAGTTATTTGCCTGCTTATATAATACAAACACACTTCAAAGGCGCTATGTGGCACCTAGGAGACAGTTCCATCTGCTTAACCTTTCTGTTTGCTAGAATAAGCTTGCAGGACTCTGTGCTTCTCTAATATCGAGAGTGGTGGATCTGAAAAACTCAAGGTACAATATGTCTCTAGAAATAACAACTCATTGTACAGTTCAGAAAGAGTTTGATCTCAGGAGAAGCTTAGATATGACAAACTTGGGACAGTTAATAAGGTTTTCCCTTAGAAAAGAAAATGAAAGCCCTAGATGAAATTTGTTTTTGCTGTCTAATTTGAACACAATGGAAATAACCATGATGCTGCGAAATATCGTGGAGGAACATAGAAGGTACATGATAGCTTTTATGAAATCATAGTCTGGTATTCTGGGTATTTTCTGTCTCCAGCAGCAGTTACAGCTTTAGGATGGAGAAGCAGCAGGAGAGATGAGGCTGAGGAGCAGTTCTGACATGTCTTGTGGTTGTATGAGTGCATTTGGTTAAGATCATTAATCGATTCTTGTTTCTCTCTCCCCAACCTTCTTTTTTCTTCTTCTCGCTTTCCATGTGCCCCTCTCCTCCTCCCTTGTCCTCTCTTCCCGTCCCCGCTGTGGTGGCCCCTTTGTGCTGTGCCCATGGTGCAGGCGAGGGGTGCCCCCGCGAGGGGCTGCAGGCGCCGTGTCGCGGGGTGGGCACTCCCAGAGCGGTGCTTCCGCACCCCGGGACCCCTCGGGCACTGCTGGGACTGGCCCAGACAACCCAGGACAATTGTAAGCTATGCTTGTGTCACGTAGCAGTTGTGCTGTATTTCGGAAAAGGGTCAGCTTTTGAACTGGGACCGTTTCGACCGGCCAAGAGTTTATATGATAAGGAGTAACACAAGCTTGTGTGCCAACTGTATTTCTGTTACTAATACGGGAGGCAAAGACCTGTTTGCATTTGGCCTTTTACTAACTCCTAACACTTGCCCTGTGTTTGCAGCTTTCATTGAGTTCCATTTGCATGACCCTACATAAACTCTTGCAACAGACCTGGAGATGGAAACTCCTTTAAAGCAGGTCGAATGTGTAGAAAACAAAAAGCAGCATTAGCATGTTGTTCTGGTTTTCTGTTTTCTGAACATCCTGGCTTGTCTCACTCTCCATGAGTTACCTCGGAGCCTGTTCTCCATTGTGCTGTTTGCAGCATGTGTAATCATATGTTCTCATAAAGGTAAAAAAAGGTGGGAAAAGTTGCATTTTCCCTCTTTGAATCTTAGTCTTTTGATTATTGATTTCTTTAAAACAACATGAGATGAATTATATAAGCTTTCCAAATAGCCCCCACAAGTCTTTGTAAACTGAATTATTAGACATATGGTTACAAAATTGGTTCCTGCACTTTTACACACACATGTCCGTGGGTGCAGTGTAAAAGCTTTGAATTGAATCTGTGTTGTATTTATGTGTAGGTGGGAACTATTCGAAATGTATCTTGAAAAACACATCTTTGGGGTGGAGAAAATAACTCTGGGCTTATTTCAGCAGAAACCTACTGTTTGAGGATGAGGAGCATCCTTCAGAATATTCACTTTTACTTTCTCAACAGAATTATGTCAAGTTAATGCAACCTAAATGTATTTGACAGCCTGCTGGTTTCATCCCAGTTGTCCCCCAGGCTTGAACACATTGTGACTGGTATTTGTCAGTCCCTGTCAAGCACTGAACTCAGAGTCAATCTCCCTTCTCCCACAGCTCAGCGCAAAGCTGGCCCAAAGGTCTTTCTGGTCTGCGTGGCACTTGGGGGTTATGGAACTGAGGGGAGCCAACCCCTGTCACGTGTTACCAGCATTTCTCTCTCTGCACAAAGGTTGATGTGAAATGTTCAGCTTTCCGGAGGGTCATTGTGTAGGCTGTAGTCCAGGACTGATGGAAGAAGACTGTTTCTGATGTTGTGCTATGCAGAGGGAGGATGGGCATATAAAACTGCCATATGCTATTGGTTGAATGTTTGTGCTTACACAATAAGCACAGTTTCAAAACATGTCAGAGTTTATGTAAGGAATAGCAAAACAAAGGGGAAAGACTGTTCCTCTCACACATGACCAAAAACCCTGAGAGAAGCCTCAGGAAAGAGACACCTACCAGATTCTGCTAAAGCTGGGCTGATTCTCATGCAGGTAGCACCTGGAGACAGCTCTTCTGAAGTACTCCGAACTTTTTAGCTCAAAGGCAGAAATTTGGGTTGTACCTAAAGCATGTGACAGTGTGTTCTGGGAAGCTGGTTTGGGCAAACGAGGCTGAGGGAATTCCCAGAGAGCCATGAGTGTCCAGGTGTGAGGGACGGCAGGTTTGGTGTGTGAGGGATGGGGCAGGTTTGGGGTGTGAGGGACGGGGCAAGTCTGGGATGTGAGGGATGGCAGGTTTGGAGTGAGGGACGACAGGTTTGGAGTGAGGGATGGCAGATTTGGTGTGTGAGGGAAGGCAGGTTTGGGGTGAGGGACGGCAAGTTTGGTGTGAGGGACGGCAGGTCTGGGGTGTGAGGGACAGCAGGTTTGGGGTGTGAGGGACGGCAGGTTTGGGGTGTGAGGAACAGCGGATTTGGGGTGTGAGGGACAGCAGGTTTAGGGTGAGGGACTGCAGGTTCTGGCAGATCCCAGTGTGTCCATAAGTGAGGGCAGCAGGTCCTGGTGCAGCAGGGCCAGCCTGGATTAGGTACAGGAGCTGTTTAGGGAACATCTTCACAAGGTGTTCAGAACAATGACCTTGTTAAAAAGTAACGGCCCTCAGATTCCATTCTGAAGTGATTACCCTCCTTATTAATCCCTTGTTTCCCATCTGGACCCTGAGCTAGAATGATGTGGGAATGCAATGACTGCTGCCCTGACAGGGCCTGGCTGGCCCCACCATATGTTCTGCAGTACTTTTGGATTATTTTTGACTTTTTTTTTTTTTAAAGAGTGCATCAGCATACATGTGAAATTATAACCATGGTAAGGCTTTTCCACTGCTACAGTTTTGAAAAATAATTTAGATTGCTATTATGTTTCCCTCTAGTTCTGTTTCAGCTTTGCTTGGATCCACTGTATTTGGGAGCAGGGTGTTTTCATGTTGAATCCTATTTTTGTTTGTTAAGGTAGCTAAAAAATGGTAAGAAGAAGTAACAGCAGGAAAAGTTGGATGTAAAAGTCCTGTGTGTATTGGGATGGGAAAATACAAGGGTTTAGAATTCACAAAATCTTTAATCCCTTCTTACAGCTCCAGGAGTTCTGTAGCAGTCTGGGGGCATTGGGGAGTCCCCTCCTGTGAAGGGCACTTTTATAAGCTGCCTTTGCATTTTGTCTTAAATGAACAGTATATTTTTTTAGATCCTGGATTTTTGTTCTGCTGTCCCACCAATCCTCCGTCTGACCTCTCTTTGAACCTCTCTTTCTCTTCTCAGGACCAGTCCTGGCTATGTTTGTGTAGCATCCAAGTGTGTTCCCTCTGCAGTTCCCAGCCATGTGAATCTCCGTGTTTGTCTCCCTTTGGACTCTGCAGCTTTTCCCTGCCCATTCCTGTTGTCTCAGCCCGTCACCTAAGAGTCAGGACACTTACCCATCTGTTCCTGCTGCTCCAGATCTCCTTGTTGGTCCCTTTCATGTGACACTGTTTCTGAAGTTCAATTCTGCTTCCACTGGCCTCAGAGCAGAATATTTGTGGGTTTGCCAAGGTATTCCTGCTGCCCACGGCATCTCCAGTCAGGCAGCAGTTATGTCTTGTACTCTGGAAACAGGAGTTTGTTATATCCTACTCCCACAGAATTCATCCTAAGACTTTTTGATCTGCTTTATCTCTCTTTTATTTTCCATCTAAACTGGTCTAACTCCCTCCCCCCCCTTAGCTTGGCCCTGTTCTCTGAGATCACATCTCCTTCCTCCTTCAGGGTTCCTCACTTTTCCAAACCCCATTCCCTCTCCCCCAGCCCAGCTCTCAGTGTGCCTGTCTGTTCACCCCAGCCCTGCTTCAGGCTGCTCTCCCTCCAAGGCCGTGCCAGAGATGTCCCTGCCTCGCTGAGGGCACCTGTTCACATTTCTGCATGAAGGTGGTGGGAGAGGGTTTGTCAGTTGGAACGTGGAATTCTCTCACTGCCACAGCTCGTGTGAGAATATCCTCGAGACTGTCACAAGTAACAGGAACTTTATTTGGTGTATTTGCAGTACCTGAAGGACTGAAAGCCCCCTAATGTCTGACTGTCTTATCTTTCCTGGAACTCATCTGTCCCATAACGTAATTAAACACATTTATTTTAAATTGCTGGAAAGAAACCGTTAATGCTTGTGTTATGTTTTAACTTGCTTTCCTTTGGAGGCAGGGAATTGTCAAGTAAGTACTAACACGGAGCCCAGGAAAAGCCCAGCTTGCTGGGAATATGCCTTGCAGGCTGCACAGGTCATAAAGGGCAAAGGGATGTCATTTGCTGCAGTGCAAATTTCTTGTCTTGACAGTGTCATCTTCTGTCTCAAAACAAATTAGATCTAGTTATAGGCTGGTTAAAAATGAAATTACTCTTAAAATGTTCAAAATGCACTGCTTTCTGTTTGTTGTATTGAGGTGGTGGTAAGGCAGTGACTGCACACGTGTGTATATATACATGTCTACGTATATATGAATGCACACAACGTCTGTGTTTGTGTGGATGTGAATAGATATCTCTCACAGTATCTGTGTGTGTGTGTGTGTCCAAATTAAACGTCATGCTTACAACCTGGTGACTATCAAGCATGTCACGGTGGTAGTGTTCTCTTGCTTTCCTAAAAATTTTGGCTTGTTCTTGTGGTAAACGTTGATATTTGTAGGTGAAGAAATGTGAAAATGATCCATTCTGAAGTTACACTAAAACAGAAAAGAGAGCAGGAACCCTACGAGAAAATTATTCTTTTCCTAAGTGCTGGGTCAGAGGCCTTGAAAACCTGGGCTGAAATGAGTTAGCCCCTTTATTTTGTAAGAGAATTGAGTTCTGCAGTAGGTTCCTGTGCCCTTCCCTGCCGGTGCTGGCACTGCTGCCTGGGCCCGTTCCACCCGGGGTTGTGTGAGGGGACTCCAGTGGCCGCTCTCAGAGAAAATAAAGGTACTTGTTCCTGTGCACAAAGCAGGACAGGCTGTCCTGGGAGGGACTTGGCCAACCCACAATTACGGGCCAGATTGCAGCCTGAACTGGGATAGGGAACAAGCACCCATTGTGTGGGATCTCCACAGTGCTCAGGAGACTGACGACTTCCTACCAGCTTCCATCCCTGTCAGGCACCTGAAAACAAACAGCAGTGGAGTCCCACGCTCCTGCAGTACCAAGAGTGCAGGAAGCAGGGCTGTCGCTTCCTTTTCCCTTCTGTCCCCCAGCACCTCTAGCTCAGTGTGCCCAGGGGTGCCAGGGTGCAGTGTTTCCCATCTGTAGACTGGTGCACTCTTTAATTTCTGTTTTAGTTCTTGCTGGCATGCTGATAGCACGTGTTGTGCCGCAGGGAATGACTGCTCGGCTCTCAAAGTGCTTGTGCATGAGTAACTGCTCAGAAGTACCACCTAAACTCTATTAAGTTTCTTGCTTGGCTTTGTTTGCTGCTTACAAGGGGATCAAGGTAACTCTTTCACTCTTCTAATGTCATGAGGTCACCTGCTAATGTAGCTGTTGGTCCTTAGTCTGCGCTGTTCTGTCTGTGGTAGAGCTCAGCCTTTCATGCTGTTCCTCCTGCAGTCGGTATTTTTGCTGTGTAGCAGTAGCTAGTCCAGCTGTGGGGTTTGTCAGCTGTGGCCTGTAATCCCTCCCATAAAAATCCAGCTCCAGAAAAAGCAGCTCCCTGTAAGCCAAAGGGATTTCATTCTTCTGCAATTAATTTCACTGGTAGTTGCAGTCTAAGGGCAAGAGCAAATTTCACAGCATATGGGACGTGTAGCAAGGATGCACCGTTTGGAAATCGCAAACTGTGGGAATGCTTTCCAAAGGCTCCCCTGAGCCTTGTGCCTCTTTTTTCTTGCCAGGATCAGTAGCAGCACTAGAGATTATCTGGCCTTAAAGACCATTTGCACACATCAGATTTTATCTCAGCCTTTGTCTTTGTAGCTACTTTTAGCAACTGTAATTATATAGAAAAGCTTTGCTGGCCTTGGTCTCTTAAATTCACATGGATGAATGACCTGTACGTTTAAATGGAATCATCTTTAAGAAAATCTTCTCAAAATCATATTAAAGCCATGTCAAGGTTTTGGGATGGGGTTTCTCAGAAGAAGCAGGGTTGGGCAGAGGTCAACTGTCAGCTGTAGGAAATCTGTTAGATCATTTCTGAAAGCACCAATTTGCTATCATTTCACGTTCAAGGTTTTTTCCATGGATTTATGTTGTTGTGTTTTGGGTTTTTTAAAATGGTGTAAGGTGGTCTGTTGTGCCACTCATCCACAAAATCTACATCAATGTCATTTCTGTTCTTTCCATCTAAAAGTGTGGGATTTTAGTCAGTTTATTGCACTACTCTAAAAAAGGCATGGAGCTACTGCAGGGGCAGCTGGCCATTTCCTGCTCTCACACAAAACATGTGCTGTGCTTTTGGAGGTTTTATTTTACTTTCAGACATATTAACTGTCTTCTTTTTGAAATGTTCCTTTCAGGCCACCAGTCAGCAGAGCTGCTCCTCAGCCCGAAAAACTGCAAAAGAACAATGTCCACAAAAAAAAGAAACTGGTTGAGGTCAGTCTTAAAACTTGTTCATTTGCTTTAGAAGTGACTTTAGTGTGCTGGGTGAAGCCCACCCGTTTGCTGTGGACAATCTGCAACACTTGCTTGGCCTGTGGCTGTCATTCACATTGTTCCAAGGGAGCTGGAATTATGTCTGGCACAATCATTAAATCCGTTCGTAGGGCTGGAACACAGCTTTAACAACAATCCTTTAACCATCCCCGTGTTTCTGCAGGAAATTTCCTTGGGAATTGCTTGTTGTAAGATGCAATTACACCTCTGATTGATGTTTGAAATACAGAGTTACTTATAGCCTGCTTTGGCTTCCTTAAGGACTTTAGGGCCAGAATTTGGGCTGTTGAAATTCGGTAGTTTATGAGAACAATTTTTGAAAACTCTGCAAATGTCTTTACTTCTTTAAAATATCTGATACCCTATATATCCATGTAATATCTAGATATTAGACTGTGGTGGGAAGAGTAATGAAATCAGTTCTGTAAGTTGTAACTATTTTGAAGGGAAATTCTCAGAAAGAAAGCATTTACAGCTGGATGCATTATTGCAGAAACAATAATATAAATGCAGTGCCTTAGCTGACCAATTAAAGTGCTGTAGACAGTCCATGAGAATGTCACGTCTCAATAAATGAGCAGAACTGGGATAATAACTACTGTTTAATTATCCCATTTCCTCTACAAGGTATTTGTAGCTTGTGTAATTTAGAATTGTGCTTATGTGATCCAAACTCTGAAATCTCCTTGTGTCTTCATTCCTTCCACTCCTCCGCCTGTGTTTTCCCTGCCCAGGAGCTGGCTCTGGACCATGTTTTTGGATACAGAGGGTTTGACTGTCGCAACAACCTGCACTACCTGAACGATGGTGCTGACATCATTTTCCACACGGCCGCGGCTGGCATCGTCCAGAACCTCTCCACTGGTAATTCCACTCACACACCACTTGGACACCCAACATGCTTGATGGGGGAAATAGTTCTGGTTGAAAGTCTTAACTTTTTAATATTCCTGTGACTGTCCCACGGTTTGCATCTTGATAAATAGTGCACAATCTGTGGATGGCTGGTGGATCAGACTGACAGTTTTTCCTGCTCAGCTCATCCTGTAGTGAAGACACAGGAATGGTTTTCTCTCCCAGGAGGAGATTGTGGGGTATGAAATGACCAGCACCCCCAGAAATATTAGGAGCTGTAACATGCATTGTTTCATTTTGAGTTGTTAGAGCAAAGTCACGCTACAACAGCTTTTTTTTGGTGCAGTCCAGTCTGGGCAAGTTGCTCTTTGGAAGGGGTAAAAGTATTCCCTGTGTTTTGAGTAATGTAAAGGAGAAAAAACACCAAAAATGCATCTGGCCCTAAGCTGTAGCACCAACATCTCCATATTTTTCATGTCTGTCAAGAAAAAGAGAAGTTAAAGGAATTGTGACTTGACTTTATTCCCAAATGGTCCCAGCTCTGCTGCCAAGGAGGGGCACAGGGAGGAAACCTGTCACATCTGGTGGCCCTGGGGACTCCAGTCTTGGTGTGCCTCTGACCTGTGGCACTGGGAACATGGGTGGCCCTGGGAAGCATGGATGGCCCCATCTGTTCTTTCTGGGCCTGTTCGCTTGGGAGGGTTTTGTCTCCACTTTGCACCTGCTGACCGGCTGGTTTTCCTGGGATTTTCCTGGGAAACCCGGGCCTTTCACGTGGCAGTTTTGCTGTTTCTGGCAGTTACAGGTGGCTGTGGGCTGTGGGCTGACTGCCTGGATACAGCTAGTTCGCCAAGTACTGCTGTTATATCTGTGTGTGTGTTAATGGTCATGTTCCTGGTGCATCTGGGAATGTGCCAGGGGATGAGTGGGGAGCAGCCACGGACACCGTTACCGCCCTGCCCCATCCCCTGCGCAGCATCAGGCGGCGGCTCAAAGAGCCTTTGCTGCAGTGGCTCTGTGGTGGCTGCTGAGGGGAATAAAGCCGCGTTTGGGTTTTCCCAGGCAGCCAGAGTTTCTACCTGGAGCACACCGACGACATTCTCTGCCTGACCGTGAACCAGCACCCCAAGTACAAGAACATTGTGGCCACCAGCCAGATCGGTACGTGACCCGCGCACTGAGGGCCGCCCAGAATCCGCGGGGCACTGGTGCTTTTGGGGCCTTTCCCAGTGGCACTGGAACCAGTGTTACTATCCTGTGGAAAGGGCAGCTTCAGGCTTTGCTTGTGATTTCAATTCCCTCTCTGATTGTGAGTCGGTGGATTTTGGAGTTAATTGTAGGATAATCGTATTTCACAAGGCAAGATTTGATGAACTGCCTGAATCATCTCATTAGTCTGTTTTATAGAATGCCTTCTTTCCTTCATGTATCCAAGGCACTGTTTAGCAGTGAGGATACTCTAAAGACCATTTCCTGTGCAGGAAAGGAGAGAAACAGAGGGAAGTCTCAGCAGAAGACCGTGTCAGGGGCCTATT
This sequence comes from Pseudotriccus pelzelni, assembly GCA_035584735.1. Classification (NCBI taxonomy): domain Eukaryota; kingdom Metazoa; phylum Chordata; class Aves; order Passeriformes; family Tyrannidae; genus Pseudotriccus; species Pseudotriccus pelzelni. The sequence goes on along the minus strand of JAWMRA010000113.1, from coordinate 4,034,514 downwards.
GAAAAACCGTATGAGTTTATGTGTTTATTATTCGCATGGAGAGCCCTATTAGATTCCCTGTGACTTTTGGCAGTATGGGGAATGTAGGATGACTTGAGAGGATCTGCTGCCTCTCAGCTTCATGCTGTAAGAATTAACTTGATGAAGAAGAACAGGGCCAGAACTCCTAACCCAGACCATTCTGGAAGGACTCAAGTCCAGAACTTTAGGACAGAAGTAACTTAACAAGGGGCAGGAAAATGGTATCAATGAGCACTGTGACAAACCATCTGCTGCCTGTTCTCAGCACTGCCACTCACTTTGAATGTGGGGTGAACACCCAAACCTGCACATGGTGCCAGGGCTGTCCAAAGTGCTGATTTCTGGAAAAGGTGACTGTTAAAGGCCCTTTTCTTAGGGCCCATGAGGTCAGTGTTTCTGAGTTTGGTTGGTACTTCTTTGTGTAGCTACAGATTCATTTCACTTTTAAATTGAGTAATTTTTTAAACCTGCATGCCTTTAGCCTTTCTTTTAAATGCCGCTTTTAAAATTCAAAAGTACTAAATATTGTTGCGATATTTGTGTATAAAACCCAATATACTCAAAAAAGTTCAACAATATTGCTGCTTATTTGTTTTGTTGATTTAATCCATATCCATTTTTCAAGTTTTTAATTTTCTTTTTCCTTCTGGTGCTGATGCTGGCACTTGAGCATGAGAAACACGACTTATTTCACCTATTGTTTTCCCTTGGTGCTTCCTCATTTGCCATTGCTCTCACAATGCAGGTGACATGACAGAATTCCCAGGTAAGGCTGACTCCTTTGTGAATTGTAGCAGAGTCCTGTACAAGTTTCATGTTGCCTCATTGTATCTGTATCCCAGATACAAGTGAAACATCTACAACTTCCTTTGCATGAGGCTCTTCATAAATGTTATATTGTTCTTTTAGAAGTTGTCTGATTTCATGGACTACAATGATTCCCCCTGTGTTTTGCAACTCTTATGATTTATCTTTGTGTTCCAGTAGTGTTTACTCTTCAAACAAAACCAAACCCCCAACTTCTGTCTGTTCAGGTTAAATGTTCTTGACAACTGCTTGTTTTGCACCGACACTTTTCAGAATTAACTCTCTTTAATCCATCTCTTTGCCCCCAGGCACAACTCCCACCATCCACATATGGGATGCCATGAGCAAGCAAACCATTTCAATGCTGCGTTGCTTCCACACCAAAGGGGTCAACTACCTGAACTTCAGTGCCACTGGCAAACTGCTGGTGTCGGTGGGAGTCGACCCAGAGCACACCATCACCGTGTGGAGGTGGCAGGAAGGTAAGGGCCATGGGAAATCGCCTTCTTGCAGCCCAGCACAACTGTGCACAGTGATTATGCACTTTGCCTTTCAAGCCTTTGCACTACATTTGTGTTCTTACTCTGAGTATCACAGTCCCAAAATCGGTTAAGGGAGGTGACAAAGAGCTAGAAAATATGGATAGGATGAGAAATTTTTTACGTCTATTGTAAGCAGAAGTTACGGAAAGAACGTTGCTTAATACAAAATTACATGACATTAAGGAAAGCATTTCTTTTCCTTCCTAAACTCCTTGAAATCCTGTGCTGGAGGTAGGCCTCTGGGAAGTTATTTCCAGGAAAGAATTACGTTTGGGAAAGGTGGAGGGGAGAGGAAAAGTGCCTCAGCTCATTGCTGTGTCCCTGTGCCTTTCACTGGATAGGAACTCACTGGTGATATCCTACATTTCTGTGTTATTTCACCGGCCCAGGAGGCAGACTGTGCTATGAGGGCCTTAAATCTGCATTTCCTGCGGGCTGCAGTGGGGTAACCAGGGACCTTATGACTTGAATGCATTAGGATTGAGACACTAAATAATGTCGGGCTTGGCCGCTTTCAGCATCTGGGACACAGATCCCTAATCCAATACCAGGTCAGTTTATGTTATAAAATCATATCAGAGCTTAATTTTACAGCTAAATTGAACTTTATCAATTCAAACAGGGGCTAAAGTTGCCAGCAGGGGAGGACACCTGGAGAGGATCTTTGTTGTAGAATTCCGGCCGGATTCTGACACCCAGTTTGTGTCCGTTGGGGTGAAGCACATGAAGTTCTGGACGTTGGCTGGCAGTGCTTTGCTTTACAAGAAAGGAGTCATTGGCTCCATGGAAGATGCCAAAATGCAAACCATGCTTTCTGTTGCCTTCGGAGCAGTGAGTTCAAAGTCCTTGCTACTGAATTTTGTATTACAGTTTCATTAAAACTGCAGTCTTCTGGGTTGAAATACAGCCCAGGGGGGATGGTGCTTGTTAGTGGAATGTGGATTTAACACCTGCACACCTTGAGACCTTTACCTTTCTAAGCACAAGTGGGTGTCTGTTAGTGAATAGTTTTTGTTAGTGTCTGTGCACACCTACTGCCTGGCTTTTATTTAAGCTTTACTTCTCTGGTTATTTAGCACTTCACTGGTTAAAAAGTGTAATACTGTTATTTTGTGGATAGGCTCTGCAACCTTTTTCTCTGCTAATGGTATTTGGTGTGACAGTGATACAGCCAATGGTGACAGCACAGACAGCTGTCCAGAGTGGTGATGAAGGAATTTCGAATTTAATTGAAGGGATTTCGATTGAAGCTGGCCAGAAATGCAGAGGTGTCTCTTACATGCGAGGTTGCTGCTGTTTGTTGCAGAACAACCTCACGTTCACGGGTGCCATCAACGGAGATGTCTACGTGTGGAAGGACCATTTCCTGGTGAGACTGGTGGCCAAGGCTCACACAGGCCCCGTGTTCACCATGTACACGACTCTGCGGGACGGCCTCATTGTGACCGGAGGGAAGGAGAGGCCGTAAGACACATCGCCTTCCCCCAGTGCACTCTCCTGTGGTTGTTATGTTTATTTATTGATCCACCATCCCAGAGATAAAGGGGCTCTGTGCTGGAGCAGTTTCACTCTGAATTTTGCATAACCTGCCCAGGTGTCTCAGTAAGTCAAGGACCAAAAGATGACACACTCCAGGGTCACAGTTACACACCAGGGACACAAGAGGTTTGATCTGAACTCCTGGATAAGCTGCTTGTTGCCTGAACTCCTGCCATAAGTGGGATTTTCTTAACTCTTTAATTCTGTCAAACTCCAGCCAACCTCTCCCAGTGGAGACTCTGTGAGGCCTTCAAGTTACCAGAAGTACCATTTGTCAAGTGACAGAGATTTGAGATTAAGTGACAAGAGAACAACTGGGTTTGGGGTTTTTTTTTGAACAAGACAACAAATTATGATGCTGTTGAGAACATGAAGTGTGAAAGCATTTAATTTTCGATTTACTTTCCATAGCACAGTCGCGAGAAGTCTTTACATAGTGCAGGGATGATTCAGTGTATGCTCTGTGACTGAAGCAGAAAACCACGGCTGGGATTTGCACGTGGGATTTGTGGTGGAGGGGACACCCGGGTAACACAACCCCCTTCTTTGCAGCACCAAGGAGGGGGGAGCGGTGAAGCTCTGGGACCAGGAGATGAAGCGGTGCCGGGCCTTCCAGCTGGAGACAGGGCAGCTCATCGAGTGCGTGCGCTCCGTGTGCCGGGGGAAGGTGAGAGAGCTACACCACCTCACCTGGGGGAGCCTGGGAGGCAGGCCCAGGGGAGGAGGCTTTGCCTGTCTCCCTGCTGCCCTTCCTTCTTCTCGTCTTCCTGAGCTCAGGGCTGGGCTGTAAACTGCATTTCTTCTGCTTAGTGGCAGCCTCTCCTCCACAGTCAGCAGGGGGAGGGCAGAGCTTGGCAGGCCCCTGTGGGACAGTGCTGAGTGCAGGGACACAGTTCATCACATAGGCCCTTACCTCCTGATTTTCTTTTCAAACAGCAAAAGGAATTTGGGTACCTGCAAGGTTTCCTTCCTGAACTGCAGGCACAGCTCAGGTGCTTCTCTGGGACACGATGGATCACAGCTTTTGGGGTTTTTGAAGTCAGAAAAACCCCAGGTTGCCACTGAGAATTACTGAGGGACTTTGATTTTGGTAAAGTGGAAAACAATAGAAATAATAGAGTAATTTGACTTGCTGAAGTCACTGTTGCCCATGTTTAAGTTGTCCTTGTAAATGCTCCATGAAAGGAGCATATGACGCTGTACATCAGTGACTGTCCCCTAAGCTCTGTTTCACTGGGCATACCAAGGCCCAGAAATTTGCCATACTCTGATAACGCCGCCACCGGGGAATGCTGGTTTGTATTTCCAATCAAGGAGCCATTAACCAATTCCAGAATGTATCTCTGCTCTTTCCAAGTCTTTGCCAGGGAAGCTCTTGTAATGTAGACCATGACAGGATGTTACTGTTACACTGACAACCTCTCCCCATTCTTTCTTTCTGCTACAAACAGGGGAAAATCTTAGTGGGAACAAAAGATGGAGAAATCCTTGAAGTAGGAGAAAAAAATGCTGCATCAAACTTGTTGATTGATTGTCACATGGAAGGGGAGATCTGGGGCTTAGCAACTCACCCCTCCAAAGACATATTTATCTCCGCAAGTAATGATGGAACAGCGAGGATCTGGGACCTGGCGGACAAAGTGAGTATCCCAAAGAGGAAAAGCATGTGATTAAACGGGAACGTTTTATAGAACCCATCACATTGTTTGGGTTTTTTTCACAAGACAAATTGACTAACAACAACCATTTCTAAAACCAACAGATAAATCATTTTTTTAAAATAGCAGAAAGGTTTCTGCTCATGCTGGGTAACATAAATCTTTTCAAAAGGTCTCTAGCTGAGCTAGCAGGGATCGTTTTTAATAAAGGGAATGAATATGTTATAAACGCAATCAGCAAAGAGAAAATGCTACCAGCTGTAGCAGATATTAAAGTCACAGATCAGGAAATTGATTTTTCAGCTTTTTTGCTAAACAGTAATTTTTCTGGTGTGCAACTGGATGTCACCCTACAAACTAGATGCATACATGAAACCCCCATGTGAATTCCATGCACGTTCCAAAGCCTGCTCTGCGCCATATGCGCGATGGGATGTGAGCCTGGGTGTGAAACTCCAAGTTTATGTTTAGAGGAAACAGAGCAGCTTTGTTTGGCATGAGGCAAGTTTGAGGCGCTGTGCTTGGCAGCTGTCCCCGCGCTGGGGAGGTGTGAGCCCGTTGCTGTGTCCCCACAGAAGCTGGTGAACAAGGTGGCCCTGGGGCACCCGGCGCGCTGTGCCGCCTACAGCCCCGACGGGGAGATGGTGGCCATCGGCATGAGGAACGGCGAGTTCGTCGTCCTGCTGGTCAACAGCCTCAAGGTCTGGGGCAAAAAGCGCGACAGGAAGTCGGCAATCCAGGACATCAGGTAGGAAATTCCACCTCAAGTGCTCTAAATACACCGCCCTGGCTCCAGGAAACGGCCAGCAAGCTCCACATTTCCAAAGGTTTCATAACTCCATATTCGTTGAAACCTGCGTGAAATGGTGAAGTGCACTCATGTACCTAAGGCTTGTCTTTACATTTACCTGAAGCTTATACATCTTGGATACCACACTCTTGTTTTTCCCTGTGATTAGTTCAGTTACAGCCACTCTGCAGAGCTGTGATTATGGGAGGTAATATGACAATACTTTTCCAAATTACAAGTCCTGTTGTGTATCCCAGAGGATTAGAGTTACTCTGCACTTGGCAAGTGGAATGTTAACATCAGTTAACTACAAACAATATAGAGTAAAATCACAGAATGCTTTGGGTGGGAAGGGACGTTAGAACCCATCGAGTTCCACCTCCTGCCATGGGCAGGGACACCTTCCACGAGCCCAGGTTGCTCCAAGCCCCGTCCAACCTGGCCAGGGACACTTCCAGGGAGGGGATAGCCACAGCTTCTCTGGGCAACCTGTGCCAGTGGCTCCCCACCCTCACAGGGAGGAATTTCTTCCCAATATCCCATCTAACCCCGCCCTCTGGCAGAGATAGCCTCAGTCTTCTCTTCTTGGTTTAGGTTCAATCTTGCTGTGGGTAGAATTTTTTTCTTGTTTTCTGGTAGAAAAAATTACTGTTGTGTTGTCATGAGAAACAAAAGCAAATCTTGCCCAGAAACACCCAGTGACATCCCCATTCTGTGTGTTCTTGCGTAGGATCAGCCCAGATAACAGGTTTTTGGCAGTGGGGTCACAGGAACACACTGTGGATTTCTATGATCTCACCCAAGGCACAACCCTGAACCGAATCGGGTACTGCAAGGACATTGCCAGCTTTGTCATCCAGATGGACT
>JAWMRA010000113.1:3882932-4019857 GCA_035584735.1 Pseudotriccus pelzelni | reverse complement strand
TCTGTGTCTGTGCTCCGGCTTCACGTGTCAGGTGTTCCAAGGAACGCTGTTCTAGCTGTAAACTAACACATCAGTGCATGACTTTCTATTTTCCAGTAGTCAAGGTGCCATTAAATGAAAATCTGTGTCTCCAATAAATTTGGATCCAAGTTTTCAATGTGCAGTTCTTAACCCGAATAGCCACTTGATCTGCAAAGACTGTTGGCACTTGCCCTACAGCTCCCTTCAGGCACAACATCGTGTCAGAAACCAAAGAAACCAAGACCCTTCAGACTCGCAGGGAGCTGGAGCTGCCCAGGCCGGGTGTGTGCCGGGAAGGGGCTGGCAGAGTGCAGGGACAGGGCTGGCACACCCGGCACCGGGACCCCGACTGTGCCCAGCGAGGTCACACCCGCCTCAGCAACCCACACAGCCAGGCCAGGTCTGTCTAGAAGCTTTATTGACACTCGGGGTGCTGGGGGGGGGGTGTTTGCGTTTCTGGTGGTTTGTACATCTCACAATGCATTCCACAGACTTAGTTCAGTACAGCTCAAACTGCAAGTGTATCAATTTGCACTTTCATTTCTTGCATAACAGGACAGGGCTTTAAGTTTCCAAACAACATTTGCAGCATTAGATACTCGGTCCACAGATTATCAGAGTCTGAGAGCTGGAGAATTATTTGCTCAAGATCAGCTACTGTACATTTGTGCAACAAAGTGTGCAGCTGGAATTCTCTGTTACTCTATGTGCAGGTTCTTTGTTCGGTTCTCTGTTGTTGTTTCCAGCAGATGCCAGTGTTTACAGAGACCTTGGAGTTTGTCAGGCTCGAGCTTGGAGCTCGCCCAGGCCTCAGCCAGTACTCTGAAGTACAAAGCACTGTGGAGCAGCTGAAAGATCTAAGCTTTGTGAAACACATATATATATATATATTGGCAATTGATAAAACAATAAAATCACAATACAGCTATACTCATACCAAAAAGGCAAGATTTTTCAAAACTTGCTAAACTGGTATATTCTCCTAAAACATCTCATTTTAGAAAATCTGCATCAATCTACACAGACCATACACAGTGCACAGACTGGGAAGTGTTTGTTCTCTGCCCCCCTGCTCTCCCCTCTGGCCGCAGCACAACTACCTGGGTGAAGCATGTACAGCTCTCAGTCATGGCATGAGCAGAGCTGCACAGGGGAAGGAAAGATGATTAGTTTAGATCCATACATAGCAGCTTACAATACTTAACATGATGAAACACATGGCAGTCAAAACAGTTATTTTTTTTCCTCAAACACTGCGTTGCTAAAAAATAAAGATCTGTGAAATTGCACTGCAATGTCAAGGGGTTTGCTATTCCCTGACCCTCCCCGTGGAAATCCAATGAGTTATTTTTCCCCCTTAAAAGATGAACTTCCTATTGATAAGTTGCTTCGGGCTTTTTTATTCAGTTTTGCGCTTCAACCCAGGGATCTTTGCTTGGATCCTGCAAGAGGAAGGAGAAGGAAAAGAACAGCATTTGAGTAACAAACAGAACAAGTAGGTATAGACAGTGTCTTCAAAACAGCAACATGTGAAAAGAACCATCACAACACAACTGTTCCACTCTCTGCTCCCCCGCTCAACTGCACTTGCTGAGGGGCTCAGGTGTTGCTAATGGGTGAAAATCCACAGATTTCTTTTAGAAATAATGAAGGCTCAATTTAACACCGGCATCAGCAACAAAGGAGGTGATTTTCTCACCATTCTAGAGTTAAAAAGGCCTTTTTCCTCCTGGCATATGCAATGCCACATTTGTTGCCATAGACAGGAGCGGCACATGTACCAGGAGCTGTCATCAGTACAAAGGCAAATCAATAAAACCAAAGCAGATCAACTCACTTTGCCATGGCATCTTTGACATTCTTGTTCACAAGTCCCAAGTAATGGTCGATTTGGGCCTGGAACCGAAGCAGACACAAGTTAGAGCCCACCTGTCCCTTTGCAGAGTCCCAGAGAAGCCCTGAGTGCAGTGGGAGCTCAGCAGTGGGGATTTCCCAGTGAGCCTCCAGGAATGCACAGAGTGCAGGGCCCAGCGGGCAAACCCCCCATTTAAACCCCCTGGCTTCTGCCTGGTCCATCACAGCCAGCTGTGGGTGCCCAGCCAGGGCCCCTGTGGGCCCCAGGGAGCAGCAAAGCTGCTTAGCTGGGCCTGGTAACTAGCTTTAGAGGATTGAGGAGCCGGGCTAAGCCCCACACTGTCCATCCTCCCACCCTGGGGCTCCAGGCTTGCCTTTCGCTGCGCAGGAGGAGCTCGGAGGACCCCATGGGGCTCTCCCATCTGCCCCAGGCCTCCCTTCTCCCAGTCAGTGCCAGGCTGGGCTCCGTGGCCCTTGTTTGTGAAAGGGGAGAAGAACGGCTAAGCCAGAGCTGGCTCCCCCCTCCTGTGCCCTGACCTGCCCAAGACAGTCCTGGCTATAATTTAATCACAGGCATTTGATTTTGGCTCCTTCTTCCCTCCTCCTTTTACACTGATGTCTCTCCCCAGGAGCTGCACTGGACTGGGCCAAGCAGCTCCCACCTCCTGTTCTTGCCAGGGCTACAAATTCCACAGGGCTTCGGGAAACCAATCCTGAATATCAGCTCTAAAGAGGTTTCTTCATTAATTGTTTTAGAGGTGCTTCCAGCAGGATTTGCACACCTTGCCTAGTGCTGCTCTAGTCCTGACCAAAGCTGACCAGCACAGGCAGCCTCCAGGTTCATCAGGCCTTTTCCATAATTGTTTGCTGGGAAAACCTCTTCCACTTCCACCAAAAAGGAGGAGGGAAGCACGCACAGCGTGGACTTCAAAATGAACTTGATTTTCTTGGCTCCTGGTTAAAGGCCTATTTTTAAAGGCTTTAAAGATTTTAAAAACCAAAATTAATTCTAGTTTTATTTCTCTCCGGTTTTGCTTCAAAAAAGCTGATTTTATGAGGCATTCAATGAATTCTATTAAACACTCACCTGATGTCTCTCATAAATAACAGGAACACTGAAGAGCGAAATCAAAGCTGGAAAAGAGCACATCAAATGTATAAGTATTGACAACTGGGATGGTGTCCAGGCAAAATGAAGACTGCTTTCCACTCCTTGACATGTCTGGCCAAAAGGTACAAGAAATGACTAAGCCCCAGACAGAAATTGTTGGCCAGTTAATGAAATAATCCCTATTAAGGAAAGCCTGGGCTGTTCTGCAAGGCTCACTGTACACTAGTCTGGTCACAGGTCACTTTTTCACTGTGGGTTATGCAAGTCCTTCCCAAAGGATGCTCAGGCGTCACTTGGTTCTGACACCTGAATGCAAGGAATAAAACTGCAGTGGGACAGGGCCACGGCAGATCCTGTACCTCCCCAGAGACCCAGCACAGCCAGGACATCCAGGGCAGGCTCACCCTGACAAGGACAAGCACAGCAAACATGCCTGTAAATACAACATCTGGAAAATCAGCGGCCTCCAAACTCCAAGTGATCTGGTGTGCAGTGTTAGCAAAGCCCTAGGAAAAGGCCCAAAGGTAACTTCTTAAGGCCACAGGAACAGCCTCCAGTGTGGCCCAGAGCTCAGTGCTTCCCTCATTCCCCGAGTGCCAGGAGTTGAGCAGAGCTTGCAGCACTTACCCAGAATCAGCAACGTCAGACCATTGAACAAGGCACCGACATAGGTGAACACCCACATCAACACTGCGAACTGCGGAGGCAAAGAGAGCCCGTAAGGTGGCTGGGACCTGCACAGCACTGTCTGCAAACCCCCACAGCACACCCAACACCCCCCGTGCACACAGCACTGCCCGCAAACACCCACAGCACACCCACCCCCTACACAGCCACACAACCAGGGCCACAGCCCGGCTGAAGGATCGGGAACAGGCTGTGTGGGGTGCAGGGCAGGGGGCTGCAGGCAGCCCCAGCAGCAGAGCCCAAACACTGCCCATGTCCTCTGCCCTCACTGCACTGCCACGGCAGGAGCGATGGGCAAACAGCTCCTGCCTCCCACCCTCCTGAAAGGGCACAGCCAGGAGAGGTTGAAGGGCTGGCGAATGACACAGAGTTGGAAAGAAAGGAGGTCACTGATGTGGGGGGCCCTGCAGCCAACTCAGGAGTGCCCACTGTGGCTCCAAACTGCCACCATTACCCTTTGCTCAGCAAAGCTCTCACGGAACCTTTGGCTAGACCAGACAGAGGTTTCTGTCACATCAGAGAACAGCCTGTCTAGAAGGCTACCTACCATGTTTGGTAGGCTTGGCTTGATTTACCTTTTTTCATTAAAAAAACCCCAACAAAGGTGCTTTGAATATTAAAAGATTTAGTAAAGAGAGGAGTCAACAGTGCCCTAAAAGGGAAGCTGGCTCCAAGTACAAGGCAAGTTCAGAAGCCAAGACACCCCCCATGCTGACAGACACCTAAAGCCCCACAGTGCCAACCATTCCAGGCTCCCTGTCCCTCCCACTGACAGGGCCTGTCCAGCTCCAGTGGGACACAGGCTCTGCTGCACTGGCTCCACAAAGCTCTACCCAGGTCCAGCCCCTCCGCCCGTGCCAGGTGGAGTGTCCCAGGCACACCTCTGACCTATCCCGGGGGAGGGCTGCCAGCTCTATTTCGGGGCAGGATTCCTCCCAAGGACAATCAGCCCGTTCTGTCTAGAGTTGCAGGGCCAGGGAGGAGCTGAGCAGCAGCCAGGGCTGGGTGGCACCAACAGTGGCTTTCCCAGAGCTGATTCCCTCGCACAGACCCTCAGCCCCTGGGTCAGCCAAGCACAGGCACCACAGAACCCTGGACAGACACCATGGGAAGGCTGACACGGCACCAAGGAGAGACAAGCTGGGCACAGGGAACAGCCCAAGGTGAGACACCAAGGGAAGGATGGGACAAAGTGCTGGCAAAGGAAAATAAACACCCAGTGAAGGGCCAAGGGTGCAGACCAGGATCCTGCTGACTGGCCTGCAGCCAGCTTACTTTGAAGTTATATATCCCAACATCCAATTTTAGCTTATCTTAGGATGTAACATATCCAAATCAAAAATCAACAGGCAGAAACAAGATAAGGGCCTGACACTCAACGTAAGTTTAATTCCATGGCCTTTGAGATGAGATGAAATGAAGTTTACTGCAAGAGCTTCACTCAGAGCTGATCCCATTCAAAATTCAGGGGAATTAACTGCAAGTGATGCAGCTCTTTATCTGGCAGCACTCTGGAGACATGACAAAGCAGCACAAGAAGGCACAAAGGCAGTGCCCAGACCGCAGAGTTCCCAGCACTGCACTGTCACTGAAGGTTTCTCAAGAACAACAAAGCACACCTCCCCCACCTCACTCATGGGTGACTTAAACCTCGGCCCAGCTCAGCTCTGCAGTGCCAGGGGAGCCTGGCCATGGCCCCTCTGGACAAGGCATTGGAATGGAGCAAACAACCCCATGGCACAGCCAGCACAGCCGCCTCAGCTAAGGGGGAAAAGGCACCAGCTTTTACTGGGCATAAACCCCCAGGTTTATGATGGTTCACAATGATTCTCTTGCAGTGAATTAATCAGCCTCAAGTACCCACACTGAAGCATGCTGACAGCTATCCATGCTTTGTCCCCACGGACACAATTCCCAAAGCCTCAGCACCAGCCCAGTCAGTCCAACAATCAGGAATATTGCTGACAACTGTGCCCAGGGCAGAAAGCGTGAGTTTACGTAAGCAGAGGAGTAACAAGATGTGAATCAATCCCGAAGTCCAACAATTATCAGAATTATTCAACCCTATTAGTGAGCACTGAATTTATGGCTCGAGAAAGAGCAAAATCCAGGAGTTCACATTGGGCTGACTCAGGCTTTGCTCCTCCCAAAGTCAGTCCAGAGAAGCATCAGGGCCTAAGCATGACCTGCTACATGGGCAGGTTTGATGCCCTTCCCTTGCTGGGGCTGGGTGGGAGGGGACCCCAAGCCCAGCCCCACACACACTGCAGAGTGAGGGGCAGCTCTGGGGAAAGCTGGGGCTAACAGTCCGAACATCAGATCCCTCCCCCAGCTCCCCTCTGCACCCTTCTGACACCTCAAACAAGATTATATGGACACTCCTCCCACACTTAGTTATCAGTCTCCAGGGCTTTTTCCCTGAGAAACAAGGCAAACTTCAGGCTTACCTGAAACACGTCTAAGAGACACCTACAAGCACAAAAAGCCCTACCTGAAACACCAGCAAATGCCTAAAGCTTGAAGACAAGGAAAACAAAGGAGCAGAAGCCCAGGCTGGACCTACAGAGCTGCTACTGCCTTTCCCATGTGCATGGGTGGGAATGCTCCGGGCTTTCCACCCAAGTTCAGCCTAACCCTTCCAGTGATGTGTACAACAGCTGATGGACTGACTCCAGCTTTGCCAGCCAACACTGGCAAATCCAGAACTGGCCCTGTGTCCCTTCTTCACTCCAGAATATTCCAGGCCCAGCCCAGAGCTCTGATTCTCAGGCCCTCAGCTGTGCCAGTGCCAGCACAGCTCCCACTGCACTGATCACTCTTCACCAGGACAAATTGCAGCTTCTCCCGGGACTCTGGCAAGGACTCCTCTGGAATTACTCCTCAAGAGCTGTGAGGAATTTCTCCTTGTGCTACATAAATATTTAGAGTCCATTTTCAGACTTCCCTGACTGAAGCATTGTTTAATAAAGAAGAAAAAAAATCTTCATGAGACATATTTTACAGCCGGAATTATTACACACAATAAACTGACCTGCAGACATTTTCTACGCTACAGCTCTGAAGCTGGAACTATACACAAACATGTGGTTTCCTATAGTGAAGATGTTTAAAGTATGTGAGCCAAGATATTTTTATTTATTTTAAACCAGGGCCATTATATTACATAAGAGCCCAGAATCCCAACGTTGTCCTCGAGCACAAACTCTTCAAAATCAGTAACTTGTGCTGGTGAACTGTCCTGACATTCACTAGCTTCGTATAAAGGGTTGTTCCCAACTACCATAAATTAGACTAATTAACCTACATAAAACATCTTAAATGTCAGAAGGAGAGAGGGGAAATGAATTAGTTCAGCTGAATAAACACGTCTTTCCTATGTACTGTAGTATTTTAAAAGTGATTAGAGTGCCCTGAAGTCATTCTGGCTGGAATTAATTCTAATTCTAACATAATTCCTCCACAAGGCCTCATTTTTCAAGCAGTGCTCACTGAACAGCAGTTGGCTGCTCACTCCTCCTTGACTACAAGGGGTTGGGATCTCTCCAGGAATGGTGTGAAAACTCTCCCAACCCGGAGCAAGGACTGTACCGCAAAGGGCTTAATCCCAAACACGAGTGACCTTGGGATTGAGTTTTGCTGTGCTGTTCTTTAATCAGATTCAAACACGACTTAAGCAGAACTGATCGTGTCCACAAAGACGACCAGAAAAGAACAACTCAACCAGCTCCCTCCAAAAAATGCCTTCTCCTACACAGCCCTGGAGGAGCATGGAGATTATTCCATACCCCATCTCCTCTCTCCCTCCTGAGAAAATAGGTCAGTCCCAGGAGCAGCAGCGCCCACGGAACCACCTGACATCCTTCCCATGCTTCCAGAGGGAATGGATTCCCTGCAGGAGCCCTGCACAGCAGCAGGGGCAGCTGTTCTGGCACAGACTGCATTAAGGTGGAGCACAATGAGAATCTGGATGGAGGAACTGTGGGTAAGATCACCACATGTGCCCCAGGTTCCTATCCCACAAATCCAGCACAGACTTGGCCAGCCTGTCTGTCTGCCCCAAGCTGCACAAGGAACCCTCCCCCAGCCCCACAACAACACAAAGGACTTTACAAAGCACTAAGTAAGGGATTTACTGCAGGATAAATGCAAGTTTTCTTCAAGAAGATTAAGCAAACTGAAAAAGAAGTGGACAACACACTGCACTTGGTAAAAGAAACACCCTTTGGAAAAACAAAGGAAGGTGACTAAAGCCTGAGAGGTGAGAATATAATTCTCTCAGAACAAAACTGAACAGTTTTCAGCCAATTCTTTTCTTCTGGGGATTGGTTTTCTTGTGGTTTGGGGTTTTTTCCCCTTCTCTTTGTTTCATTTTGATTATTATTCTTCTTCTCCGTCAGTTTTGCTCTGCCACCCTCAATAAATCCCATTAAATCCCCCCTGGATGTACTCGAGCTGTCAGACTGCACTGCACACTTCAGTTGGAGTAACTGCAAACCCCATTTCAGGAATTCACTAACAACAGCAGCTCTTCACTCCCGAATCCAGGGGCTGGAACCAGTGTCCACCTTCCCAGTAGCTCAAGGGGATCACTCAGGAAGTGGACACAAGAACCCTCCTGTCCAGGCAGGACGCTGTGCACTAGCCACCAACAGAAATCCCAAATGCTGTGGCAACGCAGCCCCAAACCAGGTTTTCCAGAGGGACACACGCACATCCTGAACGCCATATTGGAGCAGCAGCTTGTTTTCTTAACAGATTCCCGCAGGGAAGCACCAGTGAGGAGCTGGGATTTTATCACGCTGTCCAAGAGCAGATGAAGTTACCCACCCCTGATACACCCCACTCTGCACCTCAGGTACCTCCACAGCCAACCAAACCTGGTTATTTACTCGAGCAGAGCCACTGTTTGCAGGCAGCAGGGGCGTTGGCACAGCTGGCTCAGCAGCCATGGCCTCAGCCCGGGCAGGCAGCGCTCACCTTCAGGGAATCCACCAGGTCATCGACGAGGAAGAGGCGCCTCAGCTCCCGCACGGTGCCGTTGACGTGGCCCAGCACCACGTTACTGTACTTGTGGATCAGCTCCTCGGACACGGCTACATCACACTCCAGGTAGGCCCTGCAGGGACAGCAGAGCGTGAGACATCCCTGCGGCAGAGCTGCCAAACAGCATCCCACCTGGAACAAACTGCACCACACTTCTGTGCTACAGAGATAGACCTCACTGTGTGAGGAACCCGACAGGACACAACGGAACTACCCCAGTCAGTCATTGTCAGCCAACCTCAATAAACTTAAAATACCTCACAATCTCAAGAGAAGAAAACCATCTATTTCTTACTGCTGTTTACTCAGCCACACACAGGCCTACCTGCACCACGTAAAAAAGGTGGGCAGGCTAATGCGTGTATCTGGGACAGACAGTAAGAAAAAAAATTCCACCAGAGCAACATATCCATTTATGCCCCTGGAAGGCACCTGTGGAGTTGCCAGTAAGCTGCAACAAATGTATTATGGCATAGGAAAATGAGCTAAATTCTACATCGTTTGCTAAAAAAACAAAAAAAAAAACCAAAAACCACAACTTTCTTACAGTTAGTGACAGTTCTTTTACCTAAAGATATAAACCCCTATCTGGTTATGTCTCCTTCCACTCCACTGCCACTTTTATCTGTAGCTGCAGTGGCTGTGGCCACAATTTTGTTCTTTAAACCAGGTACAATTTAAATATCTAATGTGGAGGAGGCAGAAGGAGCAATGCAGCAAATCTGTAACAGGGAACTCATTTTACAGTTGTAAACTTTTCCTATTGGTTGGGAGCATTCTGCTTTGGGGTGGGTCTATTTTTTTTATTAAAAAATGCACAGTGGAGGTTCCTGTGTATGTCACTTAAGGCCAAGCTAAACATGACCTTGTGGCAAATCCAAGACAAACTGAAGTGCTTTAAATGGTAAGCAGCCATTTCAGGGCTGTATTTTGCAATCAGCCCTGGTTTCCATCTGATCACCCTTCTCAGCTCATCCAGGAGATATTCGGTATCTGCATCAAAAATTCAATTATCTCGTGGGATGTTACAAGTAAAAACATCCCTCTTGTAGCTGAAGTTATACAGGAAAGAACTAACCAACCAAGTATGTTGGACAAGAACGTCTGGAGGCTACTTAGGAATATCAGCATTTTTAGCATAGGTAGAACAAGTTCTGCTTTTTTTCAAAAAAAGAACTTGGAAATGTTGTTTGGATACTGAGGAGCAAACAGGATTTCACCTGGGATTTATTCACCCTAAGGAGGGGCATTTTTTCCCATACTGTTTTGTCCCATACTGTGTTCAGCTTGCAGTGGGTAAAGGAGTATGTGGTCTGGGAGGAAGGGAGGGAAACCCCAGCTGAGTGGGTCAGGGCTGGCATGGAAACAGGGAACACACACTCTGAGGAACAGGAACCAAACACTTATTGCTGTGTTCGAGGAATTATTTCTTTTAAGATGCAGCTCTGCAACAACAGGCACCTGGATTCTGTCTCTGACCAGGCAGCTCAGAACAAACCATACATCTTAAGTGTTCCTAAGAGTTCCAAAAAGATCAAAGGAGCCCCTTGCCACAGTTTAACTCCTATGATATTTATTCCGATTTTTGCTAAATAAATTGTGTTGAAAGTGCTAGGTGTTCTTCAAATTCTGCCCCTGGCTCATATTCTAAAGGCTACACTATTCTGAAATGCACATATTACTCCACTAGACTGAAGGGGTTTATTTGCTTCATGCATTCCCAGGGAAATCAACACCCCTGTACCAAATCCTCAGTCCGTTTCTGTATTTCTTGTGGGACCACTGAGACAAACAAACTGTGAGGAACAGGTTTTTCAGTCCAGGGACTATTTACATTATTATGCAACATGTTACAGCACGCGTCACCCTCTGCTTCCCACAGATCCAACACCACAGTGGAAGAGGAAATCCCACCTGAAGGGGTGGCCTTCATCAGACTTCTGGATGGCCTGGATCACTCCCTTGTATATCCTAAAGCTGATGGTGACCGAGAGCAGGGCCAGGGCGATGTAGGCTGTGACACTGACGATGCTGAACACTGTTAATGAGAGCAGCAGGAACAGGCTGGCACCGAACACCACTCCCGTCTTCTTGATGTCTCGCCAGTAAAGCAGGTCAACAACTAGGATTTAAACAAGGCAAGAAATTAGAACAAGGTACCTTGGGCATCCACATGAACACAGGAAAACATCACTGTTCACTTCGCTGCTGAGAGTCACTAGGAATGGAACTTGTCAAAGCAGAGCTGGAATCCCAGCTCGAAATAGGTTAGTACTGGTTCTGCACTGGACTCCAGATCACTGGGACTATTGCTATCAGGATTACCTCACATGCAATTGCTAAAATTTAAGAACAATTCTGCCCTTAAGCAATGTCAGAATCAATCTCTTCAGCTCCTGTGCTCTGTTCTGCACCAGAACCACAGCACTTTGTGCTTCAGTTCACCTCATTGTTGTGTGTTTTGTGGAGGTCGCTCCCTGAAGAGATTGATTCCAATTCCCTGTTAGGACAGATGACAGGACACCAGCACTTCTCTAAACCATTCCATCTTTCCAAGTCTGGTGGAGAAAAGGCCCCGCTCAAAGACTCATTAACAGTTCACTTTGTTTTCTTTGGATGGAAGCATTCCCAGGGGAGTTTATAATGTTGATTGTGGGTGACAGATTGAGCCATCAGGAGGGAATAATCTCACCGAGATGTCAATCCAAGCTGAGTCTGCTGGGTTCCAATGCAAAAGACTTCATTTGCAAACCAAGTTTAGTTTTCCTTAAGCGACCCTCATTAGGGAACACAGTGTCAGGCCATTTTTAGCATCACTGCCCAGAGTAAACTACACCCTTGCACAAGCCTTAGGTAATGGCTTAAGGCTCCCAGTGCAGATCTGTTTGCTTGCATTAGATACAGAGTTCAAGATTAGCTATAGAAAAATTATTACTATTGCACTGCACGTTTAGCAACCTTATCTCCCCCTAAAAATCACCAAAATCAACTGCAGAATAATGTACCAGAGTTCAGAACAGATTCCTGGTCTGACTGACTGTAAAAAAAATTGAAAAAAAAAAAAAAAATTTTGACCGTTATTTCTTGCAGGATGAAAACCTGGTAATGCACCAACACTCAATACTTGGCAGCCTCTGCAGGGCAGTCCGTGTAACCGCTTTGTGGCTACAACATATCAAAGCTACCGGGGCTGTGGTGTGTTTTCACACAAGTCCTCTCCAATTATTCCCATAGAGAAACTATACTAAACTGCAGGAAAGATGAAAACCAGGGTCAGAAAATTAAATCCACCGTTTCATAATGCAAAATATTGTATCCAAATGTTCAAAGCCATGTTTCAGTAGAAACTTCCTGCAGCCCCCCCAGAGGCAGGTCAGAGCTGCGTGAACCCCTTCGATGTATGGCCGACCAGAAGGGCTGTGGCAAGAACAGCCTCCCCCTCCGGCACCATCCATGCTCTGCTTCCCCCAGCCTGGCTTTCCCTGCTGGGCCAAAGCCATCCCAGCAAACTGGCAGCCAGATCAGGCCCTGCAGTGGCCACCATGTGACCCCGGCACAAACATATGGGCTGAGAGATAGACCCTGCACTGCCAGTCCAAGTCCTCCTCCAGCTCCAGCCCAGCCCATCAACATTGGCTTTGACTTTGCTTCTAGGCACAGAGGTGTGTCCCTCTGTACACCCTGCACTAAGCAAGGAGAGCCCGTAAAAGGAGCTTATGGGAAAAAAAAAAAATTGGAGATTGACTTAAAGGTCGTTGTAACCTGTAAACCTACAGAGAGCTGCAGGCAGCCCCCTGGTGAGACCTTCAAACCAAAAACAGCTCGTGGACTGTGTGCTCCCAAATAATGCAAGAAACTCATTTCTTTCAGAGCATCTGCTGCAAATACTGAAACAGTGTTTATTTTTAAATGCTGCAATTTGAGCATCCATACATTTGAATTTGGGAGCTGCCCCTGTATCAGGTGACACCGAGTGTGAGCCCTGCTCCACTTGCAGCAGCACTAGTGCTGCAAATGAGAGACTCCCTCCTCTTTAAAGCCTCTCCACTGACAGGGGGCTCTTCGCTCCGTAGAAAATCACTTATTCCATGCATTAATGCATTAGAGCAGTTATAAGGAATGTAAAGAGAGCAATTCATCCCAGTGACGGGTTCCAGGAGAGAGAAACAAAGGTAGGCTGCTGGAATTAAAACACAAAGCAAATGCCAAATGGCCTTTAGCAACCCATCGAGTCCTTTGTTCTCGGTAATCAATAAGAAAAATCCCCAAGCCGGAGCTCCCAGACCAGAGTGAGGTTGCACATGGAGCATTTTTCCTCATTCCATCTCCACTCCATTTGGAGAAGGAGCAAATGAGCCTCGGTTTAATGACATATGGATCTGGTTTCATTGTCAGTTCCTCAAAGGAAACTCAGTGGTTTATAATTCTGCAGTCCAAGAAAGCACACAATGCCAGTTATTTATATTCTATTGATGAGAAACAGGTACTTGCATTTACTTCTAAAAGAAAAGATTCAATGCATTACTCGAAGCAGCTTTCTGGCTTTAATTTACACGCAAGATATTCACAGCAGATGAAAAAAGGTAAAAAAAAAAAAAACCAGAAAAAAATCCAAAGCAATTCTGAGCAACAGCCCTGCCGTACCTTCCCTTATGGAAACTGTTTTAAGCTTTCATTTCTACAATCTGAGGAATAATCTCACGCATGTAATGCCCGTAGCCCAGGCCTATTCTAACCCAAGAACAGCTGCCTACATTTGGTAAGCACGAACTGGCACTTGGCACGTCTAAAAATAGTGCTGCTCCATCCGTGCCTTACATGCACAACTCATCCAGTTACATTTTGCTTTTAAAGCAAGTGCTAACGAAGCTTTCTCACCGTATTTTTAAAGGCCCTTTTCTTTCCGATTTTTAAGTTAAAACTGAACAATCAACAGCGGTTCTGGCGACAAAAACAAGCGGTCTGATATATTTAGCGTGATAATCCTCTTTAGAAAACCAACCCCCGAAGCGAGCGGCCGCCTCTTTCTCTAAGAAGGCGCAGTGACAAGCCGAGAGCTGCGAGCGGAACGCGGGCGTGCAAAGCAAAGCAAGGAAAAAGCACTGACCCATTTTGGCCTCCATGTCGAGCGTGCTGCAGCCCCGCGCTCTGGCAGCGCCCGGGCCCGGCGCTTTCCTCTTCCTGCCGGGGCGCTGCGGGGTCGGAGCTACGCAAGCTCCGCCAGCCATCCCGAAGGCAGGGGCCGGGCGCCGATGGCCGCCGGGAGCGCAGCTGTGCAGCGCTCCCGCACCACCAACAGCTCCCCTCTGTTCATCAGCGCCCACACAATCCCCCCGTTTCACCGCCACAGAAAGGCTGCTTCTGTGGCAGCACGGGGCAGGGACAACACTGCAGGATTCACAAACCTTACACTGGGACCTTTCTGTAATCTGAAAGGTAAGCACAGACCCTTTATGTTCCTGTGATAACAGTGCACAGGCACAGGGCAGAGCCTTTTCTGGGCAGCTGAGGAACAGCCAGGGTGGTTGTCCCAGAAACGGGACAGCGGTGCTGAGAATGGGCAGCTTTCAGTGCAGCATCACGACTGTCACCAAGCACGCTTGGCTGGGGAGAAAATCCACAGCAAGCCCCAGAACACGACCACAAACGCGTGTAGTTCCTGTTCGGAGAAGCCTTGTCCATAAACTCCACCTTTACATAAACACACGATGTGCTCTTCAAGGCTCCCTTTGAGCAGAACACCGAATCCTGGAGCTCCACATTCCAAGCCCAGCCCTGAGGAGAAGCCACCAGCCATCGGATGGTCACTTTGTCCAGCACCAGCCCCACCTGCACGCCGGGGTTTGACGTTTTCAAGGCTTCCTGCCTCAGAAAGATTATTTACAATTCCTGTTCGTGTCCTAAAAGGAGCAGAGTGTGGGCCACAAAACTGAAGTCTCCGTTCACCCTCCTCAGACACATCAGGAGCCAGTTTGGTCCTCCAGTGTCTCTCCTTGCAAGCCAGAAACAACCAAACAAGCCCAGGCTGGTGGACCCAGGGTTACACATGACTGCACGTGGTGCCAAGCACGTGGGGCCAGGCGAGCCCAACAGAGGCTTCCCTGTCCCAGGGACAGACATCCCCATGGAGCAGCACGTCCAGCGGGATGCATCCCAAAGGTCACCAAACAAGCCTGCATCACGCACACTCCAGATCTGGCACATCTGCCCCAAATCCCTAACAAGGAAATACAGATTTCACAGTCCAGCACTACCAGATTCCCAAAAAACAACCCCAAATATTATCTAACCATTACTAACAAGCCAAAGAGGCATTTTTCTTTCATTTTTTCTTAACCACATACTTGTACATGTGGGCACAATGTGCCGACGGGGACAATCAGTCCAGAGCCCGGATTATTCACGGAAAAAAATAAAAATATCCAGGGCTGCACAAGCCTATGCAACCTCTGTCATCATTTAACTGAGCTGAAGCAGAATTCAGACAGATTTTCAGCACATTACGTAAAAAATATGAATCCTGGGCTAGCCTGGAAATACAGCTGTGGTGTTCATCTTACCATTAGGAATATTGAGCCATTAAAACCTGACAATTCATTGAAATAATTAAAAAATAAGTAAACAAATGCTATGTTTTAGTGCCAATAACTGCATAGGGCCTGTCTTTAAAAGAGCTAAAAATAAAAGTCATACCACCCCCAGGGTACACCTATTTCATGCTGCCTATCTAGATGATCAATATCACAGGTATTAATACCACAGAGGTTGTGCCACTTGCATGATGCTGGTTCCTCAACGACAGCACACCTATCACATGTGAATTTAGGATTATGTTCATTAGAAAGTCGTGCTTCAGCTGCAAAGTCCAACTGTGAACCACAGTTTTTGCTCTTCCCTGTTTTTAATTTAATTACTTTTGAAGGCCATTTTTTAGCATGGCAAGTTACATGTTGCAATATTTGCTTCTATATTTATTTTGGGGCACCACGAGTAGTGCAATCCATCCCTGAACTTTACCCGTCATTTTCCCTGCCACTGGGGCCTGACCCAAGGAAGGAGGAACACGAAACACAGCGTATTCATCTTGTTCTAAACAAAACAACACACTAAGCCAGGCTTTAGCAGCTGCAGTAACACAGAAACCAGGCTCTTCTCCTTCCCCCAAAACCCTCGTGTCCGCTTCTATTTTCCTTCAGGCCTCATCTGTACAAGTTAAATCAGAATTAAACCTCAGGGCTGTGGGGGCTTCCTTGGAGGGAGAACCAGGCACAAGACCAACTTCCTCCACCTAAGGGGAGGTAAAAACAACGAGGGGGATTTCAAAGCTGCTCGTAGCAGCTGGACCAGCACAAACACCCAGAGAGCAGGGCAGGCCTACAGGGTTCACTGGGTGGTGCTTCCAGTGCACCCAGCCAGGGGTACGTGTTGCCAAGCAGCCCCCCAGTGCTGGCCCTGGGCAGTGTGTCTCCCCCAAAGGCTGCCGTGCTCACGATGGGCAATTCACGGCTTCTAAACCAAAATACGACTCCATGATTGCCAAGGCCTCAAATTCCAGGGCTGGGAATGTCTGCTTTCAGCGGCACTGAGGGGCAGACCACCAACCCTGCTTGACTGGATGTAAAGAAGTCTGAAACCTGAAAACTGGGCCTCAGTACCCAAAGGGAACCTGCCTTTCCATTTCTACAGAAACCTTCTGACCTCACCCCTTTTTTCTTTTCCTTTCCTTTCTTTCCTTCCCAACCCCAAGAATTTCAGGCCTGATATGTATGAAACATTCAACATTTAAACTACGCACACACAACAACATATTATTAAACAGAATATTTTTTCTTAATATTTTACAGCCCTTTAATGAAAGAAAGATTAAATTTCGAGAAGCTTATTTTGCAGAGGCAAAGTGTTTTCACCTGCAGGGCTTTTTTTGCTACGTATTTAGGTACTGCTAGAGCGTTCTATGGATTCCAGCTGGAATTTTTGTCCAAGTGGGAAAACCCCCAGATTTTGAACAATAGTTATAAAAAAAGAGGAAAAGTTCATAAGCACCAAGCACGACAGGCCCCTTTAAAAAGATATTTAAGGATCTAGAGATGATTAAATTTTTTTGAAGCTTGTCCTGTTGATAAAGTATGAAGATTATGTATTCAAATAAGGCTTAAACTCGAACACACTGAGCACTAATGTAATGATCCACAGAGATTTACACTGGAGATCTCCCATTGGTGCTTACAGGAACAAAGGTCAGCACCACACTAATTTAAGGTTAGCTACTTATTTACCTCAAACAATTTGATATTAGGGCTGTAAATCCCGACAAATCGGGCACAGTTTTACCTAGAATTCAACAGACTTACAAAAAATCCAAAGCAAACGTCATTGAGGGTAGATTCCAAACACAGTATATCTTGAACAGAAACCCCCCCCCCAAGTCTGCAGGCGATTTCTCCTCACAAAAAAAAATTAAAACACGACCTGCAGACGCTGTGTTTTTTTTCAGTTAATGGCTGATGTTGACAAATTATTAATAATCTAGAAATTTCCAAGGCATGGGCAGCAAAGTCGGACTGTGCCGGTGCTTGTGCCACACACTCCCAAACAAGCTGTTCATTAATATGCTCTGTGGGGCTGGAAAAGATCTGCAGTGTCACACGAGCTGCTTCACCTACATAAATTATTGATTCTTCTGCACTGCTCATTTTTACCCATTCTAACTCACAGCTTTTGCAATTCTGAACATAAAGCACAAAGATCTCCCATCTTTGATCCGTTGCACAACCAAATGCGTGCTACAAACCTCCTCTGCTACAAACAACCCGGAAAACCAGGGGAAAAAAGGGGAGAGAATAAATACCCTTGTCCTTCCAGCTGCTCGGCTGACTGTCCATCTCTCCACACGTGCGATGTGCCCTCCAGCTGGGGTTATCAATTATGCATTCCAAGGGCAGAGCTGCAGGAGAAGGAACCTCCAGGCAGGGTGGGACTCATGGGTTTCCCCGGCAGTCTGCAGTGGTGCTGCACTGGTGCTGCAGGAGCGGGTCAGCTGACGGGGTGTGGAGCTGACGCAGTGCTGGCAGCGGCTGCCACGGCCCCAGCGCCGCCCCGGCCCCCGGCTCGGCGCTGCCGGCCCCGGGCGCTGCTGCCGGCACAAGAGCTCCGGAGCATGGCAATGCCGGCCAGCAGCGCGGCTCGCCCGGCCCCAACAGAGCCCGACCGCCCTAAGCGGCTTTTGCAGCGCGGCTAAAAGTAGGCACCAGACGGGCTTTAAATAGCTTGCTTTTCAAACAGCGAACAGGGCGTTTACAAACCTCCCAGATGGATGGCTTCCCCTCGCTGCTTTAAACAAAGGGCTGCCCGCCTGTCACACCTCTGCCTTTTCAAACGGGGAGCTGGCAGGGCAACACCAACAGCAAAGGCAGGAGGCTCACGCAGGACACAGTCAGGCTGTTTTGCCGATGTCTTCAGGCCTTATAAACTGCTCAGCCGTATTTATTCACCTTAATGGAGGCTGGAGAAGAAGTTATCCAGCCCTTTACCTAATTCCTACAAGCAAACACCTTCCCCTTTTTTATTTTCCATCAGCATTCCAGGCGCTGACCTGACGATTCAATGTTAAAAACAGGAACCCGAAAGTTTACATTCAAAACATACAGAAAGTAACATACTGCACAGGCACAAGAATGAACTAAAACCCCAGGTCTGAAAGAGAAGAGCTTCGAGAATCATGCTGTCATTTTGTTTCCAACCCTGCTGGAAAAAAAAACCCAAAAAACAGCTTGGAGACTCTTCTTAAGATCTGGGGCTGAGAGCAAAATGCAAAACCTCCCCAGCACTGCTCCAAAACCTCTTGAAAATCTGATATGCCGTTTTCCAAAGAACTGGAAAAGGGCATTCCTGCATTTCCAGAAAAATACTATAGACCAGGTGGGCCAGAGATCCTAATTCAGACCTTAAAGAGACAGTTTTACGTTTCATTAGAAAAATCTTACACTGAGAAAGATCACTACGAATTTACCCCAAATCCCTGTTTTTTACTTCAACTGCTACATAAATTTAAGGCCTCCTTTGACAGCAAGACCAGTCACATCTATTTTTAACTTCCGCAAAGATGTGCATTTCAGTCACAATTTCAACAGGTAAATCCAAACACGTGCTACAGGAGGGACCTGGGGAGTTTACATTCAACCATCACAGTTGGGAAAAGATGCACTGCACAAAGAAAAGGACAAAACAGGTCTGAGAATCTGCTTGTCTTGGAGCTGAACTGGAAACCACCCAAATCTGTGGTTATCCTTCTGCACTTGCACTTGCACTGTCACTAAATTAGACAAAAATATGATGCTTTCAAAGGTTTTTTTGCTAATTGTCAAATTTGTAAGGATACATAACTAAAGCCTCTTAACTTCCTATTCTTTCTACTATAGACTTCAAATAGTGCAATTACGCAACTATTCCCAAGCAGACATTTTGTGGTGGCCACAGCAGAGCATGGACACCATTCCCGTTCCTCCCAGCGGCACTGATCCGCTCGCTCCCCCCACAGGAGTCCTCCCTGCCTCCAGATCCTCCTCTCCGTGCTCACCCTCAGCACTCCAGGCAAGCAATCCCCCAAGGGAAATCCACATCCCCCTGGCCTCACAGCTCTTATTTCGGACAGGATGTGACCCTGTTCTACACGTGAACTGGGCACTGGCACTGCCAAACTGCAGGAGGAACGGTAGTGCTCCAGCAGGGAAATTCCATACCATTTGCACAAAAAACTGCCCAACCACCAGGCTGCTTTACCTTTAAGAGGTGCTTTTATCAGCTCAGCCAGACAACTCGGATACAATCAATTCTGAACACGTTCCAGGGAACAGCCCTTGTTCCAAGAGACACTCGTGGCAGGGCGAGTACTGGACTCACTCCCCACCCAGACACTGAATCACCCTGGGCAGGGGCACTGACACCAGCATTTCTGCCTCCCCCGGGGAGCAGTTGGGATCCCATCTCCCTGTGCTCCCAACATCTCTGGGAAAGTGGAAACTTACCCCAAACACTCCTTTTTGTCCATAATGCTGCCACTCTGTAGGGAATTCCCACAGGCCTTGCTCTGCCAGCAGCCTCAGCTACACAAGTCTTTGTCTCTCAACAGGGGCCCTGAGAGCTCTAAGTCTATGTCTGTCCTTCAGAAAAACTTCTCTCATTGCTTTGTTTTTTCCTCATTCCTCCTACTCTGGAAGTTCACCCTGGAATGGAAGTCTCCATTTATTGTTATTTAGCTGGTTGCATAAACCTGAGCAAGCAAAGAATCAAAGAACACAATGAGGTTAAACTAAATCAAGACTTTACCTTGAATTAAATGGCATTTTATCAACCTGCTTCTGGAAGAAACTCCAGGCATTCCAAGGTATTTTTCCTCCAGCAAAAACCAACAAAAAACCCTAAACAAAACACTTCCCATCTGCTGAGTGGCTCCATTTAAGTCACTACAAACACAAAGTAACAGAAATGACCCAAATGTGCTGGTGTCAGGCAGAATTTCTAATGTCCTTTATGCTTCACACAACTGCAACGACCTGGTTTGCTGTTCCAGCATCACAGGAAATAGTTTATTCCTGTCCCAGTGTTTCTGGAGCAAAAAGGAAAGATTCAGTGTTGGAAACACTCCTTCAAAGCACATTTCCCATTTTGATTTCCTCTTTGCATTTGCCCCCTCAGGAAAATGCAGGAAATGTGAAATATTAGTGATTAGCTGCATTCCTGAGTGCCTGTAAAGAAAGCAAATAAATCAGTTAGACTTAATGTGAAAGGAATGCCTGGTGGTCAAACCCACCCTGAAACAAGGGTGTCCTGGGAAACCAAGTGCCCTGATAGCAAAGTTCTCACTGCTATTTCCAATATTATTGTCATCTCAACAGGAACATACTGAGAGATATAAACTGCCAATCTACATTTTAGAACGTTTTAGAGTCTGTAATCCAAAAATATAAATATCAATACTATAAAATCTTCCACATCCCTTCAATCAAAACCAGGTCTATGGAAAGCACGGTTTTCCAGCCTATTTGGGATAATGAATGCTCTCTATCAGAGATTAAAGTCTGTGCAACAGAAGGGCTGGGATATGTAATGTGTATATTTAGTTTTGCAGTCTCAGACTGCCCAGCTAATTTCAGGGGTTCAATTTCTCCACCGGGGGATGGATTCTCTTGTGCCCAAGGGACGCCGGGCGCTCGGGCTCCAGCTCCGTGACAAACACTAGGTGGCATTACAGCCCTCTCACAAGAGCTGGGTTAACGCAAGACCGCCCAGTCTCTGCCCTGCTGCCCTGTCCCACTCTCATACCTTCAGCACCAGTTGAACCGAACTAACAGGGAACACCCGCTCTCAACTCACACCTGAATCCATGTCGATGGAGCTCAGAAAGGGACATTTTGAGCTCTGGTGAGGGAAACAGTGAAATACAGCAGGTCCTGAGAAATACAAGTTTGAAAAAAGTATCACTGTATCCCCACAGCAGGAATTGCTGGGGTTGCAGGGAGGTGTTTACCCTTGAAAGTGTTACAGTTGTTACAAGGTTTCTTTATAGTTAACTACAGTTCTGAATTTACTGGGCTTTTTTGGTAGTGGTTGTTTCTTAAACCTCTGAAGTATCAGGTCCCCGTGGTCACGCACCATAAAACAGGGTACCCAAGGGTGTGCCAGGCAGCACTAAACAAACCTCCTTCTACCAGAGGCTCTTCAAAGCTTTACATTTTCCTTGCTGGAATAGTCAAGTTTAAAAAGTACCTGCAGCCTTTTCAGAGTCCTGTTAGCTGCCTGCAGTCCCCTAGGGCTGTCGGAACTCACAACACACTGGCATTTAGGTTAGGTTCCAAAAAATAGCACTGCTGAATGAGCATTGAAGATCCTGGAGTGTAAGTACACCAGTAAGGCAGTTCAGAACAATTAACAACCATCAGTGCCACAGTCCCACCACCTGAATTCCAGAAGTCTTAAGGCCCAGTAAAATCTATTTCAGTTCCACTGACGGGAAGACAGGAAAAAACCCCACACAATAAAGGTAAACTCAGGAGGTCAAACACATGCACAGTTACACTTGGCCTATTGATGAACTCGTTAGTTCTTCGGTGACAACAAAATTGTCCCTAAGCAGTGTGGTATCAAAGCACACAACTGATGTTGTCTCAGAGGCCCAGTCCTGTATTCTGGAATACAGCAGAAGTGAGCAAAAAAAGCACACAGCAGAGCATGGAGAAAAATCTAGAAGAAAAGGGTCCTTTTTGAGTTGGTATTCTCAGCTGTTTAGCTTTAAGCAAGTATTCCTTTAGAATAAAGAAAAAACATCTCCCCAAACAACACAGCATGTCATAAATGAAAACTGCAGCTGCTTTAGAGCAAGCACAACACTGACAGACTGTAGTTCCCCAGCCCAGCTCACCCCAACACTGCCACGTTTGTGTCCCAGCACCGGGCCACTGGATGGGAAAAGGACATTGAACCCTCTCCTGCGCTTACAGATGGGTTTGTGCAGCTCCTCTGGCAGCTCCCCACAGCCAGCAGAGCAGCAGCTGTGTCCTCCTCAGACCCCAAGGAAGAGTCTCCCTCCCCAGGCAGTGCTTGGCCACTCCCAGTCTGCCCCGTGTCTGGTTAAAGACCCCTTGCAAAGGTCCCCTGTTACAAGAACTCACACAAGCTCTATAATAAGTGTAGTGGTTTGGTTTGTCTGGCTTGGTTTCTTTTAAGTAGTCTGAGCTCTAAGCAATTAACCCGTGACACGAAGTCCCAGATCCACAGCAGCTGTTTTCCAGACACTATGATCTGCTGGAAGCCAGAGGGAAAGGAGAGGAGACTTTGCAGAACACACACAGTGTTTTAGCAGTGCAGATATCAGTGAAATTCCAGCTCAAGGGAAAAGGAAAACTCTCCTTTCTGCCTACCTGTGTGTCTAGAAGAGGTGAGACGGGAAACGGCAGCTATCATGCAAAGGTCAACAGAAATACCACATTTTGCACCTTAATTTCCAAACCCTATTTCATTTGCACCAATACTCACGTTCTCCTCAACATTCCTGCTCTTCCCTTGCACCTCAGGATGTTCCATGACTCTGTTTTATGAGCTGCAGACTGCAGCTGCTAAACAAATACACCACTGCTGCTGAGTCAAACTAACTCCCGGGTTTCTGTTTAGAGCACAAACAGTGCTTTTGCAGGAGCTGGGTTTTAGTGTGAATGCTTCTGGTCAAGGCTTAAGTAGCAGCAGTGCTGAGATAGACAAGAGGAAAGCACTCCTCTTGTCTACAAGAGCTGGATCTTCCCTAAGCGTTCAGTGTAGAGAACACACTGCAACATGGCAATGGTCTTATTCTTCAACTTCCTGCTACTGTAACTGCGCCTAAGAAAAATTAACCACAATGAAGTGCAAGCCTGACCTGAAAGAGAAACAGAAATTAATACCTGTGCTATGTATAAACCCGTTTTAGTGTCTGCAGGATACTCAAGTTCTTAATGGCCACTTTTCTAGTAACCTGAATGTTAAGCTCCCTCATGTGCAGCACTTGTTTTAAAGCGCTGGCCAGGATGCAGTGTGGAGATGCACAGGTCTCTTTGCCAGGTTCCAGGCACACACAGGAGCAGAAGGGTTATATTCCTAAGTCTGATGTCTAAGCTGTTAAAGCAAAGGAAGAAATGCCTCTTTCAAATGAGGTGCACATAGCAAACACCATCCATGGCTTACTACTCCAGACAGAGTCTGAGGAACCACCCAGTGCCAGTGGGGCTTATTTCTGCATCGACACACCACGAGCAGCAGAACTGAAGGAAAAAACTGGAGACAGCAAGTCCACCCCTGATAAACAGAAAAAAGGCACTACAGCAATCAGGATATGGAAAAGGTCCAAGTGCAGGCACTAACGGTGTCTCTTACCCTCAGTCTGCAGAGAGAAGTTCACAGAAAGCCACTTAAAAAGAGCAAGTTATGACATGCTTAAGTTCAGCTACAGAATTATGCGGATTAGCAAACTGCAAGACAGCATACACAGATTACCTGAAGATTTAGTCAGCTTGGCTGAAAATACAGCAGTAGGTTTTTTCTTTTCTTTAACAGAAGCAGGTTCTTTCTCAGCTTCCTTCTCAACAGCTCCTAGTTTTCCTACACTGACTATCTCTTTGTCAGCAGGTAAAGGTGAGGTATCTGTGGCCGGTAAGGACATTGTGGGGACTTCAGGCACTTCTCTGTCCACAGCCTCCAAGGACTTTTTCAAGGCATTGGTATCTTCCTTGGTTTTTACTTCTACATTCTTCACAGACAGGTCACAGGGCAGCTCTGGGCAAGGCAACTGCCTCTTCTCACCTTGGGTCACCTTACTGCTCTCTTCATCTTTGTGCATTCCTTCTCTGTCAGTAGCTTCTGCCAGGAATTCAGGAGAGGTTTTAGGATGAGCCAACATCACAAAGTCATCTTCCACTGAGACTGGAGAAGAGTCCATGGGTGAGAGAGCTTTGTCATCTCCTGTTTTTGGTTCCATAGCAACAGACACATCAGCCGAATAAGCCAAAGCATCCAGCTCTTCCATCTGAAGAGGAATCTTCTCTGCCTTGGCTGCTTTTGTAGGTATTGGCTCAGATGGTAGAGCAGCAACATTTTTGGAAGAGTCCAGTTGGGGTTGGAACGACTCCAGGTAAGGCTTGCCCGCAGCAGCCACTGAACCCAGCAGTGCTTCCTCGTGTTCCTCATCACTTGCAATGCTCTCAGTGGATCTACTTGTTAGCATGAGAGATGGATCCTCACTTGCTTCCTCAGCAAAGTCAGCTATGGCCTGGCTACTGAACAGCTCCGATTTCCCAAACTGGGGGGACAGTTTTCCCTCCAGTTCCTTGTGTTCAGGCACATCCTGAGGAATGCATTCCGCTATCAGTGCCTTCGAGTACTCTGGAAAGGACGGAGCAGCAGCTTCACCGGGGACCTTTGTTCCCTTGATCAAGTCACATGCAATGGATATATAAGGAGTCTCCAGATCTTCCGGAGCGGTGCTGCTTTCAGGAGCAGGCTGTTTAAATGCTAATGCCTCTTTAGCATCCTGGGGCTGTGTCAGAGGTACATTCACTGCCTCTTGGTACACAGGAGGTTTCTCAGCCTCTCCTTTGACATTCTCATACTTGGCAGTGGGGATGAAGGTTTCCAAGGGGGAAGCTTCCAGCTGCACAGCAGATGCTTCTGCCCCCACAGCCCCAGTGCCCAGCGGGGCCTCCATAACAATGTCTGGCAATACTGGAGAGGGAGCAGCTTCCACCCCTTCAAAGGAGGGGCAGATTTGTGCCACAGGTTTCAGGGTCTCCTGTGCCGACTCGGAGGTCTGAACTAAGTCAATCTTGGGCTCGTAAGCCAGTTTAGTCCCTGCTGCATCGTGCATTTCGCTCTCGTAGGCCTCCTGCACCAGGTCAGGGGTGAGCCCCTCAGGCATGCCGGCTGTGCTGTCAGGGGGCACTGCGCTCTCTGCCTTGGCAGAGTCAGCCCCCTGCCCTTCCTGCCTGCCAACTGCTCCAGCGCTAAAATTACCTTGTTCTGGGCTCGTCTGAGCCTTCATTTCTGCAATTTTTTTCTCGTCATCGGTTCTATTTTCTGAAGTGCCTTCCTCCAGTGGAGACAGAGACTTGCCTTTGTTACCATCAGGACTTGGAGAGGAGTCAAATTTAGTACAAGTGATGTAAGTCTGCGAAGGCTCTTTTACAGCTTCTGGAGTACTTGGGAAGGAGGGGTCTTCAGCACTGCCCTCACTCTCTCTTTCATAATCCTTCTGCACATTCAGGTTCCCTACGCCATACTTCTCATCCAAACTGCTCTGCGGTTTGGCATCTATCTTGCTTCCAACATCCTCCCTCATGCTGCTCAGTCCATGACTAGCACCTTTTACTTCCCATATTGGCTCAAATGGTTTGAAATCCGCATATTCTTCCCTCTTAAGAGGGTCTTCCTTCGACGCCCCTTTCTCACAGTGATCACCACCTCCAGATGTGTCTTTGCTATAGAACAGATCTTCCCCCTTTCTCTCAAACAAGTCTTGGGGAGTTTCTGGAGACATTTTCAGAGGCTGTGCAGGCATTTTCTCCAGGTTAGGTAACTCTTTAGGGCCCTCTAGCTGTGTTTCTTCCTTAGCAGGAGAGAAAATGGCTGCTTCTGCTTTAGCAAACGGGGGTTCTGAGTGTTTCATCTCTGAAATGTCTTTGTCATTTCCCTCTGCAAGGAAGGGATTTCTGGCATTTTTCATTGTTTCCTTATAAACTTCACTTGCACTCTCCTCGTAAATGCCTCTTGCAGGTAATCCATCTGAGACTGTACCAGAGGCTGTGTGCTCTTTAAAGGGCTCAGCTGAGAGAGGAGAGAAGGAGGGGAGAGAAGGAGCAGGACCAAGCGGGACTGCAGTGAAATCCTCTTGCCCAAGCGACTTAGTGCTACCTGGCTGCTCCTGCAAGTCCTGACCTTTGTCTGTGACAGAAAGGAAAGTTAGAGAATGCAAGTGCTCTTAAGTCAGTGCAAACTTTCAAGACACCTTCATATGATTTTAGTTATTTAGAGGCTCTTACAAGTTCTACCATGGATACTAGGAGCCACAAATACACAGTATCAGCTAGAGCTACTCTAGTTCACTGCTAGCAGAAGAGGCTGGAGAAGCAGCAACTTTATGCAGCACAAAGATCTCAGTAAAGCTGAAGGTACCAGACAAGTACAGAGGGCAATATTAACAAAGTCAGAGTGGGACAGTGGCAAGTGAGACAGAGAGAGGGGACCTGTGTATGCTTGGCCATAAACATATGTGTGCCAGCAAAGGCTTTTCTGACACTTCTTTTAAATGGGAATTTGGTGGACACTGTACCAAACAAAACCCACTACATAAATACTACAGGTATAAATTTTGCTTCTATAAATACTGCAGAAAGTTACTGTGAATTAAATTTTTCTGCTACATCAGTAAAGCAACTATGCTCTATGTGTTAATCTGTTAACAGTATCGACTTCTCTCCTATATCAAGGGTCCAAGAATTCACAGATGGCTGTATCTTGTTTATCCAACAGTTTGCCATGTCAAGAAATGAATGCTTATTAAAATCTGGAATAGATCAACTGCAAAGTCAAGCCTGAGAAATGTGACAGAGGCTATTCTTGGACCCGTGCTGACTTTCAGTCAAGGCAGACTAAAGGGAAAGGGTTAATGAGCTCAGAAATGCGGGAGGGGTCAGACAAAGGGGAGCAGAGAGAACTTGCCTGCAGAGGAGGGCATCAGAGGCGCAGGTGTAGCAGGAAGAGCAAAAAGGGTCTCATCTGAAAAACAAACAAATAACCTCAGCAGAAATAAAGGGCAGGCTGAAGAGGGGAGAGAGAACATGAGCAGTCAGTTCCCAGGAAACCAAAGAGATCCAGAGCTAACACCCACAGAAAACCAGGGGACACCGCACGGGTCGGGTGATGTGGGAGAGACAACACCCTGATTCCTCCGTGGATCTTGCTGGGGGATCTCACCCTCCAAGACAGTGACCAGACACACCGCAGTAGGGTCACACACCCCCCAGCAGCCACTCTGTGTTTGCATCCCCCACACTCCCACAGGACAGAGCAGCTCTCCCTGCTCTGGCAGTGCCACACTGTCCCCCAGCTCCCCATGCCAGGGGGGTCTCCAGCACTCACCCGCTGCTGTGAGAGCTGCAGCCCCCAGAGGCTGAACCAAGAACTGTGCCTAGGTACCATCGCTAAATTAGCCTTGCAAGTCCCCACAAACAGAGCGCTCACAGACCTGCCCACACTGGGCAAACGCTAAGTGACTATTTGCTTGACACCTTTATTTTTCTTGTGTTATAACGTGGGCATGCATTGTTTCTAAAACCTTCTTTGGTGTGATCCAAGGGGCCAGTTTGGCTTTGCTGAGCGTTTTAAGCCTAATACCTCACAAGGCAAACCCAGCACTCCAATTTCCACTCAAAGCAGCAATACCAGCCATGAGGGAACCAGGCAAAGCAAAGCCAGACCTCTGCATTTCTGCATCAGCAGCAGTATTTTCCCCACATCCATCAGGGCCTGCTGGCTCTACATTAATGTAAAAATAGTGACATTTAGGTGAATGCATTTTGTTCTGAAAAGTGCATAAAGTTTCCAAATCAAGGCAGAGGGCAAAATTATACCAAAGCATTCAAATCAAGATTCTTACTTTTCAGGACAGTTTTGCTATTTGCCTGGACAAAATCAAGTACTGGAAAAGAAGGTTTTCTTGTTTGTTTGTTTGTTTTTAATTAAAAGCAAACAATAATAGAAGCAACTGATTTTACAAGATGAAAGGCAAGAAGTGAGAAATACGGTAGATGCAGCAGCACACAGAGAATGACCCCGTGCGGCAAGGCTTTAAGCTAAGCTGTGGTTTGGCACTGAACCACAGCTTTGTGCAGGAGCAATGCCACTTGCAGACACACTCATGACCTGCCTGGCTTACTCAAGTTAATCCCACCAGCAGTTTTCCAAAACCCGAGTCCCCTCAGACCTGCATTTCCTGTCACAATATACAGAGTTGGCTGGTTTGGTTTTGCAAAACACTCGTATCTTGCCATGTTTTGTGGATTATAAACCTCACTGGAAGATAACAGAAGGCAGGACTTGGTGTTTAGAAGCTCCCTCAACTCCTGCTGGACCAAAGGGATTTCTGTTCAGCTTTCTAAAAATGATGCTTTTCCACCAAGGACCACACGGGGAGAAACCTCAATTCCAAATTTAGAGCACAGCAAAGCAGTGTCAGAGCTCAGCGATGGCAAAAGCTGGTAAGGACAAAACCCACACTGGAGGACAAGGGATCAATATGTGACACCAAGAACTGCAAGGCTCAGTCCTGAGGTGCCAAGTACCCCCATGGGCCCTTTGAGAGCCCAGCGGGAAAGGGTCTCATGGGGAACCAAGGATAAATCACTGCAGAGGAGGTGCTGAAAATGCAGGAAGAAAACAAGGGCAAAGGAAGACAGAGTCCACTGGGGTAAGGAGGAGAAGAGGAAAATGCACAAGTCCCTGAAGGTGCAGTTCCCTTCCTGCCCAAAGGCCAACGGCAACCTTGACCAAGAACTCTCCATTTGAAATATTTTGAAGACTCGGCAAGCCCAGAGCGAGGTGTGGGTTTCTGGTGAAGAGCACTGGCTTCAGGAGCATGGGCTGTCATTTCTCAGGACTGCACTGAGACAGCACAGTGCACGAAGTCCTCCTCAGCTCTGGCTTCCATTTGCTCAACACAAACACACAATGGCTCTGCCAGTCCCTGAATTCCAGGGTCTCCTAATGGCAGGATATTACGTCCACACCCAACCTTTATTTTCCACCTCGAGTTGGAGTGTGAAGAGAGATTACATAAAAGCAGTATTTCCTAAGCAGCCAAGGAGAACCACCCACTCTCCCTCCACCCACCTCAGACTGGCATTTTTCCTGCTGGGAGGAAAGAGATATAAGGGCTTTTTCCTGCTGTGGTCCTGTGTAACACCTCCAGGCAAGCAGGGAAAATAGGGCAGGACAGCCCCCGCCCCAGCATGGATGTGAACTGACCCATCAGTCCCTTCAGGCTGTAACTCAGGTGACGTGGTGGAAGGGATGACAGAGACGTGCACTGAAGAATCCTCCCCTCCCGTGCTGGAGGCAGAGGCCCTGCAGCAACACATCTCTGTGGGTAGAGAGGACACACCATTGACTGTGGCTTTCCCCGTTTGCATCTCAGTGGCAGCAATTAGGTGACCAAACCATACAAGTAGCACACTGCTACAAGAATCAGGTAAAAAAACCCTTCAGAGTACAGCAAGTTCTAAGCAAGGTGATTTCAAGCAAAGGTGGATATTTAAAACATTTTAATTGACCTGCCAGGTGAGCCATCTCTACAGCCACGTTCCACCCAAAGATACGCAGAAAATCGGAGTAATCTGCAGTTTTTACAGTTCATAACTCAAAGTCTCCTTCAGGAAGATGAACTGCTCAATTAATGCTTCCTCAGAAGACAGATTTGTTTCATGAAATACAGAAGAATGAGAGCTCAAAATGAACACAAGCTCCAGGAAAAAAGTCTTTACTCCCAATTTTATGTGCCAAAAGTCCCTAAAGATGCAGGT
This sequence comes from Pseudotriccus pelzelni, assembly GCA_035584735.1. Lineage (NCBI taxonomy): Eukaryota > Metazoa > Chordata > Aves > Passeriformes > Tyrannidae > Pseudotriccus > Pseudotriccus pelzelni. Next base: position 3,990,046 of record JAWMRA010000113.1, on the reverse strand, counting down.
CAGTAAAGTACTTTCAGCACTGCAGTGAAGGCTGACCTTTTATTTATGAGTGGTATCACTTTGTATCAGTGACTGAGCACTCCAATCAATGGCTTTTATAGAGAACTTCACACACAGCCTGTCTGACTGCATTCCTATTTTTAACCAGAAACATTCTGCAAATTAAATATTCCCCAAAAAAGCCACCCACAAATAACCCTAACCCTGTAGCTCCTTCTTTCTTTAACATGAACCCTCATACTTCAAAACTCTGTTATCTCAGCTAAAACACAAGGTGCCCCAACCAGAATCAGATATCAGTTTTGTTTAAAAATAAAAAAAACCCTGACACCAGCATGACAAAGGAGTGCGATTTTAAATCTAATTTTAATTTTTGCTGAATGCCCACTAACATTAAAATGCTTGATATTAGCAGGACAAAACTTTACATTTAAATATCAAAGTTTCAGATTAAAAATAGAGAAATAAATGGAGGGAGATTCCCCAGATAACTTAAGCAAAAGTTCACTGCGAAGATTTCCAGAGAAAAAGAGAAGAATGTTTAACATTCAGAAGTAGTAAACTGACAATTCCAAGAAAAGCAATTTATGAGAAAACAGCCTTTTTTTTTTTCCCTTCCCACAAACCACATTTGCCAAAGGAAAGCAGGACTTCAGTCTAGAAATAAGAACTTCAATCAGAAATAACAACTCTGCTGGGGATTTCCATCCCTCCTCACCAGATCTGTGGAAGGGATGTTCCCTTCCACCTGCTGCCACCCTTCCAACCAGCAGCAGCAGGATGGGCTGCAGTGGGTCTGTCTGCTCTCCTCGATATAACGTCGGAGCTCAGCACTCAGACACCAAAGCCCCAGAAAGCCCCGAGCACACCCCCTGATGTGCAGTTCCCATGGCAGGAGGCCGCATAGGCTGCTGGATGGCAGTTCGAGCCCTCAGAGATAAAACCCTGTGCCTGCATTCGTTTGCTGGGAAAGATAACCCCCCACTAGCCAAATTGGTGTGTAAGGATCCACCGCACCTCTGCACGGTCAGGCTGCGAGCAGGCTCCCTGGCTAACAGCACAGGAACTGCTTTGCCTCCCAGACTGCTTTGCCTGCTTGTAACATCAATATTTAACAATAAAACAGAGTAAATTAATACTCCAAGGAATGGCATCTGTGACATGACTGACATGTTGTGTGAAAGTTCCCTTCGCAGCAACCCCTCCGGGCAGATAGGAAAGAGAAACTGTTTCTTCCCCCAGCGCACCAAGTTGTTCCTGTGTCAGCACTTCTCATCTCAGGCTGTTTGCAACACACTCAAAGCGGCCATTACAAACTTAAATTGAATTATTATTTCAAGTTCTTGGATGCCTGATTTCCAACTGCAGCACAAAACAAGGACACACAACTTCACAAGAATTTCCCGAGAAGAGCAGCTGCCTACACAAACTCCATTTAAATCATCTCCTGTTATGATGCCATTGTTCTAAATATGGGATTTCACCAAATATTGAAGCCATTCAAGATTAAGAACATGAACTATTAATAGCATGTTTTCACATCATTAGATCAGGCTGCAGAGCCACAGCAAATAACGAGTTTTTCTCATTTGGCGCTCATTTAAAGGTGTAAGTTTATAAAGACAAGTTTCCAGGGTAGGAAACTCCAACTGCAAAACACTGGAAATCTTGGAGCAAAGTGTAAAAGCTGCTACAGAAAATGGAGATTTTGTTAAAGATTTAAGGGGAGAAAGAAGCTGGAATCACTAAAGGATCCAAGGCTTTGATTAGTAACAAGAGCAGCTGCAGGTCATTGCAGGCCTTCATGGAAACTACTGCAAGTAGAATCACCTCCACTGCACAGGAGCTCTCTCATTTCATGTTAACTGAAACAATGAAGAAAAGTTCAAAACAAGCATTTTGCCCAATGCTGGCTGCTTTAAGCAGTCTGGTTCTGCAGACACAGGGCTCCAACAAGATGTGTTTTCCTGTAGCCTAAGCACAAATCTATAACCAAACTGGTTTAGGCAAGGGTGGGGTTTTTTATATCATTTTTTCATGGTACAATTTGCAGCTGCAAAAACCTCCACTTGAGGCAAACTGCCAGCAATGCAGAGCTTGGAAAGCAGTGACAGAGGTAAGGCTAAGCCATTTCCTCTCCTTTTGATCAGCTCTTCAGGGAAAAAGGCAGCACCACTGCCCTGCAATGCCCAGGTGCCAACCCAAGCAAGAACAGATGGACAAGGAAGAGAAGGTAATTCTGCTCTGTCACAGCACTCTCCAGTACAATTCCCACACTGCCAAAGCCAGGCCCCACTACAAGGGGCTTTTTAAAAGACCATTAAACCCTTCAGACATCAACTGCCAGTCTCACCTCAGCCTTGCACCACTCTGCTCAGTAACACCCTGGACAGGATCCAAAGACCATTCCAGAGGAAGGTTTCAAAAAGCCACTTCCTACTAAAAGCCCCTCAACCCACGGGATTGTCACTGCCCCTCCTCAGAGCAGGGACACCCTTTTATCTGGCATGCTTTGTTACTCAAACCAAACAAACAAAGAACAAAGACTCACGGTTCAGCTCCAGAGAAACTGTTCTCACACCAAGAATACACAAGAAATTCCCAGAAACAGGATGCACATACCTATCCTATTCCAACCATCCACGGGGTCACCAGGAGGGGAGTTCCATCTTCTGAGGAACCAAGGGAAAGCCTTTGGTTTCTGAGGCCAGAGCAGGCTCAGGAGGAGTGAGGGGCACAGCCCTTGCCTTCCCCAAGGAGCAGATCCACTGGCCAAACCCCACTCCTGCTCCGGTACCCCAGTTGCCATCAGCTGCGGGCAAAGCCTCCCTGCATTCCAGTCAGGTGGCCACAGTGAACTCCAACAGCCTCCAACACCCCCTTCCCAGTCACAGCCACATCTAAAATCCAAATCAAACACACTTCATAGCAAGGCTTAACATGAATTGAGAGCTCTCTCCACTAGGAACATGCCCAGATTCAGCATTTCCAGTCACCAGTTTCTACTTTTCCTATCCATTTGATTAAAAAGAAGCAGAAAGGAGCAGTGTAGCCAACTGCAAACACGTGTCCAGCCAGACACAGCTTTACAGCCCAGTGTTCAGTCTTTGGCAATATCTAAAACAAAAAAAATTACGAGATGATTCCTCTAGAAACTAAATAACTCTTAAGACCCAGGCTCTTTACCATACATTGAAGTAACAAACAGCAATTTGGGTTCTGGCAGTGCCACAAAGCAGAAAAATATCATAATTACATCAGAACTTATTCAAAGGCAGGAGGTCTAAAGAGCCATGCAAATCCTATCATTATGCAGACATGATCCAATTTAATTTTAGAGATTATACCAATCACAAGATTCCCTTTCACTGATTTGTACAGATGGAATTTTTCCCTTCTTTCCCCACAATTAAACAGTATTTAAATTAAGCAGTATTTAGATTAGCAACCTTATAATTGCAGAAGAATGTGTTTATTAGCTAAATTAATCTTGGAAGAATGGAGAAGAGATGCTACTGATTTCTTTTGGCATCTCTTCCCAACACATTACCTTGTGTGACAAGACTCTGACACAAGAGCTTACAGTCTGCAAAATAAAAACAAATTGGTGCATAAGAAATCTTCTCAAAAGAAGAAAAAAAAAGGAGAAAAATAACATTATAGCAATTAGCACCTGTAGAATATTTTTAATAAAGCAGTGTGAAGATTCCCTGTGTCCTGATGTCCCTGGGACCAACCAGCACTGCAGTGGATGAGGATCAGTACAGGTCTTGCCAATCAACTTGTGTGTCATTTAAGACACAATACACATAGAGGGAAAACCTGATTTTCTTACCAACCAATGCGATTATTTCATGACAACTTGGGTCTAAAACACTCTAAATCCCCCCCTCTTGCCAGGCTGAAGGCCAGGAAAGAAGCCACCTCCCTGCCACCACTGCCATTTTCTACTCGCTCCTTCCTTTCTGCTCTGCAGCTCCAAGCTGCTCCTGAAGGCCTCACACCTGCTCTTTCATCTGTTTTCCTTGGCACTGCATTCCGTATCACACACAGGGGACAGGGAATGACAGGCACTGAGGAATTCTATCTCCTGTCAGAAAACAAGGGACAGCAGAGGTCAAGAAAACTGTCACAAACCAGGGATAACTGGGAAGAGCAGGAGGACTTTGACAGACTGACAACAGTTTTAACTGGCAACAGCAACATTTATATTTATCTCAGTCTTGTGTCTCATTAAAGACATGTTAATTAACATATTCTGCCTAGCTGATGAAGTTGATGACATGATTGCCCTGTTCATTAAAAAGCTGCAAGCTGAAGTTGACAGTGCTTCCTCAGACACAAGATCCCAGCAAAGCCAGGGAGGGTCAGGCTGGTATTCCCAACACTTCTAACATGAGTGGGGGGGAATACAACTAAAAGTGTTCTTTCTATGGACATCAGAAAGCAACAAATGGAGACAAACACGTTAAAAACCATGGGGGAAAGTAGTAATTTAAAACCTTAAAATCCAATCTGATTTAAAATCTTCCTATTTCGACAGCTGCAGTTGGCAGCAGATTGATTATTTCCATTTGAAAGATAAAAACATTCTACTGAGATAATTCAATTTTTCCAGACTTTGTGAATATTAATAAGGCCATTATTTCATTGCTGCTGTAACAGCTCTTATTGATGGAAGGGCCAGTTAAAGTTTCCCACCAAACGTGTGCCATCCAGCTGAAGCTCAGGGGTCTCAGGGCTGGCTGTGCTGTGCTGCCCTAAAAACTGACACTGGAGAATAAGCAGAAGACATTATGCAGGGATTCCAAGCCATAACACGAGTAATTTCAGATCATAAACCAAGAAATAAAGAAATGAAACCTGCAAGAAAACACTTGGTGTTCTACTGAGGCCTCACAGTTGAGTATTTTTACTTGGCAATAAAAGCTTTCTTTCTCTTTCATTTCTAATGTAGATTGATAGCCACACAATTTTCCTCCTACCTCATGCATAAGCAATTCTGAATACCTCGAGACAATTCACTTGTGAGCTATATGTTGCTTTACATTTTCCAGCCAACAAAAGACCAAGAACTATTTCCTTGCTCCCAAACTATCTGGAACCCAAAGGACATTTTCAGATTAGACTCTGCATTGCTAGTTTTTCATCTGAGTTTCATAGTTACTATAGAAACCTGCCAGCATTTAAAAAAAAAAAAAAAAAAAAACGAAAAAGCATCTTTCAAAATATTAACAGAAAATACAGAAATGTAACTTCAGCACACCCAGACATGCCTCAGGTTTGAGGTTAAGCACCCTTTGTTCCTGCCCAGCACACAAAAGAGCCACCAAGCAGCTGGGTGTGGCAAATGAACACGGAAGCAGACAAAACCCCTCAACACTGTGTGGCAAGCACCAAAGCACCCCAGAATTCCACCAGCACGGGAACACTGCTCTCCAGGGTGAAGAGGGATGCCTATATGCCTCCTGGCCTATATGCCTCCTGCTACAGCCAGGCTCCCAGCTTGAGCGCTCTCCAAAAGCCCCAGGACACTGGAGGAAAAGGGAGGAAAAGGAAAACACCATCCACTTTCCCAGAACTTTGTACCAGTCAGCGGGAGAAAACCACTGAGTGGGAAGCCTGAATGGCCTCCTTGACTTCCAGGAGTGCTGTCTGTGGTTATCAGAGACCAGAGAGAGGTTCCACGGTCACCAGCAGGGATACAGCCAGGGGACCAGAGAGTCCAGCAGGGGGGACTTGACTGTGGGGTCACTCCACAGCCGTGCTCCAAACTTCCCTAAGTACAGACTGGGAGGAAGGGGATGAGGGGCAAACAGTCAATGGTTCTTCACTGTCTCCTAACTTGTGGTTTGTAGGATTTCACCTCCAAGGGGAAAACTCCCAGTGCAATTCCCCACTTCCCTGAGGGCAGTATCATTACAGGGTAGGTGGAAGCTGTGTGGTTTTATCCTGGAGAGCAAGTCAAGGGCTACACACACATAGCAAACGTACCACGAACTTGGCAGCACTATCCCTGCACGCTCTCCTGCTTAACAGGAGCTGTTTGGCTTCTGAAACTTACAGCAGCTCCACTACAGACACAGGCCCAGTGCTGGACACTGAATAAAACTGAATAAATAACTTGATCCCTTGTTGAACTCACCTAGGTGGGAACACGGAACAAGAAAATGAAGATACTAGCTTTACTATACCAGGCAAATAGCTGATTACTCTTCTCCTTCTAATATATTTTTAAAAAATCACATCCTATCTAAGATAACTCAGCTGGTGATCACCTCCCTTAGAGCTTTAATGGGTATATTTGGGAAAAGAAAGGGTCTTGCATCTCAGAGAAACTCTGAAGATCGGTGGGAATGTATTTTAATCAATGAAGGGTGCAGATGAAAGTCACCAGTGGTAGTATTCAAGGACAGCTATGGATTTTTTCCGAGTCATGCTGCATCATGTTCCTTAAAATCCACACACTCCTCTGTACAAGTCCACGCGCACAGAGCAGCAAGAAAATCCAAGGAGCGAATACGCTGCTTTCAAATTTGTATAAAACGCAAACGACAGGACATGCAGGAAAAAGGGTCGGTATGTGGAGTGAGCAGAGGCAGGGATAGATCCCTGCATTTCATCAGCACCTCCTGCAGCTCAGCTTGGCCAGGGCACAGGACAGCTCCAGGCAGCTCTGCTGACCTGCATTTGACACTGTCTGGCACATCCCTCCTGAAACCTCTCTTCAACATGGAGGAATTAAAGAAAAAGTCCTACATAATCAAATGGAAATCCAAGACTAATGAACAGACTGGCCCTTCACAACATTTGCATATGTATTTACCCGAGGTCAGTGCAGGCAAGCGAGACACAAGGGAACATCTTTATTCTCTCTGCATGCTGGCCCCAGGCCAGGCTGGTGGCTTCTGTATACAGCTTCTTTTAAGTGCAGTTTAACTTCCAAACACAACAGTCTCTTCCAGGAAAGTGATGTATGACCTCCCTTAAAAAACAGGATTTACTGCTGCAGGATCTAGAAGGAAAGTGGTATCTACTCATCAGAGTACATTGGTAACTCTTGCTTTGGGCAGCAAGCCAAAAAAAAAAAAAAAAGAAAGAAAAGAGGGCATTGCTTTGACCACGTACAACCACCTCAGACTGACCTTCCTGTGCACTGTCTGTAAACTCAAGTAATCAAAAGATTTAAGTAGCAATGTCTCTGGAAGGACTGCATGCTTTGGTACCCCAAAAAGAGTGAGTACCAAAGAACCAGAAAGCATCCAGGACAGCCCAGGTCTGACCGCAGTGCTCCTGCTTGTTTTCCTCCCCTGCAAATATTTATATTAGCCCTTCTGAAGGGAGCCTGCTGTTACCCTGCCAGGGACTTGCATCACATATAATTATGTCCCAGTCTCTTATAACAACGATACCGAATCCTCCTAAGTGTGTAACTAATAGCAATTATAAAGGTTTTCTTTTTCAAAACACCCCCATGTATATATAAAACACATTTGAATGGGCCATCAACCAGGCAATTCACTTTTGCTATTGTTATACTGACAAAAAGCAGTGCGTGGCCAATTGTTGCAGATCAAAGAAGCCCTACTATTCTCAAAGCTCAAAGTAAATGAAACCATAACTCTGCAGAGGGAACCAGCCCAGCCACGTGGCTGTCCCTGCCTTGGTCACCCTGCCACCAGTTGCAGGCAGAGAATTAATTTTGTCCATTTCCCAGCATGACTCAAAGACCTTGAAAGCCAAGCCAAATATTTTGCCCCAGACCATTTTAACACCAACTGCTAAATGCAAAACTAACAAATATCCGATGTTCAAATGGACACTCCTGCATCTGAGAGGGCCAAAGTGTTCAGGAGATAACCTGACAATGCTCTCATCTAGGAGTTTCAGGTGCACAGCCTCTAATATTTCAACTCATCATTAGAGAAGCATTGTGTTACAACACCTTGTCTTTGGAAACCAGGTCTCCCCCAGATGCCAGTCCTCACTTCAGCCCTAAATTAATCATCACTGACACATTAAAGTAACTCTTTGATACCACTCAGCTACACTACGCAGTTCTCACAGTCAGGTCTCCTCTACTCTAACCAAGAGCTATTTCCAGAATTACTGTGCTCTTTTTGCCTTATCCTTCAGGGGTCAGGGAGCAGAAAAACAAATCACCTCCAGAAAACACACTTTTTTCCCTACTTTTCAAAGCAACATGACGTGATTGATCTTATTTCTTCCATTCAGTTCTGTTTAAACCACCCAGAGCTCCACTCAGAGAACACACCTAGAAAAAATTCTGTTCTCTCGTCATATAGAATCCCTCCTCTTCAGTCTGTTGCAAGCTTTTGTCATCATCTGTCCTCCAAATGGTGGAAACAAAAAAAAAATTAATCTCCTCAGCGTATTGCTACACTGAAAGCTTCCAGAGGAACAAAAAAAACAGGCTTCAGGAAAGACAACAGCACAACTAGCCATGAAGTCCTGTCACCCATGCAAATAAAATGCATTGTGAAACTCGCCCTGACAAAACTGAATTCAGGTTTAACAGGCCTTTTTTTTTTTAGTCATTGTTCCAGATGCTTTTCTTGATTAGATCTTGAGCATTATGCCCCCTCATACTACGATGCTAAGTCATTACTGAAACCCTGCATCTTTACAACACAGCAATGCCAGGACAGCAGTGAAGGTAAGCACACACCATTGTGATCACGAGGCACTTCGATTTGTTCCTTTTCACTGTTTTAATGGCCTCGAATCAGCTCTTGCACTTTGAATTAAGCAGAAGCAGAGCCAAAGCACACTCGCAATCCGCATGCAAGGCATTAGTCATGCGGGTCAGCTCCTGGATTAGACCTTGCCAGAAGGGCTCTAGCATTCCAGCAGCACTAGAAATTGTTGGGGGTCGGCATCCCCCCGCCCTCCCACACAGCCCTGAACTCCCCCACATTACGGGGCGACGCCTTGGAGAAGCCCCAGGTGAGAGCCGTGGCCATCCAGGGCGCAGGGTTGACATTCTTCTCCAGAGCTGCCACACCTACCAGCGAGCAGCCCGGGCGCCTTTTGTGCTGCCACACATTCCTCACTAGTTTACGAGTTCCCTCTCCGGCGTTCAGCCCTACAGTCCGCGGCCGGGGCGCGGCGTCCCCACGCGGGCTGCGGCCGCGGGGCCATGCCGGGCAGGTGGAGGGCAGGCGGCCGCTCCGCAGTCCCCCCGCTTCGCCCCTCCCTGCGGCCGCCGCATTTAACATGAGTAAGATTACAAGTATCCGCGCTCCCCTCCTCCCCCGCGCTCCCACGCCCAGGCCCGCAGTGCCGGGCCGGCCGGGGGAACCGTGCCCGGGACAATGCGGCGCGGGAGGGGCGGGCTGCGCGCCGGGGCAGAGCAGCCGGAGCCGCGCGGACCCCGCACCCGGTCCCCTCGGGGCTCGGCCGCTACCGGCGGGTGCCGCGGTGCCTCGGGCTCGGCCGGTACCCCCGGGCTCGGCCGGTACCCGGCTCGCCCCCCGCTCCCCCCGCGACGCGGCCGTTGCCAGGCGGCGGCGGCGGCCTCGCCCCCGGGCGGCCCATGTGCGAGGCGGCGGCCGGGGCGGCGCTTCCCCCTCCCGCCATTAGCATAACACAGACGGGAGGAGGGAAAGAGAAGAAATTACGATTAAAAAAAAATAAAAGAAAGAAAGGGGAGGGGGAGCTCTTTTTCCCGCATGAGCTGCGGCGGGGCCGCGGGGAGCGGGGCCGCGCCCGAGCGCGGCGGAGGGGAGGGAGCGATGCCGCAGGAGGCGGCCGAGGGCCGGCAGACAAAGGGAACCTCCCGGCGGAGCAGCAGGGCTCGGGAACCGGAGCGGCTCGGGCGGGGGCTCCCCAGCGCGGCCACCGCCCTCCCGGCCCCCCCCGGGGCGGGGGCACTCACCAGCCGAGCCGGACGAGGACCCTCTTCTGCGGGGTGCGGCGGCGGGCTCGGGCTTGGGCGGCTGGGGCTGCGCGGGCCGGACGGGGGCCGGGGGCTGCTCCTGCGCGGGGGACGGCGTGGTGGCGGAGGAGGAAGAGGAGGACACGGCTCCCCGGGGGCTCCAGTCGGGCTGCGGCGGCTCCGGAGCGGCGGGGCGGGGCGGCTCGGCGGGACCGCCGAGGTCCAGCAGCTGCGGCGGCCGTTCCTGCGGGGCTGCGGCGGGAGCCGCGACGGGCTTCCTCTCCATCACCTCCAGCTGCTCGTCGAAGTCTTCGTCCTCGTCTTCCTCTTCCTCCTCTTCTTCCTCCTCCTCCTTCTCGTCGTCGAGCACAAACTGGTAGTTAAACTGTGGCTGCTGCGGCCGGGCTGGCCCGGAGGAGGAGGAGACCAGGGGCGACTGGTCCAGCTCGTCCATGGTGCCTGGAGCGGGCGGAACAATGAGCGGCGCGGTGGGGGAGGCGCGGGATGCGCTGCCGCCGCCGCCGCTGCGGGACCCGCACTCCGCCCTGTGAGTCACCGCGGGCGCGGTCGCCCCGCCCCCCGCGCGGAGCGACGGCGTTGCCGCCCAATGGGAGCGGCGGGGGCAGCGCGGCCGCCAATGGGGAGCGGCCGCCAATGGGGCGCGGCCCCTCATGAATATGCATTGGGCGTGGCGCGAGCCCGCGGGCGGGGCCCCCAACTCGGGGAAAGTTCGGCGCGGGCGGGGCGGGGGCACGGCCCGAGGGGGTCCCGCCGCCCCGCACCTGCGGGGGCATCCACCGCGCCCCTCCGCCCGCAACGCCGCTTCTTCTGCTGTCTCTGAACGGCCGCCAGAAGCACTCAGAGATTTCTGAAAGGGGAGAGGATGGCCGGGCTCTGGGGACGGAGGGTTCGCTCACCCTGCATGTGACCGAAGGCGTCCCGGGCGTCTCCGCACTGCGGGGCCGAGGGAGGGGAAGGCACCGTTCCCGTCCCGATCCCGCTGCTCGGGCGTCGCTCCGATCACCGCGGGCAGGAACGACCCCTGGGATGGGAAGCGGACTCAGGCAGCGCCTTCCTCTGAGGGCAGTGCGAGTTTAACCAAAACATGATGCAAAAACCTTCCCGAGTCTGAAAAAAAACCAAAAACCAAAAAACCAAAAACGGAGAGGAGACACTGTCAGAAGAGACTAAGTTGTTCAACCACCCGTGTTAGTGTAGGGCCTCCCCCGAGCAGATCTCATCATCTCTTCAAGTCTGCATTTAAATTGTGCAACTTCTGCGGGAAAGAAGGGAAGGGAAAGGACAAAGGAAAGGGAAGCAGAAAAGAAAGGAGAGGAAAGAGGAGAAAGGAAAGAAGACAGAAGGAAAAGAGGAACTGAAAGGAAACTGGAAAGAGAAGAAAGGTAAAGAGGAACTGAAAGGAATAATGAAAGAGCAGTGGAAAAAGGAAAGGAAGAGGAAAAGCAAAAAGCAATGGAAAGAGGAGAGGGAGAGGAGAAGAAAACTTGGCTCCTGCCAGACTGGTGTGGTCTTCAGCTTTCTGCTCAGAGATGGAACACTGGCCAAAGCCCTGAGGGTAACACTTAATTTAACTAAAATAGCATCTCTTTGGGTGCAGTTTCCACCCACACAGCTGCCATGATAAGACCAAAAGGCCTTATAATGCTATATTTAACACTACTCCAACATTATTACGGGTTTTTAACCCACAGATGATTTATTCTCTCACATATGCCTGTATAAAGAGATTAGTTCATGGAAACATTCAGAGCAAGCAGCTGCATGTTCAGTGAGGCACGAGAAGTGAAGGAAAAGCAGCTCTCCCATCACTTCCCTTCTGCCATGAAGGATGCAAAGGATGCAGGGATGGGAAGAGTCTCTGGCATGGAATTGGGGGTCAATCTCCTGCTGCACTCACTGTCTGAGGAACACGATGACAACACACACTGGAGGGCTCTGGGGACCCCAGCCCTGAGGCCTCTCTTGTCTCAGGAAAATGCACTATATTCTTTGCATGAGCTGTCTGCACCAAATATTTGTTGCTGCTCTCTGTATTGGGAAGGCCCTTCTAAAATACCTCATTTTCTAAAGAACTAGAGACCTCCTTCCAACATCCAGTCTTAATTTGCTCAAGGCCAATGTACATCCTTTTACCCCTTCTCCTGTTAATTTAAACTGTTCTTTTCTCTGAATTTTCATTCCTAAGAATATACTTTATGCAGCCCTTGCTTTCCTAAGCCAAGGCTGGAGAAGCTGTGCTGTCACCCTTTCCCTTGCTCCCCCAACTGCCTTTCCCTGCACCCAATCCACTCTCAGTTCAGGCACAGGAAATTCCAGATGAGATTTTTTTTTTTTCCAGGAATGCACAAAGACATCAATATTCCCTATCTCCACCACAAATTACTAGAAGGAATGTGCAGAGTATTTTTATAAACACAATGATGGCAACGCTGTTACCCTATGGGACAAATATTTCCCAGCAGGTGAATAAGCACTTAACAATCTGTGAGGTCTTCTTTGCCCCTCAGATTTTGTATGTTCTTTTAACAAATTATCCATTTCTAGTTTGAAGTCAGCCCTTTTTACAGCGATATAAGGGATCCTACAGCAGCAGCAGGATGGATGGACAGCAAATAAAAATATTCTGATTGAATAAAGTCTTTATAATTTCACCAGCCAATCTACTTTTTGTGTGTCTCGGTTAAACAAGAAAATGGATTTTTAAAATTCCATTAAAATATACCCTAAGGCAACAAGGTACCTTTAAAAACTTGGAAAATTCTGAGCTAGACACAGCACTGAAATTGATTTTAAAATATCTAACTAGGGGGAATTTTGGTCACCTACAAGGTAAAGTCTATAAATAATTTGGCTGATTTTATCAGAAAACTTGGAAGAGTTTCTATCATCAATTAAGGACAAATGAAAGGGGTTTTATTTAGAGACAGGAAGTGACTAAAGGTCTTGGAGGGAAACAGGAAGGGAGTTTCAGATTCCCTGAGCAAGTCAAATTAACAAGCGAGAGGAAAACACACTCTCCAGTAGTGACACTACTGCAAAACCCCCTTTCTTTTAGCTCTTTGCAGAAGTATTTTACAGTTCTGATATGAAAATTGTCAACAAGTAGGGGTATTTTGCAGATATTCAGCAATTCAATTTACAAGCTTGGTTTTCGTGAGCTGTTTTCCTATGGCAAATTTGGGAAGAAAGGCATTCCACGGGTGTTTCAGAATTTCCACTACAGTGCTGCCAAGGGCCATGTGGATTTTTTTCTGTCCAGTCTGACCTTCAGCTTGATCTTACACAGAAATGATATGATATCACAGCATATTCTAGACTAGGATAATAACTGTGATGAGCCAAATGCAGTGTTATCACTTCACAGTAGGATCCAACAGAAAAAACCCCCACATTTAGTCTCAGCTGGAAACTTTAAAGGCTGGATTAAAATTGCGAGGGTGGCTGGATTTCTGCCCCTCCTTTTAAGCTTGGAGGACAATGCCCCAGGTTTCAGGCACCTGTAGATCTTTGTTTTCAGCTCGTGCTTGTGCTGCAGAGCCTTGGGTATTGAGCATATCTGCCTGGCAGGCTTGTCTTTGCCTGAACCCCTGCAGGACTTCTTTTCAAGAGCAGCAGTGGGACACTGTGACAAAATCACTGAGTTGATCGCCACAGATGCAGCATATGGACGGAAAAGGTAAAGCAGTAGAATTAAGGGACTGCCATCTGAACCCCAGTTAGGCTGGCTTTCTCAGAATCTTAAAAGACAATACACAGTCAATGTTATGTCTTACTGACATAGTGACCAGAGATGCCACAAGCTTAACCCTTTCCTATAGCACTTTTATGCTCCTGGATAACCTCCTACCTGCACACGGAGCCCTGCAGAGTCCTTTCCTTCTCTGCCCAGCCAGCAAATGAGGGTTGGACACTGAGGGACCACGCAGTGAATTACTGATGTCCTTAAGTGGGTTCAACATTTCTACTTCTCAGCCCCTCACACTTTTAAGAAAGGCCATTAAATTGTTCACTTACCAGTCTGGCCATACTGCTTCTCACTCCTGAGGAACGTGAGGACCACCAACTCCACTGGACCTAGACACAGAAACCATTCTGTTAACACCTCTTGCAAACAGCTCCAGGTTGTATCAACTACTGTTTCCAACTCATGCTCTCCCCTCCTACTTTTAATTTCAAATCAATATCAGGTTTAGACCTTGGCATGCCTAAATCTATGCCCATGGACATGCCTGAATTCAAACTTTCAGGGGATTTAGGGTTTTGTGTTCTGTGTTCTGTTCTGTGAATACCCCCACGGTAATTAAAAGTCTGCAATGGAATGTTTGTTCCCTGTGTGCCTAGGGCTTCAACGGAGGGAAGAAAGTCCACTGATGCTCAGGACCTTCTGGACCTTTCTGACTGACAAATCTGTGATGTTCAGTTCCCAGGGAGTGAAGCAAGGAGGATGCACTCGTTACATCCCAAATTAGAGCACGGACAGAGCAGCTGTACAATTTACAGGTGTAGGTTACTAGAACTCACACCTCCAACAGCAAGAATGAACTAGGAAATGATGGCATTTTACCTACAGTATTTTAAAAGCTTTTTTAAAACTTAGGGATTTGTTGCCATAATTACATAGTTACAATAATTTGGAATTTAAATTGGTTTGCTTTGCAAAGGGAAAAGTGCATATAATTTAAATTAGAAATCAATTTTTGCTCTTTTTCAGCATTGATATTGACCCAGTCAGGAAAGAAACAACCAGGTAACCAACACCCAGAGTTATTCCCTTGGCTACCAAACGTGCCAGAGGAGAAAACAGACGGATGGCAGCAACATTTTACCAGTCCTGGAGACAAGGCTGATGGCTTCACTGGAGTTACAGAACTTAAACACACAGGCAAAGTGTGCACAGGGAGCAGCATTACTGACCTGAACTGGCTCATGTTTGGAAGGTCCCAGCTGCCACCTTCCAGCACTTTGGGAAGCAGGAGAACTCGGTGGCTGCGCATTCCTTTGGGAGCCAGTAAGTGGTTTCTAAAGCCCGTCTGACATTTACCCAGATGGCAAAAGCAAAGAGGAGAGTGAGAGGTGTGAGAACAACTGAAGATACTCCAGGACAGAGATGCAAACAATGCAGGACCTGAAGCTATAGGAAACCTGAATTTGCTTGTTTTACTGGTTTTGGAACAAGTTTCTGAGTGCTGTAGACAGGGATGTGTTTTAGGTGAGTCATGCCAGTGGAAATCTGAAGGCTACCTGGGTGCAGACAGAGTTTTGGCAAGGGAGAAAAGGCAGATAAATCTCAGAGGATGAATTCTCTCTGACATATCCTGTGAAAAGGAGCAGAAACAAAAGGGAAAGGTCTTGAGAAAACAGCACATGAAAAAGAAGTTACCTAGGGCTACCTTAGTCCCCAAAGAAAATCAAAGTTCGCCAGACTCCTAGGGCATAATGTTTGGCAGGTATCACTTACTCTAAACTATTTTCAGATGCATTTTTTGCAGTGCAAATACAGTTTTTACTCTTCCCATTGTAACATGTAAAAAATTAGCATACTTCAGTAAAAACCAACTACTTGAATACTATGTAAGTCTGCTCAAATTACTACTTCGGCATAGGCTCTTAGCTAAGATTCACTGGGTTTATTCCGTCAGGTAGAAACAGGTTGCTAAAAAGTGCAAGTTTTAATATAGGAGCCTGGAAATAACTAGAACTTGACCGTATCCTGGGTAGAAATGCCTGGATAAACTGGGAAAAATCCAATCAGTCTGACTTTACAGTTAATTAGCTGTGTGTTATTTGTTTCTCATCCAATTTTGCCCACATTAAGTTTCAAAAATAAAACCAGATTTTTGAACTAGCAGTCTTTAAGAGTTATCCAACTAAACTGATGCAACAGAGTTCTTGTAAATGACTGCTGCTTAAAGGAATCAAATCATAGAATCATCAAATGGTTTGGGTTGGAAGAGACCTTCAAACCACCCAGTTCCACCCCCTGCCATGGGCACAGACACCTTCCACTGGATCAGGTTGCTCCACTTCTTTTTTCCCCTTAAAATCCCTTCCTGTGGCTGCTGCAGAACGCTGAACATGGAAAAGCCATTTCTGTATCCCACTACGGGCTAAGAGGGAAGACAGCTGGGGGCAGACATTCCAAGCTGGATGAGTCTTCCAGCTGCTGACCCACAGAGCAGAAAGATCAGCCCTGGCAACTGGCACAGCCTCAAACCCTTCACTTTGGTTCCCTCAGACTAACCCAGCCCAGGACTGGGTGATGCTTCCTGCTCCATATAGCATCCATCTAACGACAACCAAATAAAGATAAACACATTATTCCTAAAAATAGAGCAGCACATCATCACTCATATTCCTCACAAATAGCAAGGGCTATTTAAACTGCTTTGACAATGAAATCAGGTGCCCCCATATAAATATACTGTATATGAGCCATTGGTTCAATTTGAGATCATTTTATGGCAACTGAATGGTATTTAAACCTTCATTGGATTCCTATCAATATGTAACTTTTAAACACACTGAGTAAGGGAGTTTTTCTTCCTCTCTGCTTAGAAATTTCTGTTCAAAATAGGGATTTTTTTTTCCTCTCTGATTAGACATTTCTGTTCAAATTATGGACATTCCAAGTATTTCTGCCTTTATAGTAGGGTGTGGCATATATTTGTTTGGATGGATAAATGCATACCCAAAAACATGAACCAAAAAATGGCACGTACGAAAGGTGTGAGTGGCTGTTTGCCATTAACTGGGCTCAGGCCTCCCATCAAGGCTCGAGCTCAGTGTGTTGCACAACACTGGCACGTTACAAAGTCAATTCCTCCTACACACAGTTCACGAAGCACACTCCAACAGGTGCACGAAAGATGGGTTGCGTAGGGGTGTTTTGGAAAACTGAGGCAACAACAGACCAAAGGGGGCAGTGGAAAAAGAGCACTCGGCTTGTCACCTGCCTTTCCTGGGGAGCTGTTTGCTCCTGTAGATGTTTGGGAGTTGAAAGATCTAGAACAAGCAAGGGAAGACGCATGTGCATTGAGAAAAAAAAAAGTGAAAAATGAACTTCAGCAAGTTAGGAATAACATCCCACACTACTAAATGTAGTCTTGGCAGTCTGTGTTGCATTAGAGGTGGTTGCACAGTCTCTGTGAGTTGTCCCCAGTTGTAAGCTCCTAAGGCAAAGCCCCCTTAATCCCCGATTTACGGAGCAGCACAAGGAACCCTCGATCCGGCCAGCAGCCCCTGAGGCTCGGTGGGTTATAAATACCTCTGCCCCGAGGGGCTGGCTCAAAGCTTCGTCCATCACACTGCTCACAGCTCAGCAGCTGGAGGCACTGCCCAACCACGTGCTGGCACCACGCCGGCAGAGTTCAGAGCAGGCCTCGTTCCCAGGGAGTGAACGGCACGACGCACGGAACGATTTGATTCCACCCACTCTGCGGCATGTCAGCACACGGCTGAGGGGGGTTGAAGTCCTCCCTGAGCCTTGGCAACACACACGTGTGTGGGAGAAGCATTCGCAGCCGTGTCACCTGGGCCAACAGCACATGGCATTGCACAGGATAGGTGGGGCTGGCTTTGGCAATACCTGGATAAGGATCCCACAAGATTATTGCAAGAGAGAAGGCAGGGTGTCGGGGGGAGGTTTGGGGCTCCCCAGTGAGTGGGAAGGGTGGGAAGTGCACAGAAGCTGCACTGAGAGCTGGGCAGGCCCCGGTAGGGGAGGACAAGCCAAGCACTGTCAGTCAGCAGCAGCTGGAAAGAGAGGAAACGGGCACAACAAAATGGCATCTGTATCCCCCAGCTTTGAAACAAGTGGCCTGTGGCCAGATGTGAGAGGGAGGAAAGAGTGAGAGGAATTGTGAGCCCAAATACATAGAAATTGTGGCAGATGAAGACAAAACGTAAAGGGCAAGAAATCCCCTCTTCTAGCCCAAGAACACATGCGGTAGAGAAACGGTGAAACATAATTTCAGGTTACCTTGCTGCACTGAATGTATTAATAGTTTGATTCAGTACTGTTATTTGAAAGGAAGGCAGAAGAAAGGAAAGGGCAGAAAGTCCTCCTTACAGGCAGAAAACCAGGCGAGGCAGAAAACAAACCAAAAAATTCTAATTTCAAGTTCCTTCGCTGCACTGAATATCTATAGTTTGACTCAGCTCTGTTATTTTAGATATACAACTAAGCCTACACATTTTCTCTACTCTCCCTTCTCATTCCAAACTTATTTCTGAGGACTGCTGTTTCTTTCAGGGATGTGCATGTAAGTGTTACTGCAAGAAAATGCAGTGGTTTGTGGGTACCTGAAGGCAAGAGGACTAAAATCTGGTGCAAGATAAATAATGAGGCAGCTGTTACAGTGCTTTTAGTGTGACCAGGACTGACTCTGCAGCCTGACCTTCCACTCTGCTTGTGCCAGTTGTATAAGGAAGGTTATAAGTTAGACAATATTCTGAAAAAGTCATGCACTTATTTATTGAATAATAACAAATCTGAGTCTCTGCATTTATGAATATCACTCAGATTAAACTCCTTACAGACTAAGAATTCACACTCAAATGACTATGAAGCAAAAAACTCACCCACAGATAAAAGCTGAAAAGACATATGAATGCATAATAATAGTAATAAGCAAACCCATTACTATGATTAAACCTTTAATGTGATTAATGTGTTTTGGAAGGATTACACCTAAAACCTCGAAAGCACCACGGGCTGGGGAGGAAAAGCAAAAGGTGTTCAGACTTGGAAATGAGATGCAGCTGTTTAGCTCATCATTTCTTCAGCTGAAGGGAGTATCGCTCCAGTACAGCACAAAAGGGCCTTGCACAGTCTGAAAAATCAAGCAAAGCTTTTAAAGTAATTGCTGTTTGTAATTTTTTTTCTAGAACTGCATACTAGGTTTTGTGCAACGTGCATTTTTAATATCTGGCTTCTCTGTTACCTGTGCCTTTGAAAACAAGTGAATGTTGCTCCTCCCTGTATTTTTCAGAACATAGTGGGATTGGATATGCCCCAAAACAATCTGTAATTTGTAGCTGCAGATTTCATCTAATCTTTGTAGTTGATTCTAAGCTGCAGGTTCTCCTGGTTAAGTCTACATATTTCTAAGAACAGGCAGTTCAGATACTGCTATTCTAGTTCCCACCACACCCCAAGAACTGAAATAGCATCAATTAAAATTGTCATTGACCTCTCGCAGAGCGCTGATATAAGGGCCATTCTCCCCTTGTCCCAGCTGCTTCTTATACAACGGGGTATTTGATTTCCTCGGAACATTTGAGAGAAAGATTAAACTGGCCAATGTTTCCAATTAAAAACAGTTTGTGTTCTACAGTGCCTTTAACCACTTCATTAAATCACTCATTACGTGTCTCCTCACAGCACTATTTTCAGGTCTTTCCTTCAGTCTGTAAATTTTGTTCACTTACGGATCTAATAAAAACATCAGGAAGCTTAAGTTTCATTCATATGCCAGGTATCACAAAGATGTAATTAAAAATCATTCCCAGGATTCCATCTGGCACTTCTATGCTCTGTCAGAGCACCTGATTCCTCTGTAAGTGTTCAGAAGTCTGCAAATCGGAGCAGTTGAGAGGAGCAAACACCTGTGTTCCCTAGATCTCCTCAAGCCCTGGGCTCCTGCTCCTCCAGACCCAGGGCCCTGGGGCCCAGCACACAGCCCGTGTGTTTGCCTGGCAGCACGGTGCTCCTGCTCTCTTTTTGGGAACACTGCCAGCACACTTCCTTGGCTCTCTGGACAGCAGGATGCCAGCCCTGTGTGCCGAGTGTGTGCTGCAGAGCGGACACACTTCAGCTGCTGCACTGGGATGTTGGCAGGAGTGCTCTTGGCAGCAGGCAGAGCGAGCACAGAACTCCCTCAGTGGCTTAGTTGCCCTGGTTGCCAGCATAGTCAATATTGGCCTCAAGGTGCTTCCTCTTGACCTTCACAGCCTTGGGGAATCTCCACTGAGTGCTTTCTCCAAGGCAGTGATTCCCTCACCTTCCCAACTCCAGACTCAGGCTCACCTGAGTCCTCCCTGTCCCACCAGCAGGTATCAGACGTGCCCAGGTAATGGGCAACTCAACTGCATCCACTGACCTTCTCCTGCAAAAATGTCCAGCCTACTGGGAGCATCCCACTTACTTGAGATTTTTTGCCACTTTCTCCCCCAAAAGTACAGGTTTGCTGTCCAAAGTTACACTGGAGTCCTTAACTTTTATGCAAACGCTGTACCTGACTTTATAAATTCAAACACACATTGAAGCTGTCGCTCCCAGGCACTCCTCCCCTAAGAAAACAACATGGAGCTTGAAGAAGCAGATGACAATCAGATGCTAACCCTGATGGCACTTCATATCACTGGGTGAAAGGATTAAAACCAATGAGTTCTCTTCAGAGATTTTCAGCACCAACTGAAAAGACTTTAAACAATAGGCACTAAGTGTGTTCACTCAAAGAAGAACATTTCTTCTTAGTTCTCCTACAGAAATGGTTTTCACAGATAAAGATATTAAGCCTGGTTTTACAGCCATTGTTTGCAGAGAAGCACGTGTGGCTGTGTTTCAATGGAGGGCATAGCCTGTGTTTTCAAACTCTGGTTATATTTAACCAAGTACTGCCACAGGCCTGCAATGCAGAGAGTTTATTCTGAGCACTAAAAGCAGCATAAAATGGGAAAGCTGATACTGGCCTCTTTTTACTGGAAAGTTTGGCTCAACTCCAACCTTCTCTCAGTTTAGGGAGCAGTTAAACTACTTGTCAGCATAAGAAATCAAAATTACTCAGCCACTTTACCTTTCTGGCATCATTTTTCCTTGAGATCTGTTCCCTAGTCCTGTTCCATGTGTCAGTTTTCTGTGCCAGTCTCAGGGTAACATGAAGGGAGTGTGATAAACCCACACACGGTACCTTTGCTGCAGGTACCCTGCAATTGCTACAAATCAATCTTTTTATGGTAGTAAAAGGAGGTGTGGTTTGGTTGCTGCTTCTCAGAGGGGCTTGGAGGAGTTTTCACAACACAGAATCAACACTGCTTTTATTTTAGCAACAAGAGCTGTTCAAGTGATGGCATTTGAGGAATGAGGTCACATATTCAAGCTGTTTAGATACAACAGTGTTTGGAGATGTCAGTCAGGCTGGAAAGTAGATAAAAAGTGCCTCAGCTGATCAGCCAGACATTTCTAGCGCAGGGCATGCACAGGGAACTCCAGCCTGGCACAGAGAGATGCTTTAGAAGCCCTTCACTCTCTACAGCATAGGTAGGAAATACCAATGACAAGACCTGCTGCACATCTCTGAATGCTGCCCTTCATGGCTCGAGACAAAACAGGAGTGTTCTTACCTGAGTCAGTAGTTTTTCACTATTAGGAAAACTTGCAATACAAAATATGCTGCAGCAGGAAATCCTATACAACACATTTCATTCCTATATTGGTGACGTTTACTCAGCAATGTAAAGTACTGATCTGACCTTAGAACTTCACCTAGATATATTTAACAATGTGGAAATTTTGGCTTAACATTTTTGGCCAATGGCACAAAATACTTAAATGTTCCCCTGCATTCATAGAAAGACCAAAATCTACTCCCTCTGAGTGTCCCACTATGTAAAAAAAAGGGGTCAGTGGCTGACATGATCTGAAAGTAGTTGATATGACTGCAATCTCAGCAGAAATGTGCTTGATCACAACCAGACTTAAATCTGATCTTCAGTAAAAAGATCAACAAATGGTTGATAGCCAAGTGGCTCCAATCTGATTTACCATCAGCAGCTCAGCTGAAATCCACAGGAGTGTAAACATTGAGACCACATTTTATTGACTTACAACACCGGGCCAAATTCCTTCACAAATGAAGTCACTTAAAAAAATCATCTCACTTTTCCTAAACACGTGGAGCATGACCAGTCAAATACATGGAATAGACAAGTTCATCCGAAAAACTTAAACTCTGTCTCCCAGAACCCAGAAATCTAATGTTTTTCACTCCTGCAAATGTCTTCTCAATGGTTACTAAGTGATATGTCCTTTCTCAAAACACATTCTAGAAAGAGAATTTGCCACTTCTGTTGTTACATATCTATTTCTGATATGTGTTTCAACTATAATTTCTGTTACAGCAGTGCCAAAAATTAGCCATCAGAACCGCTTCTCTGAAAAATTTCCACTGGCCAAGGCTGACAGTGAAAATATTCACATGCAGAGTTCAGTAAGAGTATTCCCATAAATAAAATAACTCGTGTATAAATGCTGCAGACTTCAGCCAAAAAGACAACAGCACTCAGCACAAACCCACTGCAATTGTCTTTAATACATGCAGGATAAACCAGGCTGTCAGGCAGGCATCTGTATTCAGTTTTTATGGAACTGTTTATGCCAAATATACATCCTCTGCCTTCAAAACTGCAGAATTATTTCCAGGCCTCACTCATCTACCAGATACTTACATTAGGCTTTAGTAATTTACATCATTAGAGAAACATCAACACTGGGCCCTTGGACTGGTAAATATTTCAATAAATCTTATTTTTAAGTTTCTCTCTTCCCCTAAATTGTATTTTACTGTTTGTGTATTGGAAGCAACAAGGCTGCAACAGCAATAACAAAAATTTATGGCACACTTGGATTTGCGTTGCTTCATGTTTGCACAGAAGCCAAAAATGCTCAACAAGCCTCACCTGTACATGTGGGCTGTACTCAAGGAAACAAGCCGGTGTTGCTGAACAGCAGCACTGGGGTGCATAAAGAATGAGCTCCCAAGGGAGGACCTGAATTTCAGGAACCAACCCTGAGAATTTGCTGGAATGCCCGCTCCCATTATTTCTGTACAGTCCCAAGGCAGTGCAGAATTAGCCCCAGGAAGCCAAGAATACTGAAGTATAACTGGAAAATACCACAATTCCAGACTTTTCCAAATGTGATCTGACCAAATCTTTGTTATGTTGAAGAGGAACGAAGATGGATGGGTAAAGCCTTTGGGAGGAACCTGATTCATGGCAGACATGCAAATGCATGACATAAACCTGTCCAGGCATAACCAAAAAACAAGCAGCAAGTTAAGCAGACAATTATTTCACTGAATCCTGACCAAACAATTAACAATTTAGTAACTGTCCTTTCCCCCTTATAGCCCAGGCAGCAACCCCTGGCCTGTAAGACATTCAGTATTCTCTCCAGAGAGAAGGAGGAGCTGTGGAATGTCCAGCTGTAGAAAAGATCAGAAAAGTTTTGCCATGGAAAATGAAAGTACCAAAGGGAGCAGCCAGTGGGTAAAACTGAGACAGTTGAACAGAGTTTCTGCTTGAAAAAGAGTATTTTCATTGATACAATCACAATTATTCTTGTTCAGTTCCACAGTCTATCAATCATCCTTTTCTTTCTCTCCCAACAGTAGACGGGGACAATTTTGTCCTTCCTTTGTTCCAAAATGAAATTAAAGCCTGCCTAAAACAGACTGATTTTTCTTTCAGGAACTTTCATCTTGCTCCTTTGACTTCTGCACAAACTTTTTGATCAAAGCTCCCCCGTCTGTAGAGTACAATAAACACCACAATAAGCTCCCAGAGAAACGAAACCTCTCTCAAGTTGTCCACTAGCAATTTTCAAGGTAGTTTGCTTCCATTGTAACCAATTAGTGGGGTACTAAGAGCACTTTCCCACTTCATGATTTCATGTTATCAGAATGTGGGTGATCTACCATGTCCAGATATCTCATTTCATGGCTGAACAAAAGGTCTTGCAGTCATTCTACACGTCTGAGCCAGAAAATCTGCCATTGCTTCTTACAGGTGCAGTTACAACAGACAGGAATGACTGAGCCCATCTCAGTTATTACCCAGATATACCAGCAATTACAAGTGTTCTGAATTCTTTGTTAATTGAAGGTACATTACAGTTGTGCTATACTCTGTACTGATTTTGGCCAGATCCTCAGCTACAATAAACCAGCACATGTCAATTATGTTAATTAACCCGTGTCATTTAGGCCACTGACTGGAACTTCCTTCTGGATGTGTTGATGTTTTTTAGGCTTGCCCTTGTTTCCTGGGGAGAAGCAGAATCACTTTGTGTAAGTGCAAACAGAGCCATGGCCAGCACAGTAAGCCTGGAATAGCCTCTTCTAAAATCATATATTCAAATCCAACAGCTTTTTAACACAACTTCTGAGCTCACTTCAACACTCTGCCTTCATTCCCTTTGATCCACATCCTCTTCCTCTTTTTCTCTATAGTTATTTTCATCTTCCTATGCTTATTTTCTTTAAATACCCTCGAATCTTTTTATTGTTTTGAAACAAAAGCACAATTTATTTTTTTATTTTGCAAAATACTGACAAAATCTTGGATAGTAAAGGCGACGCCCAGCTTCCAGGTGACAGCAAATCTTGTTCCCCGGCCTTAGTCTCCAGATGAACCCGAGCGCTCAGGGAATCTTTCCTCTGCGTCCCACAGACATTAAATCTTCATGGCTTGACTTCACCATGTGACAAACACATACAGGGCACTACTCTAGACTGACAGGCTTTGCTGTTCTTTCTGCCTCACCCTCACAATGTTATGTTTAACATTTCTCTCCTTGTGTTACCCAGTTAAACCAAGTCAACATACTGTTTATTTTAAGCCTGGATTTCCTGTTCAGTGCCAAGAGAGACCATAATGAAAAGTCCTCCTGCTCTGTGCACATGTGCACAGAGCCCAGGATATCACTCAGCCCGAAGGAACACGCCATGTGAACTTCTCCCAGATATCTCAGGTGCACCCAGCCAAACTCTGGAGCTTGGTTTGTCCATACATTTCCCCCTATTGTCCTTCACACATTTGCACCTGCCAAAGCACATTTTCACACAGTAGATAGACAGCAGCATTCTCAGTTCACAGATCTCCCTCATGCTTTTTCCAAGACTCGACAGTGAAATATTGATCCAACACATGCATTTCCTACAAACATTGGGATGTGGCACAGGCCAAGCTCTCTGCAGGCAGAGTACAAGTACAGCACAGCAGGGAACGTACTCCACAGTTTTCCTTGCAGCTGGAATTACTTGCTAAGCCTGAAGGATAAACTAAAATTCTACATTTCTTAATCTTACCAACAAAAAAAGCTGTCTGTTGAACATACACGTGAATGTCTGGAGGTCTGAAGCCCTCTAAAAATGCAGAGGGTGGGCTAAAGCACTGCAGAAAATGCAGCCTTTTCTCTCCCATGCAGATTACACAAGTTTGAGTGTGTAGAGATGTAGCAGCTTACAGAGGAGCCAGGCAGTCCTGAGGGTCGCAAGCCATGAGGCCAGGCAGGTCTGGGCACTGCCTTGGGCATAAACAGCACTTGGGCACTTTTTTCCCATCCACAATCCAGTAGGAATTGTGCCTTTGAAACTGAAAGGTCTCCTTGTTCCCCCTCGATCACACACAGTGACAGTGCAGGAGCTGAGCACAAACCCCACAGATAATGACTAATATCTAAAACCACCGAGCTCCTTCTCCCAGTGAAACGTGGCAGGTACAAAAAATCCATCTACAGCCTGTCACGGGTGGGGGGGGGACGGGGACGGTGGGGGTGTGTGTGGGGGTGTGTGTGTGTCTGTGTGTGAAAGACAGAAAGGCAAACCACAAAGGAGCTAATTCTTCATCTTTTCTCCTTTTCAGTCATTAGTGGAGCCCATTAAGCCCAGCTCCAACTCCCCTATTAAGGACAGCAGACCCCTGCAGACATAATGGGGGATTGGAATGTGAGGAGCCCCCGGCCCAGCCTGTGCACTGCCATCTGCCACCTCCAGCTTCCTGGGGACAATCTTCCCTCCGGGATCTTGAATGTAGCCAGTCCACTGCTCTCAGCTTCTCTGACTAAGCAGCTTTTGGCTGAGAAAATTTCAGTTATTTCCCCACTGGGACCAAATCTTCAATTCCGAGCCTCAGCATTTCCCAGTTAGGCCCACACTTCCAAATATCCAAGGCCAGGCTTGGCCCTTGGGGGTTAAATGCTGGTGAACAGCTCAGAAGGGAATCCACAACTAAGCTTCCTTTTGCATCCTGAAAGTCAACAAAGGGATGACAGAACACACAAAAACGGACAGAAAACAAACTGATAAAGACACTACAGGATTTAATTCTATTCTCAATAAAATATCAACTAGAGACACTCTGCAAGAATTTACTAAATCCAGCACTAAAACTAACCAGCTTTTTAAGGGTATGGAAAAAGAACCCCTGAGACAGGTGTTCCTGGTGAACAGACTTGGTAGAACCCCACATGCTGTAATTTTAATGCAGAATTGATGATGCTTTGCAACATAATGCATAACTTCACACCAGCTTCGTATTTACTGCCTAAAATACAGGAGTTAAGTCTGCAAGAAAACTTCCTGATACAATCTGTATCAACTGCAGACAGGTTCCCTCTCAGGGTGGAGAACCTGGTGCCAAAAAGTAACTCTCTGTGTGCATGGCAGTAAGGTGGCCAACTTTTGTGGGCTCCTCCAGCCCCGTCTCTCTTTCCATTCTGCGCACACTCTGGTTTGTTTGCAGATGACAGGATTTCTCAGCAACGTCAGAATGCCAGCCACAAACAGCATGTGTCAATAAGAACAATGCAGGAAGTCAGTCTTGCTTTCATGTCACAATCTGGTGGTTTTCCTTCCGTGCCTTTCCCCTGCTCTGCTTTGTGCCTGCAGACTACCCAGCCATTTCAGAGCTGCCTCAGGTGCACCCCTGCTGCGCACACAGCAATGCCCCAAAACGAAAGGGGAAATAAAGGGCATAAATGTAAATACTTGGGTGAAATGGTTCGGCTTCAGATGCACCTCCACAGCACAAGTAAATGCTCAAGGTCCTTCTCTACATTACTGTGGAAAATCTCAGACCTGAGGCAGTTTTAGATCTGTTGGTAGTCAGGGTTGCAGCTCCTCAGCTTAGCAATCAGATTCATTCCCCCAGATATTAGGAGTGCTTCTGGACAATCATACTGTGTCACCTGGTCCAAGAGCGGACAAGTTAAACAGGGCTCTAATGGTCTCTTTTAACATTCAGGACATATGCACACTAGAAAGCCATTTACAGCTTTTTTCTTAATGCTTGTATTTTGGAGTAGAACCGTTGGTCTCTCTGGCACTTTTGACTGCAAATCACATTCCTCAGTACTGATGTCACCATATTAATCAGCTTTTCAGTGCAGCCCTGTAACTATCACTGAGAGCTGCCTCCTCACCATCGCTGAAATGAATTATCTTTGCATCAAGCCTCAGACTGACAGGCAGTGAGGAGAACGACAGACACAAACGGCCCAAGGTAGCCACCCCCAAAGTGCTCTATCATTTACACAGCCTTTCTTTACACACGGAGAAGCAAGAGCAGCCTTGACACACAGCACTTCTGGGGGGTCCAGCCAGCCAGGCTAAATCAGATTCACTTACCAGCTCCAGCTTTGTCTGCAGAACTTGAGACCAAGTGGACAACAACACCAACAGCTCCTCAAGGCTCTGTGCAGTTTGTCCTCTAATGGCTTATTTGGGGGAAGGCAAGAAACTTGTTGCTGGACATCCTTCACAGAGGAGCACAAAGGAAGGGAAGAAGTCATATCTCAATTTCCCTATCCCAGCAGGCTGCTGTCCTGCAGACTATCAATCCAGCCCTGAATATTTATATCTCTGTCAGTCACCAGTCTGTTCTCTCCCAGGCTGCAGCCAAAGCGATTGCTCACAGCCAAGCTGCTGCTGTTCGTCCCTGTCCTTTCCAAGGGCTCCGCTTCCACATCTCTACACAGACAAAGGTCAGGCTGAACAAAGGGAAAATTCACTCATTCTCAAGCCTCAAAACAAGAAAGCAGAGAGATTCACCCACCATCACAAGAACCAAGGGCAGAAGGAGCCATCAGCTGATGTTTTGGAAGAGGAAATGCATTAGGAGGCTATAGGAATGATATGAACACTTTGGTAGCCAAGTGTGTGAGGAGGGTGGTTGGAGCATCTAAGTGACAGAAGTGACATCTACCTGGCCCTGTGCCTGCCAGCTTGGAGGGATCCATCCCTGCCTGATAGAGGGGATGGCTTTCAGAGCAGAACAGGAGCTGGAACTCACCACTTCCAGCACACGGGATGTCACCCTGACTGTCAGCTAACACATCCACCACGTGACTGAGGACACTGGCACGGAAATTCTTGTTGCCAGTGTCATTCCTCTGTTTTGTCATCTCTTAAATTACCATCTGACCACATGGGATAAGGGTCAAAGTTTGAAATCTGCAGCGTCTGTCCCTCTCATTCTTAGCAGGATGTGGGGAATACAGTATTTTATTAATAACACAGAAGTTATCTTGTGAAGAGAGTCCCAGACCTATTCTGTGACTTATTCCCCATAAAAGGGCTAAGTCAGCCTGCTTCCAGGATGGAACTACAATCAGCTTCTCAGAACACTGGGTTTTTTTCCCAAACCTCCCTCTGATTAAGATATTTTACTTATCCAGGATAGTTCAATTTTATTTTAATAAAGTGCCTTCTGAAATCGTTACGGAATTTCCTCCTGCTCTACAGAAGCAGGGCTCTCCTCTCTAATACCAAATACATAGCTTGGTATGTCAATTTTTATTTCCCTCCCAGGCTGACCACAGTTCCTGGCAGTGGCCCAGACCCAAGGACATAATTACTCAAAGAAAATACATTTTCAGCTAAGCACATTCATATTCCTGTGGGTTAGCATGGCTCACAGACTCATGGCAGTGGCACTTGCACAGGAATGTGGCTCCAAGGTGAGGACAGGAATGTCTTTGGAAGGTGACCTTTGAACAAATAGACATTATTATACATACTCTACATTGTTCCCTGGACACTGAAGAACACATTGTTTTGTTAAATCTGAATTACCATTATGAAGACTTTGAAATGCTTGTGCCATGTAGTTCAGAGGAGGCTTCCTGAGTTCCATTAAAAGTAACAAGGAGTGAAAAGTCTGACTCCTAGCATTTTTGTCTCTAACTTTTTGGCTGTCATCTTCTGACATGAGGTCCAACACTTGCTAAATTTCATCCCCAGCCCAGGCCTATGATGGACTTTGGCAGCACCTGCATACACTGCCTATGAGCCATACCTCTCTAGGATATCTCAGCTCTCTATTTGTCTAGATCAATAAACAGAAAAAAATGTTGAGGAAAATAGAAAAGGTTTTTTCCTCCTTTTTTGAAAATAAAAGCCAATATTAAATTACCTGTGTTAAAACAGGCCCTAGGACCATGTTTAGATCAAGCAGTTCTAATAAAGATTAGGAAAAGCTACCAACCAGAAAGCAATTTGTTACCGCTGTTTAAAAGTGGCAAAAAGAAAAGTCTAGAATATAAACTTTAACTTTTTTTCCTGCTTCTGAAGCAAAAGGCAGAATGGGAATGAGTTCAACCTACTCCAGTTACTTCTAGATGACAGATGACTTCATTCATCCAAGCTGTAGCATTCCCTGAGGTTGCCAAGACTCGGAGGAAACAAAAATTTCTTCTGCAAATTCCAGTGCAGATCTGCAGGTTTTGCACCAGCAATGACAGCTCTGCAGAGCCTGGAGTTCCTTCCCTTGGGAATGCTCTGGTGCGTGGGACATGGCGACTACAGACCTCCTGAAAGGCCCAGTGGCAAAGAAGCAAAGGAAAGGAAAATGTCAGTTCAAAAAAGTACTGAGGCTTCACCAACGCTGGCCACATGAACTTCAGCTTTGGTGGTTACAGCCCCAAACAGATTCCAACAATGCTGGTTTTTCAGCGTCTGTGGGGCAGTTTCAGGCCTGTGGTTGTTTTGTGCAAGGGAAACCTCTGCTGCTGTGGTGCTCCTGAACTGGGGAATGGTTTGTGCAGGCCCAAGAGGAAGAAGGCTGCAGTCACATGCGGTGTCACACTGATGAAGTCACGCACTGGCATAACAGCAAGCGTTGTCAGTTGTCAAAGGCCATCTGTAGCCAGCAGACTTAAACTGTCATCCTGGAAAAAGATGCAAACAAGCCTAATGGGAGATTGCATTATCCTCTCCCTGGCATTCAATCAATGAAGCTTGTTCCCTGAACAGATATAGCAAACAAAGGGCCACATTCTTTCATTTGCTTTTCTTTCTTCTTTAAAAAGACAATCATTATTTTTTGGCACTTGTTGTATTTTCGGAATGACAGGAAAAATAGGAAGAACCAAAGAACTCCAGAACCAAAGAGTCACTTGGCAAATGTGGCTTGTGTATAGTTGTTTGCTGCTACAGGAAGAGAGGGATTGCTCCCACAGGAAGAGAGGGATTGCTCCACTGTTTCCAGAACTGACTCACAGACTTCTGATTTGAATCATTTAGGGGGGTTCTACGTAAGCAATTTGACACTGTTTGTGTCTTTCCCCCGGGTTTGGGGGTGGGGGAGTTATTTTTACAGTGTCAAACACACTGTGGGAACTGCCGGAAAAGGATACTAAGTAACAGATCCATTCCTTGGAGCAGGAAATGGAGACACACTTCGGGATGCTGCATTAAGCGCTGCCGGGGAGAAGCAGCGGTGGCTCCCGGTACACTTTGTGTCTTCTGCAGCTGGTGTCAGATTGCCACACCGACCTGCCCCAGAGAGCCAAGAGATGTGCGGGGAGAGGCCACATCCCAGCACGTGTAGGCCCCAGGGATGCAAGAAAAGAAATACTCCGTGCTTCAGGAGGCAGAGAGAAATGTGCTTGCTTGGTCGGTCCTGTGCAGGCAGGGGCCTAAGAAGAGGAGCACTGAGAAGTGAAAAATGAGCCCTGGGATCTGCGCCTGGTACTGATGCAAATGAAGGTGAAACTATACAAACAGCAACACAATCAGGCCATTCATCAGTCCTTCATTAGCAGCTTTTCTTTGCAACTCCATCACCAAAGAAAAAATCCTTCCCCTTTTTGGGAAGGAGCAAGCCGATTGAGAAGAAAGTCTAATTGGTGAGTGTAGAGCATGCACACTGTAAGGTCATTTGTTATGCAAATAGGATGGCCCTGAATCCATAGGTGGTGTTAGTGTAATTCAATTTACACAGCCTTTGTACTACAGGAGCTTACTGAGCATGCGATACGATACGGAATCTCAGCTTGTGGCTAAACAGTGACTGCCACAACCAGAAAAGCTTCCAGCACCGTGCTCAGATACAGATCTACACTCCAGATGAAATCAGAGACATGTCATCAGCTCAGATTTACAGGAAAGGTCAGGTTTCCATAATACTTGCAAATCTAATATGCTGACCTTGCTTATCCACAGAAACACAATCACTAGTGGTGAAAAATGATCACCTTGTTTTAAAGTATTTTACTTTCCTCTAACAATACAGAAGGCTTTCATATCCTATTCCCTCAGACAGGCTAACATTACAGCTGTGCTTTCATATGTGTCTGTTACACTCTGGGTTTACAGAATTCCGTACTGCGAACATTCCTGCCACTCCACATCAAAACAACCTGACTTCAGCTTCTTACAAACCTTTGTGTCAGAATTTTCCGTGCCATTGGCTGACAATCCTGGAGAGCTTTTCAGCAAGAAATGATTCAGCTGTTTCCGAGAAATAAGTCAGAGAGAAAAACACACTGTCATGGTGATATTAAAGATGAAATCTTAAGAGCCTTGGGGTTTTGCACTGGTTTTTTTTATCTTGAGGAACATGAAACTGGTAAGGTGTGCACCTTGTTGTCCTTGGAATAAATATATATAAATATTCCTCGGCAAAATTCTAACTCACACATACTTTGAAGAGTTTCTTGAAGGTAGTTTCTGAATTTCTAGAGATCCCAATGTCTTTTACAACTCTATGCTCTTGTGACACCCCACCTGGAATACTGTGCACAGTTCTGGTGCCCCCAACGTAAGGACATGGAACTGCTGGATCAGGCCCAGAGGAGGTCATGAAGTTGGTAAGAGGCCTGGAGCACCTCCCCTGCGGAGACAGGCTGAGAAAGTTGGGGCTGGAGAGGAGGAGGTTGTGTGGAGACCTCAGAGCAGCCTTCCAGTGTCTGGGAGGGCCTACAAGGAAGCTGGAGAAGGACTCTGTCAGGAACTGCAGTGACAGGACAAGGTGGGAATGGGTTCAAGCTGAGAGAGAGTAGGGATAGATTAGACTAGATTAGATGTTAGGAAGAAATTCCTCCCTGGGAGGGTGGTGAGGCCCTGGCACAGGTTGCCCAGAGAAGCTGTGGCTGCCCCATCCCTGGAAGTGTCCCAGGCCAGGTTGGACGGGGCTTGGAGCAAACTGGGCTAGTGGAAGGTGTCCCTGCCCATTGCAGAGGGTGGCACTGGATGGGCTTTAAGGTCCCTTCCAACCCAAACCATTCCACGATGTAATCAGACAGGCCAAGCACTGCCCACTGGCACAGTGTGATCCCTGGGACCCACTGGGACTTTGATCAGGTGCTGAAGGCTGGGCACTGAAAGAGATGTCAGGCCCCTCCATGCCCTGCCACAGGAACCTCCTCCCCAATGCAAAGACAGCTGTTCTCAGAGTGCACACGGGATTGACACAAGGAAATCACACACACGAAATGAGTAAAATGGGATAAAAGTCATGCCTGCACAGCCACAGAGAGCAGATTCCACATAATAAAGAGTTTCCCTCTTAAAATAAAATAAAGCATTGCCAGGTTACTTAGAAAGATCACAGATGGGGACCTGGGGCAGCACAGCTTATTTCTTACTTTACCTCTTTGTTTCAATATTTGTAACACTGACTAATTCACTACGCTCACTGAACTGCTGATCTGTGGGGTGATGGGGCTGCAGGATTTCTGCACTCAGTCTCCTGTTTTTAACTCCAGGGAGACAGGGAGAAAAGCAGGGGCTGTGTTCAGCTCCAGCTCTTTGGAGGAGTGCCTTGTATCACACCAGTCCTGCCCCCGGACTCACAGAGCAGCCCTGATGCAATTCCAAGTGTGCTTGCATGTCAGCTGGAACAGTGCTGCACAAGTAGGATTAAGGGAAATTAATACTTCAAAAAGAAAGCGCAAAAATACCAATAATCCATCAGTGATTGAAGGATCGCTTCAGGAAAGACAACCCAGCAGCAGAAATATCATTAAATTCTGGGGAGGCACAAGGAGGAACAAAAGAAATTCAAGACAAAAAGGGATTAATCCTTTGGAAGCAGACCAGCAGCCAAGGATCCTTTGGACTTAAGATCAGCCTTAGCCACTGCCTGCATTGCAGAAATCGTATCTGAACAGATTAGAATAAATGCAGATTTCAGCACTGTGGTGCCTGAGCCTGAACACTTGCCAGCCCTGTCCTTGGTTTGACTTCTGCTTAACTCTGGGCCAAGTCTGAAGAGCACTTCTGCAACCCACGGCTGATCAATAAGGATCTTTAATGCATGAACTGCCCTGTTATGAAATACTGTGAGATAACTGGCAAAGGAGACAGACGAACCCAGAGAAGCTGAAGCTGAACACATGAGGCACTATTAATTTATGCAGTGAGTGCTTGTGTGCCTGGCTGTTCCAGACAGTGGATACACAGACGTGTTTCCCACAGTCAAACCCAGGTGAAATCCAAAAGGTAGGTGGAAGTTTGTTTATAAATGGAGGTTATCTCAAGCATCTCTATATCAGAGGAACTACATAAAGATGAGCAGGTCTAGACATTCACAGGTTGTTCTTGTCACTTTGGAAGGGACTAATTCCTTTCAATCAAAAGCTGGGGATACAAAACAACAGGAATCAAAACTGGAGAAACCACTGTCCACGGTGTTCCCAAAACATACACAGGTCCAAATGCAAATCTCTAATTCTAGCTAAAATTAGCACAGCTGATAGTTGTCAGCCTGAGTTTATGTCAGACTCTCCCTTTCCATGAAAGTAAGACACCTTCAGAACAATTCAACGTGCACAGCTGCCAAACCTGTTCAAGCAGGGCTCAGAATGGAACATGAAGTGCACAGGAAGCAAACATGGCGCTTGCTCTGGGGTTTCACAGCCTTTGCATTTCTCTGCATTTGTCATTATTCTCACTGCTTAGGTTGCTCCTTGAAGCCAAATCATAGCTTTGACCATAGTGGGCCTAAAGGACACAAGCTGGGATGAGAGCAGGGTGCTGAACACTGCACAGTTCAGTTCACTCTCTCTACAATTTAAATCCTTACAAATGGGAATGATATGTAAGGTGCAAAATCTTTTCTGTAAAGAGGAGGCAGAGAGACAATGCAGCCTTTGACCAGCCTGAGATGCACTTCTGAGAAAGAGGAACAGCAAGGAACAGACAGTTTGGCTAAGTTTGCTTGGGTTTCCATTTTGTAAGTGAAGCTTACTCACAGTTTCTAGAAAGTTAGCAAACAAGCAAAAAAAAAGGTTACAAAGAAAACTAATAAATATTTCTGATGGGCATTTCAACCTGAAAGGCCATTTACAGAGAGAATGACATGGTCACATGGGCTTTTGAATTAAGAGGCAAGGGTTAAAACCACATGCGAATATAACTGGATTTAAAGTTGGATACCTAATTAAACTCCACAGGTTAGATGAAAAGAATTAAAAACATTTTCTTCCCGTTCATCATTCTCGAGAATTTATTTCAGTAGCATCAAAACAGAGTTCCTGCCATTTTGATACAGTTTCAACATCTCTTTTAGATGGAAAATAGACACAAGACACAATCCCCTTGTACTTTCCCTGCCTAGTTGGTGATAATAGTGCAGCCCTTAAGAAATTCAAGATACTGTACAAAAACTTCCAGCCCCACCTAATATTTATTATTCACAGCTGACAAAGCTTTTCCTATAGGCAGAGAGAACGTTTTCCCTAGATTAAAGAGGGAAGAGCAGGCTTGGGTAGATCCTCAGGGAAGCCTGAGATACACTGTATAGAAAGCCAAACAAGTTTTAAAGGAGCCTGGCCTGTCTGAGCCCCGCAGGCTCTCTGGCTACAGCCATCCCAAAGAGACCCTGCCATGGGCTCTTTTTCCCTGATTCTCGACAGTCTGGTTCAGGGGCAGGTTGGATCCCTGGAAGCTAAACTGTAATTCCCAGTGCAGACACGGCCTGAGGGAGGAAAGCAGTGACTGGCTAAAGCCCATCCATTCAGCCTGTAGTCATAGGGACTGTCCCGGGATTGCATCACTCTTGGTTTACTTTTCCTTTTTAAAAACGGTCTTTTCAGCTGCTGCAGCTCAAAATAAAGCAAAAGAACAGCAACAGAAGTAGAGTGGTTTCTTTAGTGCAGGGACACCAACAGCGATGAGACATCAACAGTTCATCCACAACTCTGATTTCACTGATATCATTAACAAAAATATATTCTCAAACTCAGGGCAGCATGAGATATTTGTGGAAACCAAAATATTTCCATGAAGCGCAGTCCCCCATTTCCCAGGATAAGGAATAATTTACCATGTGCAGTTTAAGAACAAAAATATGAGGCGTACTCTATGTTCATGACAAAAGCTTTTATCTCACAGGGTAAATGGAGATTCCATTAACATACAAAATTAAAGGTTTTCCATTCTGTCAAGTCTGTCAACAGACATCCAGGTGGACAAAAATCCTCCATATTTCTAGCCTAGGGAAAATTCAGACCTAGAACTGAACTTCAGAAATCAAGCTTTCAATGGGATTCACACAGACCTTCAAATAGCCCCTAGATGTGAGGGAAGTTAAAATCCAAATTAAAGCGTCTCTTTTGGGTCCCCTCTATGCCTGAAAATCTCTGCCAGGCTCACACCTGGAGTTAGCTTGTCTTGAAGTGTGGTAGTTCTAAAACAAGCACGAACACTTCCCAGGACCACGCCCAAAGCAATTGGGAGCGGGTCTTCTGGTTTGGGGAAGTGAATGCAGTGCTTGCCAACACCAATCTCACTGGTAGAACTGCAGCAGCTCTGGAAATTATTATGCCTGTGTTCCTTACACTCAACTACTACATCAAAAACTACTAACAGTAATAATAACAACAGTTATATTACTTGTGACTGAAAACGAGAGTAAGGCAAATGAGTAAAAAGCAGTGAATTTCAAACAGTTTCCCAATTACTAGTAAACTCTTTTAGACATTTCAGGTTAAATGATTTTAATATGGCAAACTTGTTTATGGTCATGTTGTAAACTACGGAGAGACTGAAAGAGAAGAGCCCAGTATCTCTCAGTTTATTTGGAATGAACACATGTCAGTGGCTGTACCATCCCAAGGACAGCAGTACTTGACACCTTAGCTGGGTACTTTTGTTCTATCAGATGAAACATTAAGTCTTATTTCCATTGGATCAACACTGTCTCAGCACCAGAGAAATATTTATCCTTCCAGTTTCTTCTAAGATAGTGCAATTATCACTGTAATTTGACACAGGGAGAATGGTAACAGAGACAAATCAGGTCACTTAATTAGCACTCAACAGTGTCATTCCAGGTTAAAACTTTGTTCTGTAAGCAAATATATTTATCCAGCATTTATCTCTATCTTTATCCCAGGAGCCATAAGCAGCTCAACAGGCATATTTGGGAATTGCTCCTTCTCTGTATTTGGGGCTTGAGCAAGTGCAAAGTGATGCACTCCACCAGGCAAGGCAGAGCTATGGCAGTCAGGGCTTCTCCACTGGGGGGCTGATTGAGACAAGGACATTTTCAGTCACAGATGATGCCACCAAGTCCAGTGGGCCACACGTTTTTGCAGGTGGGCCAAGCAGTATCTATATCCAGTGATTTCAGGGCCAGACACACACGGTGTCATGCCTGGGAACCAAGTTTCGTTTTCTCCAGCAGCAAAGCAAGACTGGTATTTACCGCAGAGCTATTACAAGGGTTGCATAACGTTGGCAGAGTGCTGTGAGCATGAAATATGCCTCATATCCTTAAATATGTGACAGATGTACCTGCAGAGAACTCATTAATTCTAATTTCTATTCCTGTTAGTCTAGAAATATTAGCATCTAATTGTTGGTTTCTAAAATATTCTGACAAACTTTTTTTAACTGAAGAACTGTGTCAGCATTTATTTTGGAATATCAGATGGAGTCTGTTCTCTTGTGTGCCCCTCAAGTAATGTGTTACAATAACCTCAATTACCTAACAGCGGGGCCTCAGCAGGAAGGCTTCCTGCAGGCCTTTAAGGAGGAGCTGGGAAGTTTGCTCAGTAAACCTAAATCAGAAGCCTTCTGTGTGACAACAAAATTCAGGATGGACTGCTCTGAACATGAAAGCAAAGCCAATGCATGTGTGAGACACAGACTGTGGCAGTAGTCGGTGCTTTGAGATGTACTGCAGTGCCCACCACGGGGCAGAAGGCCGAGTGTTGGTAGCTGTAACTGCAGTGTTGAATAAAGAAATCCAAAGGAATTTGCGAAACTCCTATCCTTAAAGAGTACGCTAGTAGAAGAAACACCAAATTTCTCTCTTCCGGTGTTTTTTTTCCCCCTGGAAGTCTCAAGCTCAGTTCATTCTACACAATAATCAGAGCCTGGAATTAATACCAGACTAATTGATTGCTGTGTACAGAAGCCCTGCAAAAATGAATCCATCCGTCTTAGCGCCAGACAGAGTCCACCCTCCCAAATGCTGCTTCCCTGGTAAGGATGCACAGAACAGCATGTGGTGTCCTGCCAATAGCATATGGGGACCAGGAATTTACTGTGGGTTTCCCCAGACTGCAGCTTTGGGGACAAAATCTTCTATCAGCTTAGACCTCTCAGCCTGCCTCGTTAGCATCTGGTGACTTGAAAGCCTGGCAGAGGAAAACCTCCTTTTACCAGGAAGATACCAAGAAATGGATGTGCAAAGCACAGCAGTATCTCTGCAAACACCAACTGTATGTGAGAAACTAGACCGTGAAATAGAACACAGCTTCAGCTTTTTCCTAACCCCTAAAACACGGAGATTTGCACCAATTACAACCAAAGATTGGTCACTTACTGGCCAATAGGTCTTTGCAGGTAATAAGCTGTTTAATTATTGAATTATTGGGGGAGGGAGCTACAGAGAAGAGAAATGCACGGAACAAATGTGTGGGAATGTCAACATTTGCATAGTGTGGCATCACAAGCGTGGACAAGAGAAATCCCAGTGTGGGTTTGCTGAGGTGTTTCCCACAGTACCTGATTAAAGCGTATCTGATGACGCAGGGACACAGCGGGGAGGCACTGGATTTACATAGACAAATCAGGGCCGGTTTCCCTTTCTGCTCACCTACTGTTGATGATTTATTTTTTATTTCATTGTTCTGTTAATCTAGAACATAAGTCTGCCTTGCTGAGGCCGAGGCTTGGCTTTGTTCACGGAAGAACATGCTAAACGCTGTGCAGGAAGATTCCTCTTCCAGTGACTCCAAAAGCACTTGCTACTCAAAGGTTTTTCTCCCAAGCGTGCACAGTGAGTAGCAACACTGCACAGGGTATGAGATGTTTCACTGCCACAGTTTTAATTCTCACTAAATATTCACAGACTGCACGTCTACCTCTGACTCCTTTATGTGTGATTAGGTGGTTGGATCAACACAGTGGGTCATCTCGCCAT
This sequence comes from Pseudotriccus pelzelni, assembly GCA_035584735.1. Taxonomy (NCBI): domain Eukaryota; kingdom Metazoa; phylum Chordata; class Aves; order Passeriformes; family Tyrannidae; genus Pseudotriccus; species Pseudotriccus pelzelni. The sequence continues at coordinate 3,951,690 of JAWMRA010000113.1, read as the reverse complement.
GAGTAAGAGTTCACCCTCTGCTCATTCCTACAGTACCTTGCACTCTGCAATTTCACAGGAACTCAGAGTCTCAACTGAGCAGGATGAAAGTCTTTGAGATCTAAGACTTCTAAGGAATAATAACTCTTAAACCTCTAATAATATTTGTACTCTGGGAAACCAAACCAAATTTGGGTTCTTGATTAGTATCAGTGGGAAAAAACAACTGTTTTTTGTGAAACAAATCGTGGTGCCTAAGCAAATACTGCATTTCTGAAGTACTGCTAAATAAGGGAGAAAACCCTATGAAAGGGTAATATGTCACTGCCTAAAGTGTAGCACGGCTGAGGAAATGTTTTGACTTGTCTGGGTGATGGACTTGGCTCAGCCTGGCACATTTCCTTTGGGCCATCCTGGCCTATACTGAGGATTACAAGGAGCACTTTGAAAAGAGGATACATGGAAGAAAAGAGAAAAAGGGGCTAGTAAAGGGTCACTCAGTTTGATAGAAGCCATGGAATAAATGGCAATTATAGACCCTAATTTCATACTGTCAATCCAGTGCAGAACTTTAGTGATTACACCATTTTATGCTCCATGTTAAACATACAGAGGTAGTTAGAGCAACACACTGAAAACATATTCTAAGCAACTCCTGTTCCATGTACTCTGCCTGATTCTCTGTGTAGGACTAATGAAGGATATTCCTGCTACTTTCCCAGTGAAGCTATTAGTATGAATGGGCCCGACTCCCAGTGTCACAGACAGCACAACGCTAAAAGGTTTAATAGGCTGTTTGGCAGGAGACAGACAGAATGGATTCAGCTGCTAAAATGGTGACACTGACACTGTGCCCTTTGTTCCCCATGTTCTTATCTTTCCCCACAGAAAAATCAGTGTTGGATGGTACAAGATGGCAGACTGTGGGTCTCATTCAGGCTGAGCTACAACAGCCCTGCTGCTCAAAGAGGAATTTATTTCCCAGGAATATTTGTAATCTGTTGCTATTAAAGGTTTAATTAAATATAGCTTTAGGGCACTAATTAACACATAATAATTATATCCTCTGACCATCCTCCACACCCATCATCTAGCAAATATACAAGATTAAATCAAAATGAGTGCACAAAGTATATTCATGGCACGGCCTCGCTTCCTTCCCACTGAATCCAGCAATACAGTTCTGAAATAATCAGGCAGAGAACTCTGCCTTAGAGAATAAATTGCCAAAAAGTAAAATTTTGCATCCCCACAAGCTGGCATTACACGCCAGTTTTAGCATTCATTTATGGGTCACAGTTTTAATTCCAGTCCTACTGCCATTTTAAGGCACATGGAATAAATCAGGGAAAGGACACCTCAGTAGAAACGTGAAGACCCATTTGGTACCTGAAACAGTTAAAAAGAAAGATGGGGGGGGGGATAAAATCAAGAAACCCAACCAAACCGAACAAACAAGCAGCAAACCGAACATCAGATTAAAACAATATAAACACTGTGCTTTTCCAACCAGAAAAGGGCCAGACAGCTTTTCGCATCCTTCACAATTACTAGGCCAGAGCACTGTTCCCAGAGTTCTCTATTCCCTCCAGAATGCTTATCTAATCCATTTTTAATCCCTCTGTGTTTTCACCTGAGTGCTGAGAACCAAAGAAAGCTCCCACATCTAAGCATCCCATCTTATTCCCTCCAGTATTTATAAGAGCAAAGAAATCCTTGAACACGTTTCAAAGCATGACTAAGCACAAAAACCATTCCTGACATACCATCCCCTTCACACACTCATGCAATTATTTATTTGCAGCGGCCCAGCCATCTGAAGGCTCTATAAGGGTTTTATTTACCACATGCATTTGTTTCAGACAAGTCACTGCTTTTGAAGCGAAGCCACATCTGGACGGAGGGGTTTTTCCCTCTTGCCTTGGGCATTAGGCTCTGGAATCCTGCAGTGCTTGTCTGTCCCCATCTGCCTCTGCACTGCAAGCAGCCTGCAGACTAGTTTTGGTTCAAATGCCGTCGGTTTGGCGCATTACTTGTAGTTCTATGAATTAATTTCGGAAGGCATTCCAGTGGAGGTCCCCGGGAGCAGAACCCGGGTGACACGGAGCCAACACTCAGTGTCGCACTCGGTGTTCTCGGGCACCACCTGCCGGCACTTTATTGATCCTCACACCTCTGCTCTCCCAACAGGCGCTTTCCCTGCCAGAGGTGGGAGTAGGTCCCCCGCAACGTCCAGCAAAGCTCTGGAAAACAGACCTTTAGATCTAGTCTTCCCCACTGCCGCCCCTGGCAGCTAAAGGTGGCCAGGAAAGCCCACCCACTTCCGCAGGAGCAGAAGGTCCGAGGGAGCACCTTGGCCTCTCATCCCACATAGGAACCTGCAAGCGCCTGCCCCAGCTCTCACACTGCTGCCCAGAGAACAAAACTCAGCAGTGCCAACCTCCGTGCTCAGAAGTTTCCTGCCACCAGCAGCTGAAGGTGACACTTAGTCCAAGCTCCTAAGCCCACTGGCTGCTGTGTTTACGCTGCTGCTCTCACACCTTTACACAGCAGTCGATCCCAAGCCACAAAATGTAGGTCTCGACTGTGAACATGACTCCAAGCCTTGTGGCCATTCTGACCAGCAGCAAAGGCTGTGATTCACCTTCTTAATCAGCGCTAAAAGCGTGTGTTGTGCCGAGATCTGGACTCCAAGCCATGAATCCCTATGTCCCCGAATCCCTGTTTCCCTGCAGCTCGGAAGCACAAGGATGTAATACTCCAGTTCATGCCTATTCCCAGTCCAGACTTATTGTCTCTTTGCAGACAATGGCACCACACATTGTTCTGGAAAGGACAAACTGTTGTTTGTATGGGTCTCTGTCATTCCAAAGACAGCAGAATAAACACCTCTACGAGTCACACATTCCCAGAAAGCACAGGAGAATTCGGCATTGTTCGTGTGTGACAAACAGAATCTAAATTTACAAGTGTACAAATCAAACAGGCAATTTCCAGAAGCATTTTAGAATGAGAAGACCATTGAGCTGTCCCTCTTCAAACAAACCTCCTGCCATATGTAGACTATTGAATGAGGAAGAAATTCAGCTCTGAAATTCTCCGGAGATGACACAAAACTTAATTTAGAAACATTAGCTGATGAAAAATACAAACCTGTTCCTACAACCACAGCTATGAGGACAAATTGCTTATACTCACCAAATGGAAATTAGAAGTCTATTTAATAGCTGGGCTTAGCAGAAGCAAGTGTACAACTATTAAACCCTGTCATACATTTTTTTGCCAAAGGATCAACCCTAAGAATAACTAAACCCACCCTGTAAGTATCTCAGTGCAAAGAGGATTTGGACATGTGCAACTAATGAGGGATGTATTAATCCTGCTGCGTAAGAATATTTATATCCATACCCAGCGCTGAAGGAAAATCCTGAATATAACCCCCACATTCAAATATTCCATGAGCAGCTGCCAGTTACTGATGGCACTTCAGCTCCCAGCCTGGAATGCAATTGTTGGGATGCAAACTGATGCAGCATTACTGGTCTGTGAGTCCAATTAAAGGTACAGACCTGCTGCAAATGAAGGCAAAGCGCTGCTGGTTAAGCAACACATGGCACTGTTCAGAAATCCACCACCATCTCTCTGGTCTGCTCTTCACTGCAGTTTCAAACATCCCAAAGGAGAAAACTATAATCTCCCTTGAACAACACCTCCATAAAATTCACACCAGTAAGAAATGCCTCCTCATAACCAGCATAATTTAACCTTTCTGAGTTTTCAGTTCAATCCTGTTATGGCTGTAAACAGCTCCATTTATTCTTTGGGCTACTCTATTTCCTTCTGCTGAGAAGCTGAGTGAAAAGAAGCTTTTTGTATACTGAAAAAAAAAACAAAACAAGAGACTCCCCTAGAGGAATAAAAAAGGAAAGGCATAACAGCTATACACTGTCACCTGAAGGGCCACTGGATGACAGTCTTTTCTACCTGAAAAATAAAGATATGCCCGTCTTCTGACATTCCTTCTTTTTTTATAAATTCTTGGTTGCTTTCTTGAGCACTCCCTGCTGTTTACTCAGAAACCTCCAGAAATCTGACTGTTACAGCTCAAGGATTGCCTATGATTCCTTGAATTTCTGTACCCTCACCAAGTTCAAAACCAATATTGAACCTTCCTCTTCTCTTTCCTCCTTCCCCACTTGCACACGGGTCTCCTCTTTCGGCTCCTTTCTGTGCAGCCATATACTGTCCCTCTCCACCCTTCCTGTGCTTGAGCCATCCCTTCCTTCGCTGACGAGAAGGGCAACAAAATGAAATCAGCTATTTATGAAACTGATGGTGTGAAACACCCATTTTTATGGAATAATATCACACATTCATGGTACAGAGTTGCAGCTTTCCATCAAATGTGAGATCCTGGTTGCTCTGCCACAAGATATTCTCTGCCACAGAGAAGTGCCTCAGATTCCCAGCACAGAATCACCACCCCTTTCTCCATCTCCCCTGTCCTGCTTTTTCCAAAGCCCTCATTACCTTCCAGGTGACTCTTAACTAACTTTTCTTCCCCTTCTGACACTTCCCACTTACCTCACCGGTCCCTACCCTGATCTAATAAATTCTATTTATTCCTCTTTGGTTCTAAACTCCCCATCTCATTCCGAAGAATTCGCTCTGTGGGCACTGATACAAACTTAGCAAACTGTTCCCATCAAGAGATGAACTTCAAACATGGAGGCACATGTGAAACCTTGAACGAATATTTGTTCCAAAGCAGTGGCAAAGCCACTTCCGCCAGCACCCTGCAGCCCATAGGAGTGCTCCACAGCCCAGCCCAAACACCTCTGTTACATCCCTGTTCTGCTGCTGCCTTTGCCACTGGTTTCACTGGGAAAACATGCAGGATGAGATTATGATTTCTATTACCATGCTGCACAAGAGCCCTGATCAGAAAGAAGACTTCATTTGCAGGGCACTATATATAGAACAAAAGACAATCAGTGCTCCAAGGAATTTGCTGTCTGAGATGAGAGACGACACATGTAAATTTTCTACAAGGGAAGTAATGAGATAATAATACTGGCCAACATGAGAAGTGCTAATCATACAGTTGGGATCAAGATTTATGTTGGCATCACTGTAAGAATCATTCTAGAATTTTCCAAAAACAAGCAAGTTGATCCAAACAATGTAATTCGTCACATTTAAGAAGAAAAATTCAGTTGTTGATACTAACTTTGACTGAAATGCAACTTCTAAAGATTAAGATGCTTTTTTTACTGTATCAGACATAACGCAAAGCTTTTTTTGCACGAAACAGCTAACAGAGAACAACAGTAAAATTTATGTGAAGGAAAACCTGGATCCTTCATAAGATGTGATAAATATAAATGTCGGTTCAATCAATCAATTTTAATTAACTGGAAATCAGAATTGCAAAGACAGACTGCACTAAAGCCTACAGAGGGTTCATGTTCTGCTACTGATGAAATAAAAAGTAACAGCTATTAAATCAAATTATAATGAGGAGGTAATGTTTAGAACTAGGAAAGATTTCTCATCAGTGGAAATCTAAAGAAATGTCAGTAACAAGTCCTCACCTTTCCCAGGGCTGATAATGAGATCGATGCTGCAAATGCCTTGGCAGGAATGTTCATGGAAAGTGTGTGTGGTTGTGCTTTTTGTTCTTTTAACACTTTCTCACTCCTAAAAGAGGATGATCACAGACACCTACGTGTAGGTAAGGGCACCTACATGACTCCTTCAGGATGCCATTCCAGGAGGATATGAACACGTCACCTCATTCAGTCTGCTCACCTCTTGCAAAAGCCAAGGGAAGGAAAGAAACTACTCCAAACGGGAAATTTAGACAGAAGCTTAACTGAAGTGCTTCGAAGGAGCCTCTGGCACCGTTATCTGTACAACAAGGGCAAACATCTTTCCTGAAACATGTACTGATATTCTCCCTCCCCCTTACTCCACCCTTTCTACAGCCCCTGGGAAATGTTTCTCCTCCTACTCCTTACAGTTTCCTTCTGTGTTTTTGTGCTGCTGAACGATGTCGTTGCCTGAGCAACGGCAGCTGCGGAGGGGAGCAGGGCGAGGGGTCTGGCCCAGTTGAGAGCCATCGGCCCCAGCCCGTGCTCTGACCTCAAGACGTGTGACAGCAGCAGCCTCAGGCAATGAACCGTTCAGCTGGGCCAGGTGCCTTGAGCAGGGTCTAACCTCCTTTTTAGGTGCTGGGGATATCACAGCCACCTTATATTTATGTTCAATTATGCATAAAATAACCTAACACTCAACACTGTCAGACAAGCAGTTGTCTGGCTCATCACCACACCCAGGTTATATTCACAATGCAGCCACACCTGTTACTCTTCAATTCTGGTCCTAATAGCACTTAAACATACAAAGTAACTGCTAATCAATCTCTTGAACCAGAATAATCCACCCTGGAAATTTCAGATTATTATGCTGTGTCTCTCCCACCCTTTGCCCTTTTCATTATGTATTTTACAATTCAGAAAAGTAATCAGAACAAAAGTGTCTATCAACGACCTTTGCAGATCCACCTCAATATTTGTACTGTGCTTTCTTTTCATCTTTGCTGTCTGTCTCTTGGTATTTGAGCAATATCTGGGAAAATGAGAATGTAGTCTCGCTGCCATTGCCGTGCAAGAAATAATAATCTCTGCAAGATATCCAGCAAAGATTTCTTTTCCAATATTGTTATATTGGAATAAATCCTTCTTTTTTTTTTTTTTCCCTAAATAGCATTGCGCTTACAAGGTTTTGTGTTCCTACAGTTTATCAAACTCCACGGGTTGCCTCCCCCCTCCCACGATGGTTTATGATTAAAATGACTGTAATTGGCTACTTGCTGCTCTGCTGATTACAGGAGGGAGGGCTGGGCAATTCTTCCTGCTTTTCAGCAATTATCACTCTGAACATCAAGTATGGAATAGTCTGTGCTGACATTTCTTAAATGAGTGTAGCTACTATGACACTACATTCTTTTTTATTGTTACTTTTTACTTCTGAAGTAGAAGCACAGTTAGTTAGAGGTTCCAGTTACACCAAGCATTAATGGTGAGTTACTGGGAAATGATTTGACCTTTTAAATTTCATTTCAGTGTGAGCTTCATTCAGAACTAATTTACTCCAGCTTACCCAACAGCCTTCAGCAGCTGCATGCTTGCTAATCCCAGCCCTTGCACTGTATTTATAGCACTATTTAAAAAAAAAATAATTTAGGCTATATTTATTTTTGTTGAGCAAAAAATAGAGAACAACTGGAGTTAAAGCTTGACAGACCAATCACAAAAACTCAGAAGTTAATTCTTCATTTTTCGCTGTGCTTTCTTCAGAGATAACCTACTTTTCCATTTTCAGCTATCCAGCAGAATAGTCAGAGTGAATATCACAGGAGCAAAATGCAGTCCAGAATTTATGGCTTACTCAATTCAGGCAGGAGCCTTAACTAATGAGGTCTGGAGCACTGTGACAGGATGGCAGATTCCATCAATGAACCTGGAATAAAACTGTCAGGATTTCTCAGTGTAACTGGGAGTTTTAGAACCATCTCTCAAAACAATGTTGATCTATCTAGGACATAAGGAATTGTGCTTGGGAGGTAATTGGCCAGGTGCACCACTGCACAGCTCTGGCTCCAGCAGGGATGCAAATCCAGCTGTCATACCAGAAAAGGGGCTCACAGAGTCATGGAGTTTTGAGAAGGAAAAGGCATAAGGCCAAACATCCTCAGTGGGACTCCTGGATTTCCATGGGATTACAGAGGGATGGAAATAGCCCACATTGACCGTATTAGGTCACCATGCTAAGGTCATTAATCTGCCCTCATGGAAGCACTGCTCCCACCCTGCTGAGATGTAAAGTGTGAGGAGAATTGGCCCATGGGGGTACAAGAAAGATAGAAGAAAGAAGTGAAATAATGGGAAGTCCTTGAAGAAACAACATAAAAAAATTGAATATCCTGATTTCCTTTAAAAGGTCCCAATGAATATCACTTACAGACTCCAATCAGTATGAACTCTCATCAATACATTTACTATTTATCTGTTTAGCAATACAAACCCTTTTATACTGATAACCACATACCTGTGATTCACATTCTGTAAAAGCTGTACCACAAAATTTTATTTGGCTGTGGATAACTTCTGCAAACTTGACTCTCACATCACACAAGAGCTTTGTGATCAAAGCATGCAAAAAACTTAGTTATGGCTATCTCCACTCCATAAAACTTGCCAGAGTAACATGAAAAACCATCTCACAAAGATGAGACTGCAATAAAAATAATATTATCACTTCCTCAAGCTCTAATGAAATTTCTTACTGGGGAGTGGAGCAAAACCATCTTATTTGTGGTGAGGGCAGTCACCTGGAAGTGGATCTTAGATGGGCTTTGTACTGTTTCCAGTGAATAATGAATTAAAGACAGGAGAAGAACAATGAATTAATTTTTAAACAGAACAATTCCATGAAGCTGGAAGAACAGCCTATCATTTCCTCCTTCAGGTGAGTGTCCTGGGTGGGCACTAGGTTATGGAACTAACCTCACATTTCCTCTAAATCCAGTATCTTTAATCTCTCATTCAGTGCTAATTTCTTCATTAAATCAAGGTCTAAAGCTGTGGCTGACCTTTGTGAAGTCTGCAGTTGGAGGCTGTGAGTGCAGCACACCAGTCAAGTAGAGAAATAATGAAATCAGCTGGTCAGAGCTTGGCAATAATAAATCGCACAGGGCCATGATGCTGTGTAACTGTACATTCTGTTCATTCCTCAAGTATTTTACAAACTCACAAACACTTGATTGTATCTTGACCACACTGTTTTACCCAAGTCAGTCAAACACTGGGAAAATGATTAATTCTGATTTTAATTAGTAAATATCAAAAAAGAAATGCGAGTACTGCCAGTATCCAAAATATTTCAGTGAGGTGACAAGACAGCTCTCCTGCTTCTCCATCTGTAAAAGTGGGTAACTTCTCTTCAAAGTTACTGAGATTAAGAACCAATTCCTTACAAAACTGTGTCTCCACACTTGCTTAGGCATTTACAGATGTGTCTAGCTTTTATGAAATTTTACCTCTTCTTTAGACATAACTTTGGATGTTTGAATATTACTAAAATACTACTTGGGTCAAAGCGTATTGTCGCTTTGCTAGAGAGAAGTTTTATGACAGTTCTTATATTTTTCAAGATGAAGTGACTGAAAGTTCTTGAAGTTGCTGAATAAAACATAGAAGTCTAAATCACTTTAAATCCCAGTGGATGATTAACAACTGAGTCTTGGATTAGGAGACACCAAATTCTCATGAAGGAAAAAGAGACACACAAGGCAACACCAGCACGGTCTTCCCCAGAAACAGCTGTTTGCTCTAGAGAATGTTCATCTGACACTGCACCTGCATTGCTTTTCATATGTAGCATGATTTTCTACAACCTCTAAGGAATGTTGAATACAAAACTGCCAGCAAACAAACAGGCCAACAACAGAAGCCTCAGGCCTGCCACCTGACCATGCATTCCTGCTAGAATTCCCTGCTGCACACTGGAAACAGCTAGAAAGAAAAAGACGAAAACCTTGCGGTTTGACCCATCACCATCTTCAGTTTAACAAGGCCTTTCATTTCTCAGCTGCTGCAAACATCAAACAAGAGCCATGAAATCACTCTGGAGAGTGTGGCAGTTACATCTGCACTGCTTTCTTGCATGATGTCAGCTTTCGTGCACTCAGACTGTCAGTGAGTGACCTTTTCATTCATTGTTTTCATGCTTTTGATCAAAATCTGATGTATGTTACACTGTAAATTGAGTTACAACACACACAGTGTATCTGAGGTCAAACATTATAATCAGTGTGACTAGTCAGAAAATGATCTTCTGACACTCACTACATATATAAGAAAGAGCATCAATAGAATTATTACATCCACCAGCAAAAAAATGAAATGAGAAAATTGAACCTGAAGTTTCAGTAGGCATGGCAATGTATCAATTAATATATCAAATAATAATTCCACTTTCATCTAGCATGGACTGTTCATTTTTCATATGAGGCTGTATTACTACTTGTGAGAGTTTCCACCTGCTCTCTGTATTCCTGGCATACAAAGTAGATTTGGCCACCCTTTGGGATCCTTTGCTTATGCCTGGGATTTAATTATACCTCAGGTTTGAACTTCACAATGCAAATTGGTCACAAGTAAAATTCTAGAACTTCATAACTACATTAAATTATACAGTTTGGAAGAGAGTTGGCAACTGACCTCTGCATTCATCGCGTGTGATGCTCCCAGGCTCTGGAAAGAGCTGTCCTATGGGATTCAGCTGCTCTGCATTTCATAATCAGGAAGTTCAGGAGTCTGTGGTCACTTAGATGTTGCCAACCTGAATTAAGGAGAAGATCAGGTGTCAGTAATAAATGTTCTAGTTCTGTTACAGCAGTAATAACAGTCTGGGCAGCCAAAACCATCTCAATCTGGAAAACAATCATTTTATGCTCCCTGCATTCCTTACCAACCCAAGAGTCTGCAACACTGAACACCCTTCAGACACCACTAAACTGGCCAATCTTTGATAGATTTGAACCACTCTCGAGGCAGTAGTTCTAATGCTCAGTAGAATAAGTGTATCCCTAATAACATCTGCATAGTTTACAAGCTCTTCAGAGCAGTAATAATTCAGGAGCATGTGGAAACACACCTCTATGTGGCAGGCATAACTAAAAAAATATTTAACCCTCATTTATTTCAGAAAACATTCTCTATACTTACATATTTAATTTAAGGGTTACACTTACGGGACATGTTATTCTGCATGTTGAAAAGCGAACATGCATAGCTTTCCTTGTTCCTCATCCACACAGTACTTTAAGTATCCATAGACTTAAAATTCTTCTCTTTTAACTGACGTTCTCTTGTGAATCCTAACCTGCAGATTTATCCATATAATAAATATGGTCCAGCAGCTTTTAAAGAGTGCCAAAATGTGTTAAAACTGAAACAAAATAGCAGTAGCTACATCCAGCTTAATTACAGAGATATCTGCTCTCTGGGAACATGCAGCACAGTGACAACAGCAAATGACATTCAGTGTTCTTCCTGTTGATACTGGTTGTGGGCTGAGAGCTAAAAGGAGGCTCTGCCAACAGGCAGCCAGGGAATGTGCTGGTGTGTGACTGCAGTCAGGCATCTTCCCTTGCCTGAGGCTGAAGTATTCCTCTCCTAACAATCCCTCTAGGCCAAGCTCTCATGCTGGCTCTTACAGTGTAATGTGCTCCTTAAACCAGACAATTCCCACAGCAATTCAAGGAGCAGGTGCACACATGTAACCAAGGCCTACCTTTGTTCTAGGCTGACATTTGTTGTGTTTTGGCAGGATTTGTTTGATTATCTTGATAATCCTATTTGTACTATGACTGCAGTGACGGCCTAGCAGGGAAAACCCCCAAAAGACCATGCCTTGCGCAGTCTCTCCCTCCAGCACTACACTAAGGACACACCTCACGTACCGAAGGGAGATGCCTGCCATTCCCACACCATTCCACAGCTTTCCTCTACACTAGGATTTCACTTTAAACAAAATACAAACATGCACACAATCCGACACGGACACATTAAACGTAAAAATAACTGATATTTAGTGGTAAAATCCTTCTCAGCACTGTTTGTGATGCTCAGTGTTTCCCACAGTTCATACAGAGCTAAGAGGATCCTTCACTTGCCTGCTGTAAGTGCTCCCTCTGCTGTTACGCAGACCAACTACCAGAAAACGTTCCATCAGCCTTGTGTCTTTATCACAGGTGAGTTTTCAAACACTCCATCCCGTGAGAAGAAAATAGATACAATTTTCTGAAATTGCTTTTCATGCTTAATCTTCTGCACAAGCAAGTGCTGTCTTATTCCACTCTTCCAAAGTATTGGTGGTGTCATCTAGAATAACAGTGCAGCCAAGGAAAAAACCGCAAACAAACCCACCTTTAAGTATCTTGCATTTGCCCTAAAAAGCTTTTCACTATTCTTATTAAGCATACTGCAGAACTCATTCCCTGATTATAAATCCTAAGACTGAGTTTAAAAAAATAAAGGTGATGAAATTAAAGACATGTAAGAAAAGTAGTGTTTATTTTAATTTAAAAAGCCTAAAGGCCAAAATCCCTGTTTACATTCAAAATCACTTCTGAAACCCACAGGAGCAACAGAATGACTGGGGAGTTGCAGACACTGAAGTTAAGGGCAGTTTACTGGAGCAAGACACAAAAGGCACAGTAGATGCAAATCACCACCTGTGGATGCAGAAACCCTAGTTTTCAGAAATATTGTCTGTAAACTCAAGCACTTTCCTTAGCTAAGTCCAGGCAAGTGTGTGTTAGTCTGCCTGCAGAGTCATTCTGGACCTGGCACTGTGGTTTGCTGCAGCTGCCTGCCCTTGGCTGGGGCTCCTGCTGCCTGAAGAGCTGCTGCTGTTGGGTCTGGCAGTGCAAAAAGAGCCTTTCTGGAAATGCACAGACTCTGGAACCAAGCAGGGCTTTGTTTATTTTCTTGTGGTCTGAGCAGTAAGTGCTGAGGTTGCAGGTTGCTCAAGAGCCAGCCTATGGGGGCTCTGCTAGAAGCCAAGGCCTGCAGAGTTCTCCCATGAAAAGCTGCCCAGTGGGATGCTCCTGCAGCAGCACAGAGGGAACCTGTGTGTGAGGGCAGGGAGAGCTGTCCCTCGGACCTGAGACAGAGATCTCCCTGAGGGAGCTCGGCAGCTTGTGAGAAGGCACAGTGCAGCTCACTGGGAAGGAAAGGCTTTTATTCAGATCACATTATTAACTAGGAGCACTGAATCCAAAGTCATTTATAGGCTGTAATGTGGGTTAAAATTTCAGGTTTGAAAGTTTGTTATTGAAGTTTTGCTGTGTTTACTTTCTTTGCTCGTTTCCTCCAACAGCCCAAACCCATCCTTTTTGTGATGGGTTGGGATAAAAGACAGGGCTGTAGCTCCCAGAAATAAAAATTGTGGCTTTCTAATCCACTGTTAACTGACACAGTGAATTAATGCAGTGTTAGAACATTATTCAACAAAAAGAAGTAATCTTATGAAAAATCAAATACCAAGATTATTATACATTTGTGGTTTTACTACTCCCTTTCCTCACCATAGAACACCACAATGATCATGACCAATGTCCCAGAACACTGTGGGAAAGCAAGTGGTAACATTAAAATCTAACAATTTACTTGAAAATATATATACACATAAAGAATAGGGTTTTTTCCTGTAAGTAGAAATCTGATAGAATGAGAAAATCAAGAAGCACTAGAAGAGATGGTAACCTGAATATCTTGCCTTAAAATTATCTGAAATGTGGCCAGGAAATATAATAACATGAAAAAAACTTGGCATATTTTTATTCACTTCAAATGCTTTTTGTACAAATGTGACCACAAATATCACTGGTAAACCCGAAATAAATATATTGTAGAACACTCATGAAAGAACAGGTTAACCTGAAGAAGACGAGGTATTAAAAACAATCCAGCTTTACTCATGTGTTCTGTAACTTGGTGCTGTGGCTTAACTCCAGCTGGGAACTAAACCTCACACAGCCCCTCACGACCCCCACGGTGGGACGGAGGAGAGAATAAGAAAACCCACGGGTTGAGATAAAAACATGTAACACTTGAAACTAGAAGCTGCTTTTTACTCTTCCACCCTAGAGGAAGTAAAGCATTGTCTACCCACGCTGTATTTAGCAACACTTTGTGCTTGCCAAGGTGGTCATAAAGCATGGCTTGAGAAACGCTGTTCCAGCAGGATGATGTAACTATGAGAACAATGATGATTTCAGCCTCACCACACAAGGTGGTTTAAAACACACAATCTCAGATTAGAGCTAAAATACGGGCTAGAGTTGAAGAACGCTGTTGCTCTCTACAGAAATCCTCCAGCAGAGGGGCACCCATTACACCAATTTAATATCGTACTGTTCTAGGGGAAGGTTTCACCAGTTCAAACAAATCTACACCGGATTATGAAAAAGTATCTCTGAAACCTTTAATATCTTCTCCAAACCAAAAATACAGAAAAGACACACTTCTAGAAATTCAGATACAATGGTATCCTATCTCCCATAACGAGAAAAACAGAGGTCAAGGGAAGGTATAGGGCTTAGAGTTTAAGCATGGTTTTAGTGTAATTGTGTTTGAAACTGTGGCACTGACATCCACAATAAAACGTAAGAAATGAATATTCTAGTAATTACAGTTTTTTAAGTCAAGGAAGTCTGTGGAAATCTTATATTTGTACAGTTTTAAAGTACAGCATAAGAGAGTCTTAAGCAAAACTGGAGTCTGCAACACTGTGAGAAGGGCTGATAGCAAACAAGATATGTCCTTCGGAAGCAGATGTTGATATTGCTTGTTTGGGCTATGCTCATATTGAATTTAAAATTTAATAAAAGAATAAACTCTACGAATGCATTTTTGGTTGTGTTTTGTTTGAAGGGATTTCCTTTGAAGAAAAGGCAAAGCCTCACCGCTTGAGAAGGAACGGAGGATGAGGCTGAGGGTGTTTAAAACATAAAGCTTTTGAAGTGAGAACCCAGAAAATAGAACATCCATGATTTGGGAAGAACTAGTCAAATTAATCAGCGCCCAGAAACAGGAGAGCTGTTCCTGTGTAGCAGTTACCCAGCAGGCACCAAGAGATGAGCTAATGAACTAATTCGTACGTTTTTGTATGAAATTGTTAAAACAGCCTCAGCTGGTATTCATGTATTCAAGTAAGCCTCCATTCTGCTTTAGTCTTTCCCATATTCCATTCATAAGCATAAAAAACACCCAACGAGTAATTTCCAAACCAATAAAAGTGACTCTCAACATTCCTTTATTATTAACATACCCATAGCTTTTCTAATTTAAAAAGATCTTTGCCCTACGAACCCAGATACAAACCTGCCGTCGACCTCAGGGAATCACAGGTGGCTAAGGGGCTGTGAGGTGTTTTTAAACTGCCTCCTCCGAGGCCGGGACATCGAATTCTGGGATGTCACGCTGCAGGACGGACGTGTGCAGCCACAGCTCCCTGAGAAACCCACCGTCCCGGAAACAACAACCCCACCGACAGACACCACACCGACGGACAAAAGTCCCCTCCCTCACGGCAGGGAAGATCCTTGCCGCCCCAGCCGCTGTGAGGGGACGTGTGGCCCGCCCTCACGGCGGCCCCGCCTCGTCCCCTCAACGGTGGAGGCTCCTCCGCCTCTCACGACAGTCCCGCCTCGTACCTCGTGGCATCTTCACCACCCCGCCCCCCCCTCACGCCAGTCCCGCCTCCTCCCCTCATGGCGGCTCCTCCTCACCGTCACAACAGTCCCGCCTCGCCGCGTCATGGCGGCTCCTCCTCCCCTCACGGCATTCCCGCCTCTTCCCCTCACGGCGGCGCCGCGGTGCACTGTGGGAGCCGCAGTTCCCGCCCCTCGGCCCCTCAGCCGGACTACAGCTCCCAGCGCTGGCGGGCGCGGCTCTGCCGGCGGGGCATGCCGGGAGCTGTAGTCCCGACGCCCCTGCCGCCCCGCCCTCAGCGCGCTGGGAAACCCCGTGCGCGCGGGCACAGCGCTCTCTCTGCCGCGGCCGCCATTCCGCGAGCAGCGCGGGCACTCCGCGCCCCGGCCCCGCACAGCCCTCGCCATGCAGATCTTCGTCAAAACCCTCACCGGGAAAACCATCACCCTCGAGGTGAGCCCACGACGCCGCGCCGGGCCGCCGCTGCCTGCCGGTGCTCCGGGATGCGCCGGGAGATACTGGGATGTGCGGGGAAAACGCCGGCCCTGCGCTGCCCGGCGGGGTTCAGGCCACGCCGTGAGGGCCGAAAGGGCCGTGTCAGCTCCGGGGGTGTGCCGGGAGCTCTGCGCGGTCCCTCGGCTTTCCTGGGCTCATTAAAAGGTGAAGCGCGTTTTGACTCTCCTGTTTAATTAAATAGGTTGAGCCTTCTGATACTATAGAAAATGTGAAAGCGAAGATCCAGGATAAGGAGGGTAAGTTCAAGAGACACTTACTGATTATTCTATATTGATAGAAATAAATTATAAGATAAATATTATATGTACTATTTATACTATCATATCAATTCCTATACTATATTTTTTATATATTATATTGGTATGTATCAGTCTTGTGGGTTGATGTTTGGCACAGATGTAATTGTCTGTAGCAATCTTTATTACAGCAGGTTATATATTATTTATTCCCGGTTTGTGTCACCCTTAGGCATCCCTCCGGATCAGCAGCGGCTGATCTTTGCGGGGAAGCAGCTGGAAGATGGACGCACCCTGTCCGACTACAACATTCAGAAAGTGAGTAGGAGAGCCAGGAGCTAGCAGGGTCAGAGCTGAGTCACCTTTGCTGCTCGGCCTCAAAAATGTTTCAAATACCTTCAACCAAATCAATGGATTTAGGGTTGTGTGGCAGTATTGATGCTGGGGGCTTGGGATGTCACCTGAATAGCAAATAATCCTTTTAGAGCTTTCCTAAGCGTCAGGCCCTTGAGGCCTGCTTTCTCTGGATAAAAGGAACAAGCTTGCTTAAATGCTGATTCTGAGCCTATTTCATGTGCCTTACTAACAGGAATCAACCCTTCACCTCGTGCTGAGACTTCGGGGTGGCGCCAAGAAAAGAAAGAAGAAGTCTTACACCACGCCCAAGAAGAACAAGCATAAGAGAAAGAAGGTTAAGCTTGCAGTGCTCAAGTACTACAAGGTAGGCAGAAATGTGAAACTTGATGAAAACTCAGCTCTCAGCAGAGCTTTTAACTGGTCTGCACAGAGCCTGGCATAGTTAATATTCAAGGTCCTTCTGTTTGCAAATATCCCATCTGCTTAATAAAAGACAAACCCACTGTTGCAGTTGGGCACTTCGGAATTTGGCCCCAAAAAACACGATGCATTAACTGTCATACAAACTGCTTTGCCAATGAAAAACAGAATTCTCATTGCTTCTAAAAGCACCTGAGAGATTTTTCCCCGATTGCCCTTGCCAGGTGGACGAGAATGGCAAGATCAGCCGGCTGCGCCGGGAGTGCCCGTCGGAGGAGTGTGGGGCTGGAGTCTTCATGGCCAGTCACTTCGACAGGCACTACTGCGGCAAGTGCTGTCTGACCTACTGCTTCAACAAGCCAGAGGACAAGTAAATGTACCACACAATAAAGAGTGAACTTCTCTACGGTTTAAGGGTCTCTTTCTGTGGTGCTGTATTTCTTCTCTACTCACAAAGAGAAAACAAATCTGTGAAGGTTTGGATGCTGCCAACTGGGACGAGATACTTTGACTCTAAAACTGAAGCAGCAGCTTGTTTTAAATAATAAGGGGTACCAGTTGTGGGGGGGGGGGGGGGAACCAACACTCCAGCTAACCTTAGAAGTGGTCTCTTAACATGATACAGGAGAGTAGTTCTGATCTGGAAAAACAGGAGCTCGGGAGGTCCAGAGTCACGTCTACAAGTGGGTCAGTGAAAGGGGGAGCTGAAATATTGTACAGCACCACTGAGGGAGGGGAAAGAAGATACCTCAGCTATTTTGGATCTAAAGACAAGTCATCACTTATACCACAATGGTTTTACACACCTGAAGTGTGCTTGCTTGGCATGATAGAAAAGCAGAGAATGTCAGATATATATTTATACGTTTCAGATATATTTTATAAGATACATCTGAAATGCTCTGATATCAAGAATAGATATAAAGCAGCTCTTGTGCATCTCTGAAAGTTCATTTAATGTCACCAGTTAAAGGCCAGCCAGGAGTATAATACACATCCCTTAGTGTTCATGTATTCAAAGGTCCTTTAAAATCCTGGGTCCCAGGAAGTTGTCTGTTGAACTTCTGTTTCTTGATAACAAATAATATCATCCCCAATGTGGAATTCCAAATTCTTGTCCAAACTCAAGCCACAATCCATTCCCGCTTTTATTACCTGAGCATCATCTTTATGATGCTTCAGTGATGATAAAGATCCTACAAAGAGAAAATATGTGAAAGGGAGCCCACCAACAGCAGAGCACAGGAGTGGTTTGGTCTGCCCTTCATGCAGAATCCATGTTGTCACGGTGGTGACATTTCCACTTACCTTTCCAAATCACATCCCCACTGCGGATTAACTTGAACTTCATTTTCCTGTCCAGCAGCCCCTTATGCACTCTGCATCCAGCCACTGGAATCTTGTTTTTCCCTACTGTTACAGAGAAGGTGTCGAGAACAGACGCTTCCCCTAAGAGAAAAAAGTTGTACATGGAATTATCAAACTGGCACTAGGTATAAGCAGGCTGCATTTTTCCACTTGCCAAGCTTTATAACAACACAAAAGCAGCTAGAGAGGAGTATAAAATGAGTATTTGATACAACAGGAACACCTCACTGGAGAACAAACTTTAGGCCACATTGTGAGGCAAAAATACGTCAGTCAATGCCAACTCACCTATTGTAGTCTCCACCACAGCTGGGGGCAGTCTGCTATTGAGCTCTTCTTTTAGGTCGTCTATAAGTTTGTAGATGATGTTGTGAAGTTTAATTTTTATTCCCTTTTTATCAGCCAGCTTTTTAATACTGTCATTGGCTTTCACACTGAATCCATATATAACACCTGATAAAGGAAACACTTGTCAGGTGATGACTACGAGAGGGATCACACCTTAAACAGTTAGGAGTGAAACCCTGCAGCATGGGGTAGCAGTCAGCAAACCAAGAAAAGCATTTTACTCCTGCTTCCCTTTTACGGAATTTTACTAAGTTTACAGCATTGTACTGCTTCTGCCACTAAGGCACATCAACTGCTACAGACCTCCTATCAAAATAAATGGCCCAAAGAAGTCCTCGCGGAAAGGCCCCTGATGACAGAACTGGAGGGTTCAAGGCAAGAAATAACATGCAGCTCACAGAAATGACTCAGACCTGCCATTTTTGGGCTGGAAAAACAGCCTGGTTGTTGAAAGTAAGCTGGAAGTGAATTCTAAATCACTCTCATCCACGTGTGGGCTATGGCGGGTCCAGTGACCCACTCTCTGCAGCAGGTGGGAATTACAGGGGACAAACAGGAAAAACTACTGAGTCAGCCTTAGATGCAGTTGCCTCCCTGAGCAAAAGGAAATAATTTTCTAATTTACTTTTCAAGCTCTGCCCTGTCTGTGCATCATAAAGCAACCTGAGAGAGCAGTGACAGTTTAATCTTAACAACTCGACTACTGGCACCAGCTTTTCCAGAGTCCTTCCATTTCCATGAGATTTCCAGCCTGCACCACTTTGATGTTCAAGGAACCATTTTTAAGACACACATAAATTTACCTTATTGATGCTGCTAATTATTACTGAGAAAACAAAACCCGACTGAGGCCTACCCATTTCAATAATTGAATCATTTTAGAACTGTAAGCTGAACTTTAAACACACACCATTAAAGGCTTCAGCGAGACTCAGATCGTTTTCACTGATATCTCCCATTCCAAAGTGGACAATATCCAGTTTACACTCATTCTCACAATCATAGCTGTCCAGAATGTTCAAGATAGCTTCAACAGATCCATCCACGTCACCTGCAGGGACAAATGGAAGCACTGCTGACTTGGCATATAAAGGAACATGGAATAATAACTAAGCGTGTGGCAACTCCATGCTGTGCAACAGGAAGTCTTCTGCCATCTATCACTCTCACTACGTTTTCAGTAATATGTTAAAATTCATCTAACAAGTCTGTTCATTCCAAAAATTAACTGGATAAATACAACAGGACGAGAGGCTCCACATCTGCTGTCATTTTTTGGGTCAGGTTTGCATAGTTTTTCAGCTACTGATGTCACTGCTTGTGTATCACCAAATCTGAGGTCAAACCAAGGTCCTCCTGTCCCCCTTGAATACAAATTGTTCTCCATTTTGCTGCTGCAACACGATTATAGCTGGGGGAGGTGGTTGATAATTTAGATGTACAGAGGTTTATATATGTATATATATATATTTGCATAGGGGATTGTATGGATGGGGTTTACTCCTGAGTTCCTGGGTAAGAGGGTTGGGCTCTAAGTTTTCCTGTGGCTCTGGCCCTGATCACAGTCCCTGGCACAGCAGTGGTGTTTCCAGCTCAGAGCTGTGTGTGACTGAGCATGGAAAGCACAGACACCAGGGTGCAGGGAAGGGACAGCACCTTTAACGATGACGGACAGCGTGTCCTCGGCCACCTCCCTTCTGTCTTTGGGCCTTTGGAACAGCAGGTGCTTGTTGGCCTTGTACAGCACGGCCTTCCTCTGCCTCCAGGTCAGATGGGCCAGCTGCTGTTGCTGCTGCTTGTACTCCAGCCTGTGCTCCTTCTGCTTTGCTTCTATAACTTCCACGTCCTTTTTCAACTTCTCCTGTTGTTCAGCATAGGTCCTCCAATCTATCACTTCGTGTGCCCTTTGCTGGGCAGGGAGACAGAAACGTTACCTTTAAAACATTGCATCAGGAAACTCCACAATAATGCAGTTTCATCCTTTGGCATCTTCTCTACAGGCCACATTTCATTTCTCCCACATTTAATCACAGATTTTGCTACACAGATGGCAGAGAATGAGCACAAGAGCTTCCTCCCTGAGCTACAACATGTTTTTATGGTACCTCTGCATTGCAGAGGAGAATTATCCTTCATTCTTCCACATGGTGTTTATCCAGCTCTCCCAACACCCATTTCAAGCTGTATTTTATGCATATTCTTTTGTCAGGAACTAATTTTCTCACTCTAAAATTGAAGCACTGTGGAGATGAGGACAGTCCAGCAAAGGAAAGGTGGAAAAGAAAGAGGCAATACGCAAACCCTCATTCCTCTTACAGAGCTCCTTGATCCCCATTCTCATCTTTCCTGGGATCATCCAGGTTATTTAGAATGAAAGCTCTCCCTTACTCTGCTACTCAGCTCCTTCCCTGCAGCGTCAGTTTTCCATTAAACAGTTCTTTCCGTACCTCGGATTCCACTTCCAGGATCTCATCTCCTGCCGAGGGGACATCCTTCCAGCCCATGATTTCCACCGGGATGCCTGGGGGAGCTGCATCCACAGCCTTGCCATTCTCATCAAACATGAACCGCACCTTGGCCCAGGTCTTGCCTGCAACCAGAACACAGCCCTTCCTCAGAGTTCCTCTCTGGATGATGGCTGTGGTAAGGGGACTGGCGAAGAGCAGAAGACAAAAATGACAAACAGAAGAAAAGTGACACTTCTCCTGGTCTCCATGGTTAGTGTAGGCAAAACGCAAACCAGGACGGGCCTGTGATCCATCACAGGCAGAACGTTCCCGCTGATAAAATTTTAAAGTGATGTGCAAAACCCCCCAAAACTGCACTGTACTCTTCATTTCTGCAGGGCAGTCCAAAACTTGGCATTTGTCAACTCAGCAACAGACTGATTTTACCTACTATGTGAACGCCCCAGAAAACCCCAAACAACCAATCCCAACAACTTTCTAGAATTCAATTAGTTTTTGAAGAGGGCAGAACACGCCTTGTTCACACAGAACCTGCAAAAGGTCTAAGATATTTAAGAGCAGAATGTCATGTCACACACAACTTGCCAAGAATTGTGTATACATTGTGACTGTTAACTTCATCATTCCTACTGTTTTAATGACATTGAAAAAATACACCTGTTCTCGCATTTTAAACTAACTCCTGTGCTCACAGGACTTCATCTCATTGATAGGGTGAATTTTTCCCCTTCAGTTTAAAACTTCTTTTTCTGGCCCTTGCGCTGCAGAATAACATTTCAAGGCTTTAATTAGACACACTGCAAAGAAACTGTGACAGCTTTATTTAGGAAGGTCCAACGCCCCTGAACAGTATCCTTGTGCTGTTACAGATTGCTCATCTGAAGCTGTGGAGGCGCAGATAACTCACCCTTTGCCTCTGTCTTTGCGAGACTCGATCACGGTGCCCTCGACCAGCCCCGTGGCATCTGCCTTCAGCTCCAACATCTCTGCCAGAGCAACAATGGCTTCGGCCAAAACCATCAGGTTTTCACCCTGCATGAAACCACACAGACAAAAATGCACACAATAAAGGAAGGGCCCAATTAAGGTGAGATCAGAAGTTGAAATCTTGGTGCCAAATTCCCCCACTGACAGCTTGATGACACTTCTGTTGGGCTGGGGTTTTGCCCCCACCCCCTTTTTTCTAATTATGTCTTGTAAGACCACTATGAAACTGTGCTCCTGTGACTAGGCCTGTGTTAGGAAAATCTTTATTTACCCTGGTTTGAATTTTTCCCTTCATGCACAGCATTATCACCAGCCTTGCTTTTGCACTGATTTCATACAATGAGCAAACAGGAATTAGCATTACCCTGAAAAACATCCACTGAACTTACAGAAGAGAGATGAGATATTATTGCTCCCTTAAAGCCTGAGCCTCAAAATACATTTCAGTGTGTTTCAAATAACACTGGTGAGAGCCAGCAGCACTGAGCTCCTGGTGTTTGACACCTTGCCATGTAGAGAAACAACTTATTTTGCAGCTGCCAAATAAAAATGCATCTCTGTGCACATATCAGACACCCACAAACACCACCCTTTTTTCCACCACAACTTTACCTTGAGTGCAGAAATATTTACAGCCTGAACATCACCTCCAAACTCCTCACACACCACATCATGAGCCAGCAACTCCTTCTTTACTCTTTCGGGATCAGCTTCAGGTTTGTCACATTTGTTGATGGCGAGGATAAGAGGAACTAAAAAGAGAAGGAGCAAACTCAGCACCAACCCAACCAAAACCTGCTGTTACTAGCACAGCTGCTAGAAAAGGTAATGGCCGCCTAGAACAAATCACTGCAGGGCAGACAATGACGAGGTACCTCCTGCATTTTTAGCGTGCTGGATGGACTCTATGGTTTGCTCCATCACCCCGTCCTCTGCCGCGACCACCAGGATGACGATGTCGGTGACGTCGGTGCCTCGTGCCCGCATGGCCGAAAAGGCTGCGTGCCCAGGAGTGTCCAGGAAAGTTATCTTTTCCCCAGAAGGCACGTGCACTGTGAACAAAAGGACATGGAACAGCTGAAAATCAGGACTTCATCCAGCTTTTTTGATGTAACCAAGCATCACTCCTTTGAGAACTTCTTTAATACCAGTGATGGATTTTAGGCAGACAGATAATTTGGCCAGGAGGTGGAAGGTGCTGCTAAATCCTCAGGAGTGAGAAACCATCCTGGGATCTTCCTTAATCCAAAAATAGTCTAATTTCTAGTGTGCAGACAACTCACTTCTAAGTTCCATCTAAGTAATTATGACAGTTACCAGCAATAGACATATTACGTTACAGCTTCCTTCTTCACTGCTTACATATCAACTGGTTTTTTGACAACCGTTTCCCCCAGTGAACTGGCAGCAAGTCAGCCAAAGTAAACTCTGTTATCCATGACCATGCACAGCTGGATCTTACCAAGAAAAGCCCCAATGTGTTGTGTGATGCCTCCTGCCTCCATCGAGGCCACCTGGGTTTTCCGCAGGCTGTCCAGTAACGTTGTTTTCCCGTGATCCACGTGTCCCAGGATAGTGACAACGGGGGGCCGTGGGGTCAGGACCGCTGGGTCTGCAGGAGGCCTGCAAGGACAGCACGGATGCCAAAAACACTCCCTGAGTGACGGGCATGCCCACATGGCTAAAGAAGAGCCACTTGCCAGAGCACACTGAACCCCAGTTTTGTGATTCCTCCTCCTCACAAATCCCAGCTGCACCACAGGCAGCCCTCCTAGTGCTCAGGGCTACTGCATTAATACACCGAATTACTGCAGCAATCCAGGGTATCAAAGAACTGGCTTTTCTTCAGAAAATGGCATAGAAAAAGCCCACCTAAAACAAGCCAAATTCAAGTAGCAGTTTTATAGCTAAATGAATCAAAAGAGTAACCTTCACCTTTTCAATATTATCGTATTGTGACTGTATCAGGTATTATCAACATACCATCAAAACAAAAAGATACAGGAATATGACACCTGCAGGATGAAATAGAATATAAAGAGCCAAAAAGAACAGTTCCCAACTTGCCTTTTCACAGCATCTGTGTTTTTTCTTTCCTTTTCCTCTTTCAGTTTTGCTGATTTATACTTCATTCCCGATTTCTGAACAATCATCTTGATGTGGTCTTCATACAAGACGGAATCTGGTTCTAGTGAATCCAGGTTAACGTCTGTGTACAGCAGTGCCTCGTAAATATGGTCTGTGGGGAAGATAAAGGCATTTAACAATCACATCCACAAAAACACGTAGGACAAAAAACCCAAACCCAATCCAGACAGTGTAAGATTTTGTCATGAGTGGTTTACGTCGTGCTATTAAGTCTCATTCACGAAGCACTTTTCCTTTAGTTAGCTTTATCTAAAAGTTCCAGTTACACCACATACTTGCAGAGAAGAACTTGATGCAGAAGGACTTCCAGAACCTGAGTGCCTTATCAAATACTGTAATCTTATTTTTCCCTCAGATTTTCACACCTTACTTTTCCATTAAACCCCCCAAAAAGAAAGCAACGGAAACTCATCTAAACCAAACAGCAAAAGAGTGATTCAAGGGGAAAGGAAATTCGGTAATTCAGATCCTTTGCTGCTTTCTTTGGCATCAGAAACGCAGAACCCATCGTGGTAGTAAGAAATCGTTACGTGTTGACCGAGGGACTGTCACAAATCTATCTCAAAAAGGTATATCAAGACAGAACAGACTTTTCTGCTTCTCACTGATGAGAGGGATATTTGCCAGAAAAAGTCCCCAGCTGGACAGGAAGAGATCGGAGAGATTGGCTCCTTCACATTTAAAAGTCTGGCCTGGTGATTTGGACAGCCCAGCTTTCCTTTAGTCTGCAACTGTGTCTACCAACAGCTCCTCTGGGATGGAACAGCCTCCCTGGCCAAGGGAGGGATCGACAACCAGTAACTAACGCCACTTAAGACACCTTTGCCTTTCCCACTCATGGAAGGGGTAGGACAGCTCTTGCTGTTCCAAACCCCAGAGCAGCCTCTCACCTATGTCTTTGCCCATAGCTCGTGCCAGTTCCTCAATAGTCATCTTCTGCCTTATCTCCACTTCACCTCTCGGCAGCGGGATCTTCTTTTTCTTCTTTTTTGTCTCCTACATGGAATTAGACACGTATATAGGAACACAGGGCTGGCATAAACTAGGGAATGACAAAAACAATATTAAAAAGACAGTGGCCTCAAGCCATAGGAGGTGAACTCATCTTTTTTACTACAACACCAATGAATTTAAATAAATAAATGACTTTACTCATCATAATGGACCTTTAAAATGTATAGCACAGAACACAGTCTTTTTTTATTTTTCAGATTAAGGGCAAAAAAAGGCAACAAAATAATTTTAATTTTGGGTTTTTAATAATTTCTTCCTTCCTTTGCAAAATTCACAATACTACTGGTCTAAGTCACTAATCGAGAGGAATCACAATAAAGTCATACACTGAGTACATTTTGTCTGAAAAATTCACAACAAATTCTCTATATTCACAAATAAAGCTCTTTAGTTTTAATGTAAAAGTTCAGGCTGAGCTCTTGCCCTTTTCACACAAACCCAGTGAGTACTGGGCTTTGGAAGTTACCTCCTTTGTGGCCAGATGTCTGCACTGTGCTAAGGCAGCACCAGTTATTCCGTGCTTTTGCCAGAGCTGTGGGCGCAGCAGGACGGAGCCCAGGGGGTGTGCAGAGGCCTGCACAGGCTTCCATTGTGCCCCCCAAACCTTCCTGCAGGACAGGGCACGGAGCTGCCTGCAGGCACCACGGAGCTGCACCAGGCTCTCCAACCTCAGCACCAGCCCTCGGTTCATCTCCTCACTGCAAACACAAAGGGCACACTGAGACCAGGAGCTGAAACACATCCTTCCTCGGGATAAAATAGACAAGAACACAAGGCACAAATGTTATGTTTCCAACAGGCTTTTTAACACTTAAAGAAGTGAACTATTTAGCAACTGTTCCAGTTTTTCCATTTCCTTCAGCGCTTCCCCTTTCCCCACTGCCCCACTGCAGACACACAGATCTGCTAAGAGCTTACAGACCTTTCTCCACTGATCTCTGATATAAACTACTAAACCCTCCATTTCGGGTTCTTTGACATCTGGTAGAAGAAAAGGAAATTTGCACTCCCTGTGCTACACTGACAGAATTATGCAGGTACAATCTACCTCTCTAAGGCAGTGAAACACACCTGCAAAATGCTCTTTACCCGAGCATTTAATGGGAGAAGCTCCACTCCAAGAGCACAGCACTGCAGTAACACCAGCCCTGGGTGTGGACAGAGATATCCTTTGAGGCTAAACCCTGGCTCAGCAATTAGGCTGCCCAGGATTCTTCTGTCAGATCATCCCACATCTCGGTTTAACCACCTTAGCTTTGGTTTGAGCCATTTTGCTAATTGTTCCACACAGCAATGTCCTCCTTTGAACTTCTGTCGCTCAGAGGTGCCAATTCTGCACTGCCACAAGGTGCCCAGAGAAGCGGGGGCTGCCCCATCCCTGGAAGTGTCCAAGGACAGGTTGAACGGGGCTTGGAGCAACTTGGGCTAGTGGAAGGTGAGGCAGGGAATGCTCTGGGTTTCTCCCAGAAAGGCTGGGAGCCCTTTGAAACCTCCCTTGCACCCGGATACCTGCGAGAAGTGAGCCGATAACAAACTAACCAACACAAAACCAGCTACTTCGGGGTTTTTTCGTTCCCTTAAAGGGGATGAACGTGTAAACCCGAGGAATCCCGGAGCTGCCACAAGACGCTGCCCACACACACACAGTCACCACAAGGCCAAGGCCACGCCGGACCAGCCCGCAGCGGGGAGACCCCCGCGAGGCTCTGCCCGCGGAAAGCCCCTCCCGGCTCCCGGGGACTCCCGCGGCGGGAGCGCCCCCGGCCCTCCTGCCCACCGTCCCGCTTAACCGATACCTGTCAGCCGCAGCCCGCCCTCCCCGCGGTGGCAGCGCCCTTCTCCGAGCCCCCGGCTCGCCCGCCCCGTCCCTGACAGCGCCGCGGAGGTGAGGGAGGGAGGCAGGGCAGGCACTGAGGGAAGCGGAGGGACCGGGCGCTCCCCGCAGCCCCCACCCCGCGCTGCCCCTCACGCCCGGCGCGCCGCTCTCCGCGCAAGCGCCGGGGAGGGGGGGGGAAGCACCGCGCAGGCGCGGCCACAGCCGGGGGCGGGGCCTCGCCTCAGGCGGGCGGGCGGGAAGGGGAACCCCTGTGGGGGGGCGGCGGGGCGGGGGTTCTCTGTGCTTATCCGAGCGTGTCGGAATTTGTTTCATTAAGCGTGTGTGTGAGTAGTAGAAAGTATACATATATCTAAATAAATAAATATCTATATGCACTGGAAACTGCGTGTCGTGGCCGTAAATTCACTTGCGTGCATCTGAGCTGTGCATTTTAACACGCTTTGCCCATGATATGGGGCCTGGGGTAGTTCACGCAGGTAGTTTTATACCCTCCAGAGCTGTACCTACGTGTTTTGCTGCCCTCAGTACCTCTACTACAAGTATTTGCTCATTTACGATGCTGAGTGCTGAAAAGAAAAGTAAGCATTTTGAATTCCTAAGGCAGCACCTGCTGGCGAATGTGCCTTGAATTGCACAGGGCGCTCGAGTAGTTTCTCCACAGGTAAAATGGGAAAAATCACCTCGAAAACGAACCACAGTACATAAAAAAAAAAATTGCTTAAATATCAGAAGTTGTGCAAAAGCATTAAAAGCAATTCCTGCACAAGGACAGCACGGAGCTGCCAGCCAGTCCCATGCCGAGGGCAACACGTCCTGGGACTGCCTCGGATTGACCTGGAAGACGTTTTATTGGAAAGATAAAATTTAGTGTGCGAAACAGCCGAGTTTACAGCAAATCAGCTGTTTGAGTTGATCTTCCATTGGATGCCGCCTGGAAATCTTCCCGTGCGCCGCTGTAAGGCTCTGGGAATTAGCGTGGGATCGATCATATTTTACCCACACGTCTCTTAGCCACGGAATCATCCTGTTTTCATTTAAAGCTTTATTACAGATTGCCCGTTTTCCTGAAGGGCAAACTGAAAACAAATAATTATTGTTGTCATAGGTCGGGACGTTGGTTTGGGCTGGGTTGCCGAAATATTTTCCGCTTAACTCTATGGCTGTTAACGCTTGGGGCTTTGTCCCTTAGTTGGAATTCCTGGTTATTATTGGTTGCCTTTAAAAAAAAAAATTAACAAAAATTTAGGTGTCTCATGAAGTTTACCTTACTTTGATTCTTTGTTTTTAGCTTTCAATTTTTCTTAACTTCCTTATTTAGCAGCAACGTTTTCAGTACAATGTGTAAGCAACGAGCCAGAACCTGAAATTACAGTGAGGACGTGTAGACGAGAATGAATAGGTTAATTTAATCTGAGAGAAAGATCTGTCTCGACACCAACATTAAATCTAGTCCACAGTGGACGTGTGTCGGAGCAGTGTGTAAATCTCTGAGCAGGAATGGTTTTAAGACACATGACCTATAGCCCTGAGCTGTGCGGGAGGGGAGGTGCGGGTGTGATGGAGAGCTCTGTCCCCCGGCCCGGTGGGGCGGGCGGCAGGAGGCTGAACGCCGGGGGTTTGCTCCCGAGTAAGGTCGGCTCGGATTTATCGCCTTTCCCCGCTCCTGGGCGGGCTCCTGCGGCGGAAGGGGCGGTGGGAGGCGATGGCGGCGGGGCCGGAGCTGCGGGAGGCGCTGGGCCGGCGGCTGCGGGACCTGGGCATCGCCACCGTCACGGCCGAGCACCCCCAGGTACGGCACGGCACGGCACAGCCCCCGGAGATCCTGGGAAGGCGGGAGGGAAGCCTGCCTGCCGCCAGGGCACGGCGGGAGAAGGCCCCGAACGGGGTATCCACCGTGATTGTCAATGGGGAACTTGCAACGCGGGGCCTGGCTGAGTGTTTGGGGGGTTTGTTTTGGAATCGCAGTGACTGCTTTTGCCTCCAGATTCTCCCCTTTCCCCTCCAGTTCCTTAGCAGTTTGAGGAGCTCCAATCCACGCCCCTCCTTCCCCTGACATCTGCAGTAGCCAAGCTGCTTTCCAAACTTTTCCTCGCTCCCACGCCACGTCATTCCCGTGTGCGTGCAATGGACCTGCAACCAGCACTCTCAGAGCTGCCTTACAGTGAGATACTGCTGTATGAAAACACAGAAATTATCCAGCAGCAGTCTGTCACATTTCCATTCGTGCTCTCCTCAAATTTCCTCATAAAAGGGTACAGCTTTTAGGCCAAACCGAGCATTTCGTATTTTCTAAATGTTTAACAGAAGGTACCTGCCAGGACACAGCTGGGAGTCTAATGGGATAGAGTCTCACACCCCATTGGTGCTGTTTTCCAGGTGTTCACTGTGGAGGAAATGATGCCCCACGTCCAGCACATGAAAGGAGGTCACAGTAAAAACCTGTTTCTTAAAGACAAAAAGAAGAAAGGGTTCTGGCTGGTGACTGTCCTGCACAACAGGCAGGTCAATTTAAACGATCTGGCTAAAAAACTGGGCCTTGGCAGTGGGAACCTCAGGTTTGCCGATGAGAACTCCATGCTGGAAAAGCTCAAGGTGGGCCAGGGCTGTGCCACACCCCTCGCCCTCTTCTGTGACCAGGGGGAAGTGAGGCTGGTGCTGGACGCCGCCCTGCTGGAAGGGGGCCACGAAAAGGTGTATTTTCACCCAATGACAAATTCTGCAACCATGGGATTAAGCCCCGAGGACTTCTTGAAGTTTGTGAGATCAACAGGCCACGACCCCATCATCCTACACTTCGATGAAGATGTTAAGTAGAGGAAGTTCACTTCTCTACTACTAGACCTAGATTTGGTAGAGAAAAACTGGTGAAGATCTTGTTACAAATAAAACTAGAAAAAAAGGCTTACTCCTTTTTCATATTTTTTTCCAACTGTTTAAGTTTATATTGGATAATCTGTCCGATAATAAAATATTGTCTTTTGAGTTATTAGAAGTTCAGCAATGTTCTTAAAGAGACCTTTGCAATCTGTATGCACTGAGTATAAACTTTAGTGTAAATTAAATCACGTTTCCGCTAGGTAACTAGTAGGTATAAAGGGCATTATTTAAATAATTTTATAATCTTTGTAAATGAAACAGATCAAACTGGAACTTCCCAGGTGCGGGAGTGGCCTTGAAGGTTTAAACTTAACATCAAGAGAGGGGAGCAGTGAAAGCAAGGAGTGGAACCTGAAGGTGATGGGGCTGAAGGCTTTTGAATGCAGCCTAATGAAAACGTCACACAAACCATGACTCCGGGGCAGCCGAGAGCATCAGCACCAGCTGAGGTGAGCAGAAATCAAACCCCCAGGAGCCTGAATGAAAACACAGAGGAGTGGTGTTCTTGGAAGAATGAACAGTTACTGTTCATTCAGAGTAAGGAGAAGTGTCTTCTAGGGCAAGGCAAGTTCCTTCCCCCGCCTCCTTACTGTGGTTTCCTGCATTTTGAAAGGATGTGGCACCTGTTCTCAGAGCTCCTGGCGACAGAATGCTTCACCTTCCAGCAGTTTAGATTCCTCCCTCCACCTTGTCAGACACAAACCAACCCCAGCTACCATGGGAGTCATCTCCAGTGGGAAAGATGGGACTTAAAAACACTGCATCTGTAGGAAGAGTCACTAGAAAGATGTCCAGTAACATATATCTTACCCTCTACCTGCTAGTCTCCCTCCCACTAGAGGTTTTTTCTTTCTTCTACCCCAAAATCCCTTTTCCCTTAAAAAATGAGTATTAGATTTGACCTGTTGAAAGGTTTTAAACCTGCAATATTTTAAATGTGACAAATTGATTTAAAGGCAAGTGCACAATCCCA
Source organism: Pseudotriccus pelzelni (assembly GCA_035584735.1). NCBI lineage: Eukaryota > Metazoa > Chordata > Aves > Passeriformes > Tyrannidae > Pseudotriccus > Pseudotriccus pelzelni. The sequence continues at coordinate 3,920,875 of JAWMRA010000113.1, read as the reverse complement.
GAATCTGCACTGCCTGAAGTGTAACTATTTTCATCCTCAGGGGGGGATCCTGAAACTTGGCAAAAATAACCCCCAAGCAAAACTGAAGCCTCAAATACTAAATTTGTCAAATCTATAATGATTTCCTTTTGTCTTTACTTATGAAATTAGTGTTATTTTGTTTTTTTCATAAATAAAAGTATCAAAATAGTGTACAGTTAAAAGCTACCCAGGTCTACACAAATCCCGCAGAACAAACTACACACGGTCCAGAAAAATTCTGCTACAGTTTTATCAGTTTTTTCCTTCCAGAAGAAATACTCACTGCACACATCACCGATTGACCACGACACCAACACCCTGCCAGTAACATCAGTTTCCAGAAAAAGTGTGTATGAACATACACACAACAAAATAAGAATAAAAATTATTTGGTTTGGCATTTTAATAACATCATTAATAAATGTATACAATGGCAAACATTAAAAAAAAATCAATATGTAAAGGAAATTACAGTTTTAAATAAGAGTTTTTTAAGTTCTGTTTCACACCTAGGTACATTCCTTTAAGGCAGTTTTATTAATATCAAAGCATTATTTACATATACATCATCAGCTACCTCTAAAAAAAAAAAAAAAAATAATCAAATAACACATGAGCTCCTTTGTTAGGCTGCATCATGTCCTGGAAAACATTTAGAAATAATGACACATGTTGGGAATGTTACTAAGTCCTCACAGACTATCAGAAAAGCAAATAAAACACAGACATGGTGTAGCATGGTGTAGCACCTCCTTCCTAACCCGGGCCTGGCAGTGCGGGGTGCGGCAGCTCCAGGGGCACAAAGCTGGGCGTCCAACTGCTGCTTCCCTGAGACTCTGTGTTTCAGGAACTGACAAGTGGCTCCCAAACTGGCTTTTCTACTTTATTTTAAGGGCACAGACTGGGAAGACAAAGGAAGGAAAAAGAAAGCAGATCACAGACCCTCCCAGCTGCTGGACTGTCCTGAAACTCCTCTGCAAAACAAATGCTAGGAGAGAAGCAGATTCAATCCCTGAAAGTGCTCGTGTGTCTCTGCTGCTGCTTTTGGCTAATTTGGCAAATACAATCCCAAATCCCACTCCGGCCTTTGTGCTAACAAAGTGGGTCAAAACCTGCTTAGGATGGCACAGAGGGGCCCTTGCAGCACTTGGGCACCCAGAGCTGACCCGCCAAGGAGAATCCTGCCCCTCAAATCTCCTCCAAGGAACACCCACGAAGGCTTTTGGATGGGCTCATTTCTAGTCCAAGGGATGAGTGAAACAGTAACTGTAAAGTTTGTGACATGTCCTGGCTGGGACCCCACAGATGCTCTGAGAAGGTGTAACAGTGTGCAAAAAGCAAAGTGAAGCTGTGAGGGGTAACCTTGGACACCTTGATGCCTCCAGGGCTGAGCTGATCCATGAGACACCAGGGGATTCCTGTGTGATGGAAACAACACTCCTGAAAACAGTAACACTGTTAAATGGTTTGGGAGTTTGAACTGCATCAGTCCTGCCCTCCGTGAGGGGAACCCACTCACAGGCCCTGAAAGGAGCTTGAACACACTGTTGTTTAGAATTAAAGAGCTATTTTCCTAATATTTATGGTCTTCGAATTCTCTTTCATACCCACCACGCCTTTAGCGTAGATCCTTTAGCTCATTTTAGCATAACAAATATTTCAGAAGGAAGTCCCTTTAAAGAAAAAAAAGCAAAAAAAAAATGTCCCCTTCTAAAGCTTATTGAACTTGCATCTTTTTTCCCCTTTTTGACAGGATTTCATGCCTTTGGATCTGTTGAACTGCATTCAGCAGAGTCAGGTTCACCGTCACTGAGGCAGTGGAGGTCACCTTCTGGACCTGCCTGTTGGACACTCGGAGGTGACACAAGGAATGTAACCTTCTACAACAGGAGTAGGAATGTGCTTATTGGTTCTAATAACATGTAACAATCCAAGCTCCTCTCCATTTCCTTCGAGCTCGCTGCAAATCTTCCCCCACACAAATATATGCAACCACCGAACGTACCAAGAACATCTGTTGACTTTAATAGAAATCAATAACGAACAAACCAGATCTAGTAAAAGATAACCTTCAAGGGAACTGATTGTAAAATGCATATGATATTATTTACATTTCTTTTTGCCATCAAGAAACCTCCTAAGCCACAATCAGCTCATGTCAAGAGACAAACAATAAAAAAAGAATTAGTCCATACACAAACATCGTAAGACAGTCGTAACCTGGAAATGGCATTTCTGGAAAACAGCCTTATATTAAAATAAACGTCGTAGAAAACTCAGACCTGACAACTTCCTGTCAGAAACATCTGAACATACAAATGCAGAGTAACTCTGGGAGGTGAAAAACACAAAGGACAAACAGTTTCTCTATAACACCATTATCCCATGACTCCCACTTCTGTTAGTTCCCCAGCTTTCCCATGGATGTAAACAAATTTTTTCTCTTGCAGTATGCAACAAAAATCAGCATAAACTTTTTCTTTTTTTTTTTTAAGAGCAATTTCATGCAGATTATGCAAACCAAATAAGGCAGTGAAGTGCCAGTAGCTGTGAGGTTTTTGTATCTGTATACAGTCCAGTTCAACAAAATACTACAGCATTTCCTTTAGATTTACAGACGTAAAGAGAAACTGCCAGTTATGGGGGTTTTGGGCTAATTATTAGCATAAGCTTAAGCAAATCAGTGGCTAATTTCAAAAACAGAAGATGAAAGAAGTTTTTTTTTTAATTTTTTTTTTCCCCTGGAGTAATTCTTGAGACCTTAAAATCCTCGGTCCTTAGGGAGATGAGAACTGTCCTTTATTCAGTAGATCTTAACAGTGCAATGTGCAATAATTCCTAAGCCCATCTACACATTTTCGGCAGTAGACTCCAGTAGAGCTCCTTGATTCAAGGAAGGAAGGAAGGTAGGTAGGTTTTTATGTCTTGCCTGCTCTAGTCACGAAGAATGTACAAAATTCCCTCAATTTTTTTTTTATTAATGACTCCTACAGTCGCTGTCTTGTTACTTCAGATATAAAGGCTTCACACTGAGATACTGAAGGACACTTTTCTCTCTGTGTGCAGTCGAAAGGCAGAAAGAGAAAAGAACGTGAGCAAAGCGGCAGGTGTAGAGGCACAACACAGAGGTCAGTACTAACAGAACTAACAGCACTAGGGCATGCACCACAGGGGCTCAGGCAGCTCGAGAGCACACACAAGCATCACACAAAGGCACGGTCCGTGGGGCACTCGACACCTGCGGGGTTTTGTCCCACTGCTCCTGAGGATTTACCTGTTCCCTTTCTAAGAACTGACTTCGGTGCTGGTTCTCAAGGGGATTTCTTTGGACCTTCTTCATGTGAGATGTGGAAAAGTCAAAAGAAATGGCATTTTTACAGGCAAAAGGCTGAATGGGACGAGGCTGCCTCCTGAGGAAGAGCCCGCTGGAGGGCCACTAGTCCTGGCCTAACTAGTCAGTGCTGGCCTAACCCAGTGAGCGCGAGAGAAGCCAGTTAAGCAAAGCAGTATTTACATCCGGTTAATGCAATGTGCTCTGGGTCTGAGATGTAATGCTGTTAGTTTGTTGTAAATGAAATTCATCTCATTTACAGTCTGGGCAGGAAACTCACCACTTGGCCCACAGCTCATGTAGTGGGGAATAGAATTAGGAGCTTTGTTGCTCCCTAGACCTGCTTTTTGAATTTCTGCTTTCTGGGATAGCTTCCACATCTGCAGAGAAAAGCATTTCAGGTTATTCATTGTGTTTATCAGGACATGAAAAAACCCCTCATGCATTAAATACATTCTACTCATTAGGAGAGCAAAAGGATATATAAACACTTCTTTGTTGTTTCTAAGAGGAAAGGACAGAGGAGAGGGACAGAAGAAACTCACTAAAAGCGCCTACTCAGCTGCACTCACTGACATTCACCTCAGCATTTAGAACAGGCATTACTTCCAAAGCACAGTCAGACAGATGCCACTTTCAGCCACACCAACCCTACGTGTCTGCATGTATGGAAAGATCAAACGACGATGAGATGCAACCCCAGCTGAGTGACCCTAGCAGAGAACTCCCCTCGCTGTATCCTGACCTGCTGCACGCTGACAGAGACATTCACATTCCATTCTGCAAACCAGGAAATGCTCTGTGCATGCGACAGCCTGAACATGCAGAATGCAGGGGCTGAGTTCCCCAGGCACTCCCAGCAGAGCATCAGGCAAAGTCTGCACTGGGAGCAGACTACTGAGCCTGCACAACACAACCTTCCTGGCCAGCAGCCATGTGTTTAATCAGTGCCATGCACTCCTAACTGAGCAGATCTCAGGGCAGTAGGGACTGAGGAATGAGCCAGGCATCCACGTGTTTTGGAGCCAGCCATGTGCACAGCTCAGCAGCAGCAGGGATTGGGAATGGCAGGAGTTCCACAGCTCCTTCCACTATTTAAGTGTAAACCAAGAGAGACATCCACAAACTTCCTTGTTCAAGTGTAAAGACCAAAAAGCAGAGAAAAAAATGATGCTTCTGTCCATGAAAACATTTGCTTTCTTTCATATCCAATACACAAATGTTGTAAGTCATTATTCTGAGCACTGAACACTCTGTCACAGGACACTTCCACTGCTGCTGATCAACAAATTTATAAAGCTGTGCAAAGCAGTGGCTTGAGCGGGACAAGGCTGGTGTTCAGCTCCTGGTGATCCCAGACATTGGTCCTCCAGGACACTCCTGCACACCTTGTTCTGCCCAGAACAAGCAGAGTCTCTGCAAGGCCCAGTAAGGAAACAACAGCTCCTGGCAGCACAGTATGAGTTTATGCCAAGTGCTCTGAGAGCCAAGCTTGCAGTTCCTTAAATAACTTAACCAATGTGTGGTGCACACGTTGGGATACCAGCACTCCTCATCTCCAGCACAATTCCAACACATCTACAGGTTAATGGGAGTGAAGGCAAACCACAAGAGCCAAGAGCAGGACACTGATCCCACACAATGCCTCTGGAACAGGCAAAAACCTGCCCTCACTCCCTCTCCCCACGTGGAAATGCAGGGCTCCCTCTCCTGTACAAAGCAGAGCCCTCACACACTCCCACAGGGAATAGCTGCTCTTCCTTGGGGAGCTGTGGATCCCCTGCCCCTCTGAGTTAAGCACTAAGGAATTAAAGCTCGGCCCACAGAGCAGTTCTGTGAGTGCCACAAGGCTGCTGCAGAACCAGTTCAGGGTAAAACCAGAATGTGACATCGGTTATTCTCAGTATTTAACTTTCATTCAGGTTTTTTGTAAGGGATGTAATTTTGGCTCCCACGTCCTCTTGAAGACAAGTGCTCATGTCTAAAGCCTCACGTAGTTACTGCTTAAGTCTGGTACAATTTTAGACTATTCACTGAGAACTTCCAAGCACTTGCAGAGGCAGTGGCATATTAAGTAATAACTTCAACATTTCTCTTCAGCTGCTCATCTAGGACTTGAGGAGTTATTCCCCGAAGCACTCCTGTCCTCCCAAAACCTTGTAAGCAACTCAGTTATTCTTTCTTTAACTACGTTAACATTTTTTCTGTTACTTTGTTACACCATCTTGTTTTCTGCTGTATCAGTGCTACTTCTGCTGAGAATTAAAAATGGATTTTCACCATACTCAAGACGGGATTTTATTCCTACATATCACAAGGAGTCTGTTATTTGACTCCTGATAAAACCAAACCCTTCCCCACAGCTGTACCCCAGACGTGGAAAGGCAGAGCAGACCAAAGGGAAAAGGTGGAAAAGGCCATTTTTTCACGACAAGTGCTGGGTATCACGTGACTATTTATCACCTCTTCATAAGAATTATCATTTCTGTCCAGGATTATGAATGCTCTGTGTGCATATTACTCGGTAATCGATATTTATTGTGCAAACTGGAGGCACTGAATGATTAGACTGTGATTTGTTCCTCATGCATTTATGCCAGGATGTGGCATAAATGGAAAGGGCAAGAAGACACTGAGGTATCTCTAAACGCTTCTTTTCATTTCTCAAAGGGGAAAAAATGCATTTTTACTCCAAGTATATGATCCATGTGTTACCGACACCCCTGAGAGCTGGAGCGCAACTGCCAGCACCGTCCTTTCCCAGGAATGCCGCTCCCGGGACGCAGCATGCGTGTGGTTTAACATGCAGCAGTAACCAAGAGGAGAACATCCCGTTCTTGTGATGCGTGACACACAACAGCACAGCTCACATTATGGAGGCATGCAGAACGTACACAGTGCAATCAAGGTCTCATGCAGGCTTTGGTGGGGTTACAGGTCCGCATTCCAACATGCCACAGTAAACGGCCACCGTCCGCGGGACACAACCACCCACAGACCAACCAGAGAGGGTCTGTTCGCTGGAGGGGAGTTTTCTCTGAGATCCAGTGGGCACGGAGAACACCCCTATGGCATGTTAGACTTGTACATGTGTAACGACACAGCCTCCTTCTCATACGCAGCCGTACTCATACCACAGGGTTTGGTTATCCTCCGACACCAGCAGCGGGGACTCGGCCTCGCCAGTGCTGGCACCGGAGGCAGGGACAGGCTCCCTGGGCAGGGCTGCCCGTGGCTCACCCTGGGCAGGGCTGTGAGCAGCACAAGGCTGTTCCTGGATCCAGGGCACTGACCTAAATGCCGACGGATTTGCCTGCTCGGCTGCTCTGGAGGTAGATCTCTGGGGCACTCCACTGATATTACTGACTAACTCCGTGTTCAGGGATAAGAATGGCTGGGGCACAGTAGAGTATCCTGCGCTGCCATGCCCAGATCCACTGACTTTATCCCAGAACACGCTCATGCTCGGCAAAGTCCTCTCCCCACAACTCGGCCTTTCTGGCCTGGAAGGCCTGGGCACCTCGGAGTTATATACCAAATTATGCGGCGTGGCCTCGCCCTGCGGGACACCCCCTGCTCTGTAGGGCACCCGGTGGGCATAGGGGGAGGAGAACCCGTGTGCTGAGTACTCACTGGAGCTGGCTGAATCGCTCCTGTTGGCCGCGGGCGCTGCCGGATCCACCGACACGGGCGGCCTACTGTCCTTGGACAAGAAGTCATGGATGCTTGTCCTCCGGGTGGTCCCTTCCGCCGTGGAGATGACGCTGCTGGCACGAGGTAAGGTGGCGTACGGATTGCAGTCCCTGGACGGGCGCTGAGACACGGTCACCTGGAGCTTGTCCTTCACTGCCCGGGCCTTCCCCTGGGCTCCGGGCGGGAATTTGATGGGGGAGCTGCTGAAGTAGAGATCGTCAGTCTTACGGAGGCTGGGCCTCACCAGCTGCTCTGGCTTCAGGGATCGGCCCTCGGAGAAATCCACCGTGTTTTTGACACTCAAGGATCTCACGATCCCACACGCAGCACCTGGCTGTTTCCGGAGCCTCTCCCTCCCTGCCAGCTCCGCAGACTCTGACAGGCTCCTCATGACTTCATCTAGAAGGTTCTCTTCACTTGCGGATTTCATCTGTCAAAGCCAGGAGATGCACATTTATAATTTCATGCAATGTTGCAATTGTTAATCTTTACCTTTTCTTAAGCGACTTTTGTGGATGTAAATGCAGAACAATCCTACAAGGATTATTGGATTTTTTTTGATTTCTCAGCTCTAAAAGCAGTATTAAACATGTATAATACATAGACACTTAAAACCTAAAAATCTTTGTCAGGGAGACCACAGGTGAGAGAGATCATTGCAAGTCTCCAACAAAACAATGTAGAATCTCCTCCAGCCCCAGACAACCCCAGTCAGACCAGCTGGGAATGTGTATTTTTCCACGTCACTTGTGTCATCTAAATAAGACAGAGGCGGATCCTTCCTCTTGAGAGATCCTGGTCACACTGACTGCCTGGCTTTATCCTACAGCCCTTCTGGGTTTTGGGCAGATGTACTCAAGAACTAGGGAGGAAGAAAATGGAACACCAGCACAGAAAAGGTGATTTGGGGTGTCTAACAAACTGTCACTGCTTTACAGAAACGTTCTCTTGGTGTGATTCCTCTCAGATTTCAATAAGCTCCAAGGTCGCATTTTGTTTCCCATTAATGTTACAAAGACAAAACTGAAGCAGACAAGAGTCTCCGCAGGGAATGAAGCCGAACATCTTCCTTGCTGTTGATGCAGGACAGATCTGACAACAGCTCCTGCTGAACAGACGTGCTGGACTGGAAGGAGTCCTGGCCTTCCCCCCCGCACTCCGAGTGTCCCGTGCACCAAGGACAGGACTTCCTCACCAACCCAGGGCCCTCTGAAATTCCAAACCACCTGGTGTGTGGTGCAGCAGGTGCAATGTATGAGGACAAAAGTGACCTCGGAATGCAGGAGTGAGCAACAGCCCCACAAAGCTTTACAGTAATTCTACTCACTGTGCCTGGCACTAACTGAGCCCACCGAGAGACACTATGCAGCCAAAACATCCTTCAGACTGACCTCACTGGAGTTACTCTTGTTGCTTTCCTCCAGGAACTGCTGCAGGGTGACCACTTCGCTGCCAGGAGAGCCCATTTTGGCGTGCTTTCCACGGCTCTCCAGCGTTTCAGTTCTCTGCTGGAGCACGGGGCTGGAGCGGGTGGGACCCTTCAGGTACTGGGTGGGGCTGCTGCTGCTGCTGGACCAGGCCTCGTGCTCGTGGAGCAGGCTGAACTCCCCGCTGCTGTGGCTCTGGGGCCTGCTCTGGCTGTTCACTGCACCTGCTGTGGGGCAAGTGGCAGCAGGGATTTCCATCAGAAATACACAGCACGGCTGAAAACACGTACAACCTTGCTCAGATCTGCAACGTTAATTCTATTTAAGAGACTAAACATAATCCAGTTGTCCTTTTTCACTTCATAGAACTGCACTCCCCTGACTTACCTTTTGCAGCTCTTTAAACGTGAGTTTTTTGGAATAAAAGCTACCTTTCATTATAATCTGGGCCTCCACCTACATAACATTACATTCCAAGAGGCTAAGGATACACCTCCACTCCTGTTCGGCACCACTGTGAGGCACATGGCAATGTAATGTTAAAAGAAATACAAAGGACTGAATGGAAAGAAAATATTTTCTCCAACAAGAGCTACTTAGGAATGCTGCTCCTCCAACACTTTCTGCTGTTACTCCTACTTGGTTACAACTGGGACCTGAAGGAAGCACATGGTGTTAAATGAAAATGAATTCCACAAGTCTAATTCTTTTTATTTGTCAGGAACTGTGAATTGCTAAAAAAATACTTAGGGATAATCAGGCATTTCTGACTTCGTGTTACTCTTTAGAAACGAAATGAAGTTTGAACAAAGATACATTGCTTACAGTGGGGATTTCTAAATCGGGGCAAGGAGGGCCTCAAGAAATCTTTTACGGAAGGGAGTAATCAAAGAGATGTAATATAAACTATTAGAAATACTCAGCTAGCATTCATTCCTAAATTTCCAAACAAACAGACACCATTCCATAAATGAAGCCGTGAATATTAAACGAAGTCCTGAGCTGGCAGTGCTCTAGTCGATACAACAGCTAGAACGGCCATTCGATACAAAAATGTATCACAGCTCACCATATATGGAATTTAGAGAATACTGGTCAATCCAGGGATGTTGTTAACCTGGTAAATCCAAACCACACAAAGGTCTCTAGGATGTACCACAGAGGCCATCGTGGCCAGTTGTACAGTACACAGCCCACAGCAGCAGTGCAGGAGGATGCTTGGAGGAAAAAAAAACAAAAAGGAGCAACGTCTCATCTTAAAACAATTTTTAAAGTAATTTGGAGGGAATTCTTATTTTGTCTCACTGTTACCTGGGTTAGGTTTGGTTTAAAATAGCTGGTAACTTAGAAAGTAACACCACCCTTTTAATATCTCTTAAAATCATCAGTTCTAGGAACACCTTTGTTCCCAATCTGGGGAATGAAGGCTCCGAAATGCTTAAGGAAGCACCTGCTGTGGTTTGCAGGGGGAATTTTTTGGCTGCGCGTTTTGTTTGTATTTTTTTTTAATCTATACAGATGACCTTACAGAGGAAAGAATGGAAATGAAGCACGGATGTGAATTCCCCTCCAGCATACCTTTGACTTCATGGAGTGAAGCATTGTTATTGCTATTGCTAGTGGATGTCCTGCCACTATCAAGGCTGGCTGGTCTGGAAGCTGAATGGAAAATTAGGAGACACGGTGGTGAACAAGATTGCAGCAGAGGCCACGGTCCCTTCACATTCTGCTCCCAGAATGCTCAGGCAGGGCATGCACTGACACAGGCCCAGCATGCCCACAGGCAACAAAGGGGTTCTTACAGATCAGAAAGCGGAGGAATTTCCAGGCGGTCCAAGAGGACACTTTGGAAAAGGGCACTACAGGAATAGCACAGTAGAGGGGAGAGGAAACAGAGAGAGAAAGAGAGGGTACATTTAGAACTGAGAGTGGCTGTCAGTGGGAGGCAGGTACAGGTGGGAGCAGGGACATGCAGGGGCTGCTCGTGGTCAGGGCACTTACAACAGATCTGACAGGGAACCTGGCACAGGGCTGGAAGGCCACGAGCAGCAGGAGCAAGAGCATCTGCACAGATAAAGTCCTGCACTCCTGAGCCAATACAAGGGAAATGCTCTGTTAGTAGCCTCAAAAAATGCCTGCTGCTCATGTTAATTGTAAATGTTTACACAGGAGTTAAAACTTCACTTCTAAATAACCTGCTACAGCTTTCACTTCAAAGCTTTGCTCGAAGGAACATGGAATGCTTCTATAAACTACAGTACGTGGCAAATTTAGGCTTCACTGAACAACAAACTTTGAAAACTCAGGCCAGATTGGGATTTGGGGTCTTTAGGATTGAAATGATAACTTCTTTTATTTACTATTAACTCTAAATGGAAGTTAGAACACTTCCCCACGAAGGGGGAAAATGCTTTGATCCTGTACAGATGCACTTCACAGGTACTTTCTACCAGAGATACAGAACATCTGTTTGATGTAAGAGATAAGGAAGAAAAGGAAAGTCTGAAGAAATGATACAATACATTGGAGAGATATGGAAATCACAGAGAACATGCTCATTGCAACCATGTCATTCACTGTATTTTTGCAAACTTTGTTAACATTCACATCAGATATCCTTAATTCATAGAGTTAAAGTTCACATCTTACCATGAACTCTTGATCCTGTACTAGAATCATCACTAATACCTTGGGGACTTACGTCTTCATAGGATGTGGTATCTACACACAGAGACATAAAAGATGATGTAAAACAAAATAAGAGGAAAAGATTATTGAAATACTTATCACTGGCACAACATATTAAAATACTTATCAAAGCAATCCATTTTTTCCTTAGGAAACATTCTGTAGGAAAAACCCTGCAACGTTTTATCACTGCAGTTATTAAACCTATTCATTATCTTAGCGCTGCAGCTCAATTATTAAGATTGCTTTTTGTCGAGAAACTTAAAACATTAAGAAAAATCAATATTACACAGTTACATCACGGTGCAAAAAGCTTCTACCTATACCTTTATTATTTAGCAACTGCTTGGATCTGAAGCCTGTGGAGGAGTTGACAGTGGCAAAGTTGATGGCTGTGGTGGAGAAGGCCATAGCTCCCAATTCCTTCCTCCTTTTACCCGTGGACATATCATCGGGACCCTCCAGATGCTCAGAACTACCTGTCCATTGTCCTCCTGCCAGGACCATGGACTGCACCAGGTCATTCATGGCTGGGATGCAAATGAAAGCAGATGATCAGCGCGGGCAAGGTCCCCGCCCGTTCGCACTGCACATCGCAAAGCTCGACAGTTCTCTAAGCGTTAGAGCGGCCCGGGGCTGGCGGGTACAAACAACGTCATGCAATCGGCTCGGGGACGGGCAGGGGCGTTTACGGGGGTCCTCGCCATGCCACGATGTGCCACGTGTGCGGGAGAGCCTGGACACGCCGCTTGCCATGAGAACATGGGATGAACGGGGAGAAAAGGTGCTCGTACAGCAGCGCCAGTGGTGCCGCAGGATCCTTGTACAGTGCAGGTTACTGCAGGCACACGGGGTTACAGAGCAACAGAGAAAAATACAACAGCTGATGACATTCACCTGCACTGCCCCCAGCTCAGGAAAACTGTCCACCCCTCATCAGAAAATAAAAGGAGACAGAGGAAATCAATACAATGTTCTGGCAACGAGAACTGATGAGTACTTGCAGAGTGACAGACCACCAGAGAGCCTTGCACAATTGCCTACACTTCCTTTAAACAACAAAAAAATAAAATCACAGGGATTTCTTAGCAGAACGTGTCATTTAGAACCGTTTCTGTGAACACAGTGCACTGTAAATTTATATACACATGGGGCCATGTGTATATAGACAACTATGTATACAAATATATGCAGTCACAATGCACTGAATAGATTATATGGATGTGCGTGGGAATGTGTGGGTACATGTGTGGGTGTGTGGGTGTGCACATATATAAAGTATTCAGTGCCAAGGTTTTTATAAAAATAAAAAAAAAAAGGGGGTGGGGAAAAAGTAAAAAGAAAAAGCTCCAGCTCCTTGTACCGTAGCAGGACTTGCACATTGCAAAAGAGGAGGAAAAATACAGCGCAGTCCAGGGAGAGGTTAGTGAAAAATTAGTAAGGAAGCCAGTGTAGCCATTGAGAAGAAGCTGAACTGTCATAAAGTCTTACACATGGAGCGACGGTAGAAGGCCTTCATTTTGTCTTTTTCCTTCGGTCTGTTCCTCAAAAAGGGCAGTCTTTTCAGTGCACCCACTTTTATGTCATAGCATGAGGAAAAACGGAAACAGGGAAATGAAAGAAAAAAAGGGGAGAAGAACAGATGGAAGTTAAATGTTGAAACTAAGGACAGAAATGAATGTCTTGAGCTTAAGCTACGTAGGCTATGCTAAAAGCTATCACTGTCATGCTGCTGGGTGGGCATGAGGGATGGGAACTACCCTGCAACAGGAAAACTGCACTGGGAAAGCCTTCGCATAGGTATGGTGGGCAGTGTAACACTCCCCACTACTCCTCTACTTCAAGAGTTTGAAGCTCTTGGAAAAAAAAAAAAGCAACTTCTTTGCAGGTGGTTACAGAAATGGTCCATTCTGTAATTCTTACTGTGGAAAATAACATTTTCTGAACGTGAAGAAAAATGGAAATCTAAGCACAGCTTCTACTTCCAAATATGTTCACGTCGTTATTTTTTGCGGTTATTTTTATTTTGGTCGTGGTTTGCCCTACACACCTACTAAGACACAATTTATTATCAGTCTTCAGGTCTTGCATTTTGTGCTCAGTAAGAATTTTGCTCATCTACTTGTAGAAAACCCACAGGGGCCTCCTGTTCAATGCACTCTGTGTGCAGTGGTTTTAGTGTCTCACCAAAATGATCTGCTTCAAATGTACAAATTTCTTAGCTGAAAAAAACACCAAAGGAAACAAAACCACAGCAAATCCGAATGTCGCTGCGACGTTTCGGGAGGGCCCAGAGCAAACTGAGGTACGTTCTATGAGAAGAATTACAGAGTTAAAATTACAAACAGTATTAAAGGATGGAGCAGTGCATATATACATATGCATTTACAAGTGCACATGGGGGACCCTGAAGGACAAAAAAATACACCTCCCTCTCCATTGTCTCATGCCGTGTCTGCACCCAGAGGAAGAGGCTCCCAATGCAATGTAACCAAAGAGGTCATTCTGTTCTAGTTCTATTTTTTGGCACCAAGATGGCACATGACTCTGTATCTTCCATAATCCTTTACAGACAAGATACCTCACCCCTTTATAATCCTTTGTAGACAAGATAACTCAGCCCTCTTAATTAAAAACTCCCTAATCTTATTAAAATAGTAATCAGAGCATGTTCAAGAATCACGCGAGTCATTTGTCCTGTCCATTAACAGAGATCACCTCTAAAAGGGCTGATTTATCTGCACCCACCAAGAAATTCCCCTGCAACTACTGATGTTCTGGAAATCCTCCACCAGAACCTCGCCTTTGTCCTGGAAATCCTGCATCAGAACCTGGCCCTTGGTAAAATGCAAAACCTGCTTGAAGGGGGAATCATGTAAGTAATGTCTGCGGAAAATCCAACTCAAGAAATGTCCTGGAATGATAATGATGATTAATACTGAAATGGCAGAGCTACAGCAGAAATTAAGAGTTCTTTCTCTTTTCAATATTCTAAGAGCATGTTCCTGCTTTCTGAGCTGAGAAGGAATGATGAGTGCTGCAGAATCCCTGCCCTGATCAGGAAATCTCCTGTTTGGTAACTCTCCTTCCGTTTGCAAAAAAAAGCTCGGAGGAATTCTGTATTAAAATCTTCAAAGGTTTTTGTTCATGCACACAAGAAAATATGTGGCAGACATCTTCTAAATGTCGTGCTAATAGAAAACGGAGCCCAATGGACTTTTTAAACTTCCACTATAATATGATGTGTCTGCTCCTGGTGCTACTACTGGACACCCAGTTCACTAATAGCCCTGAGTCCTTGGGACTTTGTTAATCACCTGAAAAGGCCGCAGTGGAAGGCAGCAAAAGGAACCCGGTTTTGTCCACAGAAAACAAAACTCCCCCCTCCCTGTCTTGGGCTTTCTGTGGGAAAGCTCCGAGTGGTCCCATCCTGCCCAGAGCAGGTGTCAGGTCCGTGGCACTCACCGGATCATCAGCAGTGAACTGCAAGGATTTGGGGTCAGGATCTGGGAAGAAGGAGGCTGTACTTCCAGCAGAGAATGGAAAGCTGAGGTGAAACCCCACAGGCAGAGCACACACACGCTCACTGCCTGCAGGGACAGCGGACCCCTCCTTCCCAGATCAGACACTCTGGGATCACACAGGGGCTTGGGCAAGGGCGGGAGACCTCAGGTGCTGCTTTCTCTGCACAACAGGGCAACCTGGTTTTTGGGCCGAGATCCCCTGTGAGATAACAGGGCTTTGGAACACATGAGCATGACAAAGTGGCCTGTCTCCATCACCACCTAACTGTGGGATCAGCATCTCCAGTGGGGAATGTGGGATAGGAACCCTAGACCCTTTGGGATCTCTGTCAGATACTCTGCCCTCTAGCTTAGGAGAACACCACTGGTGTGTGCCAGGGATGGGGAGCTGCCTTCTTCTGCCTCCTGAGGGCCATGCAGAACATTTCACCTCAGCAGTTCACATTGGAACCATGTCCTTTCCCTGGGTGGGACAGAACCCGCCTCTTCCCAGGGCCAGCACTGCCTTCAGCCAGGGTGCAGAGCGGCAGCAGCTCAGCGTGGCAGCTCACACGTGTTCTCTCCTGCAGCTCCTGCAGTGGAAGCTGCTACTGCCAAACTGCTTCTTACAGAAAAGAAAGGCCCCGCAGTATCCCGGGATTTGGGATTTACAGTCCCTCTAGGAGCAGAAGAAACAGACTGCGAAATGTGCACCATCACCAGCACTTGTCACATGGAGATCTTCACTTTGAGGCACAAACTGCCTCAGCAAGATTGTCAGAGTTGAGTTGGCACATGAGGCACCCGAATTCTGTCCAAACCCGGGGTTTCCATGGCGACATGTGTAACGGAGCAGGGTCTGGATCCAGAATTAGATCAGCCCTTCCAGTTTGTGGATAAATACACTGGGATTAAGGGGGACATGACCAAGGCCCATGGAGTAGAAAATTAATGAGGTCTGCACAGCTCCAAACCCCTTTTGAGGCTCAGCCACCGTAACTGCAGCCGTGGCTCCCCGGGAGGGGGAACTGCACACCACAAGGTCCCGAGGAGCATGCAGAGAAAACTGTCACACAGAAGCCCTTCCACAACACGACAGTGGGGACACAGATGCAGATGGGCTGACCCACGGCGTGCACACTGGAGCTCCCAACTGACACACTGCAAACACACCCACCAGAGCTCGGAACACCACTCCACACCACTCATGTTGGGATGTAAAAGCAACAGTTGCTTTTTTTAAAGTTCAAAAGTAGCTGTTTTGAACCTTAGACTGAAAAACGCTGGGCTTCCCAATGGGACAAGGTAGTAACAAAAGTGCTAAAATGGAGCCTCGAATTTACCATTTCTTTCACTTATTAAAAAAATACAAATCTGATTTTAAGTTTCTCCAAAATAGCATTTTTTGACACTTTTAACTTTGACTAAGAATTAAAAAAATTAATCATTTCTACCACAGCAGGTTCACAGCTGGCACAAGCCTCAGAAAATCAACCTGCTGCTTTTTTGAATATCAAGACATTAAATTTAAAAGAAGTAGTGCAAAGATTGGAAGTGACTGTTAATGCTCATGTACTCTGATGCTTTTACATGCACAGCCAAAATGCTTTTGGTGCATAATTATTAAATAGAACCATCACACCCTGATATTCTGGCTGCAATATTATCTCTCAAGTTGTGAGAAACTGGGCAGTTTATGATCCAAGCCAAGACTGGATAGTAAAAAAAATATAGGTAATAAATAATAATTAACAGAATCTGGCCTTTTATGGCATGGGCACCCTCATGTGATGGCTATGAGGCTCTTCCAAGGCTAGCAAATTGTGTCTGGGATATTCCAGCTAACCACACCCTCTGCAACCCTCCCCACTGAGCTCTAATTTTAGGATCACTAACAATCTCCATCTTTTTAAGAGGTTGTGTCTCTACATTAACTTTTCCTGCTGCACCTTCCACTTTGATCAGATTTCCTCATTATTTTTGTGAGGTGCTGGCGAGCACCTTCAGACAGAAGGTGTTTTTAAGGATGTTAGCACAGCCACAGCTTGGAAAACACTTCCAGGGCAAGGGGAGAGATTCACGCTGGGACAAGAGGGAGAAACAAAAACGGTACTAGTGGTGACATCTGACATTCCATCCAAAATCCTGCTTGCCTGGCCCAGGTGCAGTGCCTGCTTCGTCTTACCCAAGCACTGCAAATGTACTTCAGTGTTAACACTGAGAGCTCCAGAAATGCTAAAAACTTGTTCCTGCCCAAACCCTCCAGGGAGTTTGCAAGAAGTGACCATAAATCTGTCCTTACACTCAGGCTTTGCTCCTAAAGACTTTACCTCTAAAAACCCTCCAAAAGACACACACTTTTCCAACACTTATTAGCAGAATGATGTGTCCCGCAGTACTCACTGCTACTCTTTTTGGTGCCCAAGGTCTGCCCATCCTCCAAGGAGTTGGAGCCCACGGAGGAGCTGTCCTGGCTGTCCTGGTGGGGCAGCTGCAGGAAGCCCTCACTGGATTCCGAGCGTGTGGGCGTGAGGGTCACGGACTTGAGCCGCTCCCGGTTCCCGTCCTTCTTGGACTTGATCAGCTTCCTCATCTTCAGGGTGATCCAGTTGCCCCTCCTGTTAGCAATAACACAGCACATTTATGACGCCGCCTTCACACCTCTCCTAATCTGCGTGCACAACACAGACACGGTTCTGCGCCCCTGAACTTAAGGAGATCTCCGTTTTCAGCTGGAGCAGAATGGGTTACGCTCTAAAGTCGTGTTTTGTTCCCATCATCGGTACCTTCGTGGTGGAGACGGTTCATAAAACTTGTACTGGTCCATTATCTTCTCCTCCAGTTTCTCCTTCTGTCGCCGTAGTTCATTGAGCTTGTCTCTGCGAACAGAAATCAGTGCTAATGTATGCTCAGAAATGTAGGGAATGCGTGGGCAGCGCGTTCCTTTGGGGATCTGCTACCTCCAAGTTGTCACCTTTTGGGAAGAATTCTAATGGCACATTTGTTTCTTGTTGAGAAAGCGAGACATACAGCAAACAAGCAGACTTGGGTTTAACTGTATGACATAAAATTGAGAAAGTTTCCACTTGCCTTTGTTACACAAGAGAATTTCCCCCCTTTTTAAGTAATAAATGTAATTTAGACAAGTCCATTTTCTCGTCCCTCAAATTCACTAAAAAGTTTAGATTACAATTCTAAACTTTGCCAGTAGTAGAATGAGAAATAAACAACATTTTTGTTCCCCCTTTGCATAATCAGTAACAGTCACAATTGCACTGATCCTTCAGAAGTACAAATATAAGGTTTTTAGTTTTTATCTGCTTTACGTTTACAACTGAAATTTTTTTCTGAAACATTTCAGAAGCAGCACGAGTTAAATTCCATACACAGCAGAAGCTTCTTAAAGAAAATTAATGTATCACGGTGATTCTCAAAACTCACATGTACTGCCTTTGCTCCACATGGAAGAGATCCTTGCTTTCCATATTCTGCTCCAGTAATGTCCTATTTTGCAGCATTAAGGTCTGAATTTGATCCAGTAGATGCCTGTTCTCCTCCTCCAGGTTTCCTTTGAGCTGGCTAAGCAGCTGTAAAACACATGAAATGGCACCTGTGTTCCTACGTGAGTGTATTTTACACAAGGATAATGACATCATCAAGCAAATGTGTGTCCACAAAGGCATTCTGAGAGTCAAAGCAAACAGAAAACTGCATCATGAATCACCTGATAAAAGCCTCTTGGATTCCTGAAGTAATTTAAACCAGTTTACCCAACATGAGCCTGTCCAACAGGCAAATTAATTAGTCTTTGGACCCACTTCATTATCTATAAACCAAATGACTAATTCTCCAGCACTTGCCATGATTTAATGAATCCACAAACACACTTGTATAAATGCTCCCTAATTCTCACATACCTCACACTGATTATTCAGCTTTGTTGATGTAATATCCAGTTGCTGGTACTGCTCTTTGAGTTTGGAAAACTCGGCTTCCAACCGTGTTTGCTCCAGTTTGGAATTGTTCAACAGTGTTTTCAGATTCTTGTGGTCAGTCTGGAGAACCTCATTCTCTCTCAGGAGCTGACTGTAGGTGTGAGTGAGCCTGGGATTGAGAGACACCAGCAAAGAATCAAATCCCTTACTATCACAGGCTGTAGGTAAGTCATCCCAGTCTCCTTTTCCAAGGAACGTGTTCTGCCTTTAAGCCAAGCCCTCTGTGCTCTCTGTATGTTCAGGATCTCTACGTCACTACTAGTTTTAAGATGCCACTTTTCAAAAGAAAAGAATCCTACAAACAGCCAGGATTTCCTGCCCACAGGAAACAATATGGAAATAGGAATGGTCCAAACTTTGGCAGTCACAGAGGTTATTATTTATCACAGATACACTGACCCCTGGGTCCTCTTTGTCCCTCCTGGGCCCTGCCACGTCCCTCTGTCCCACAGGCACATATCCCTCAGGATATGATGATTATTTTTGTGGGATCATGAATGTCCAGAGCTGCAGCATCAGGTGTTCAGAAATGTGAAGGAACACAACACTTGCTGAGGCTGCGCTGGCAGGTGCTCAGAGCTCCACTAACACACATCACATTTGTCTTTACCTTTCGTTTTCATCACGCAGTTTTTTATATTCTGCTGCCACGGTTTCGTGCTTCTCGCTTTGCTGCAGCATTTTCTCCTGTTCTGTCTTGAGAACCTTCTCCAGCTCTTCCAGTTGCACCTTCTGTTTCAGCAGCTGATTGTACCTGCCCACCAAGGTAACATTCAAATGTCTTTTTGTGGGCTGAGCAGAATACGGAATTTTTACGAAATGGAGACCATTTAAGGTTTTAAATCTTAACGGTTGAGTTAATGCTAGTTTTATTCCAACTCGTTTTGCTCAGGCAGGGCAGTGCTCACCTGTCCTCCAGGTCCTTGTGCTCCACCTCCAGGTTCTTGTGGGCGGCTTTGAGGCTGCCGTGCTTGGCAATGAGGGACTCGTACTCGGCCGCCTGGCGCTCGTGCAGCTGCTCCAGCTTCTCGTGGTCCTTCAGCAGGGCCTCATACAGGGCCTTGAGGTCCTCCCTGTCCTTCAGCACGCCCTCGTTCTCGTTCTCCAGGGCCGACTGCTGGATCAGCAGCTGGGCGTTCTGGTTCATCAGGGACGTGCTCTGGGAGTTCAGAGTGGAGTTCTCAACCTGCAGTCACAAACGGTTGTTGCAAATTAATTTCGTAGTCTGGATTATTTTGTCTATCTCCTGTCGAAAGATTCCTTGGGTTTAACCCTTAGTGACCTTCTAGTTGTTCCATTACCTGCCAACGTTGCATGGGAATACTCCTTTCTCATACCCCAACAGGCAATTCCAATTCAAAATATTCCAGGAATATTTTTATGGCAGTATTGCAGGAAAGCACTGAAGCATAGGATTAAGTTGATTTGATTAATCAATTAAGCATTGATTCATTTGATTAAATAATCAAATTGTTATTTACCTTTCAACATCTGTTGAAGTGTTATCTAGACAAGAACAACATTTTCCTCTGACATCACATCATCTGGGAGAAATGGATCCTCAGTGATCCTATTATAAGCCAAATCTGTGACATGACTTAAATAAAAGCAACTTTCATGCTGGCACAGAGATCTGTTTTTAAGAACATCTTTATTGTACAAGTCTCTATTGTCACCATAAAATCTTTATGGTGCCCACATATCCTTTTACAATGAGAGTTCCAACAGGAGCATCCCTTTAACAGAAAGGCAAATAAAAAGGCACCTGCAAGGAACTCCCCCATATTCTGTTCTGTACTCTTTTGTGGAACTAGTTCAGAATTATGTCAGAACAGTATTAAGGTCTATTAACACACTAAAGCCTTCAACATTAAGACAAATTTAAAAAACTCCACCCAACCAGCAACTTCACTTTTTGTGCCTCTGGAAAGATTAACCAAATCTAATCCTTGGATATCTTGTCACCTGACCTGTATTAGGCTCATTTCCTTCTCTTTGCTATTCAAGAGACGAAACCCCCAAACTACTGAGGCTTCTAAAACCCTCGGGGTATCTATTAAGGGGAAAAAAATTCCATCTCCACTGCAGTGCCTGCTGTTACCAGGGAACAAATCCCTTCCTGTCGGAACTGCAGTGCTCTTTGTTACATATGAGAAAGCCAAACCTTTCCCTGGAAATGAAGTCATGTCTCATGGCATGGCCCAGGCTGAATCTCGAGTTTTGTCAGCTCACAATCCCAGTTACCCCCTAAAACATCCCCTCCCTTGTCTGCTCCTTGTGGGCACCACCAGGGAGAGCAGAATTAGTTCCAGGAACAGTTCTGATGGAGATTCCACTTCAGATGGAGCTGACAGTTCTGATTTTCATGAGCACATTTCACCTTTCATTTTAATCTGGAGGTGATGGAGAGTTGTCTTGCCAGAGAGGAAAGGCTTGTGCAGTTGTGCATGAGGCAAGAAAGGAACCACACAGATATTCCTGGGTTTTTCCAACAAATAGGGTTACAAAATACCCCTAATTCTGAATCCCAGAGATAAATCCTCATGTGGTTAAACTGGGATATTTCCATGTCCCTGTCTACTGCTTTTGAACAGCCAGAAAAGGCACAAGGATCCTGTTTTCTTGGAGTGCTGTGCACTAATGAGATTTCAATGTGCAGCACAAAGTGCATCCATGGGACAACTATGTTCTGCTTCCCAGAAAGTCAGGATGAGAACTCCAGGCATTCACCAAATGCCTATTTGTCTCATGTAAGAAGTCCTTGAGACTTTTATTTCTACCACCCCTCCATCCTTCCTGACACTGTTGCTGCTGGATTTTGGACTTTTCACTCCCTCTTTGAGGAATTTGGATTCTTAAAACTCCAAAAAGCATTCGACGCATTAGCAAGAACATTTCATTTCCAGAGACAAAAAAGAGATATATATTTAATAACCCTATGAAGGTATGAAGGACAACATCTGAATCTTGGCCACGAGAACTGCAAGACTCTGGGTGAACCACTTTCATCATTTCCATGGTCAAACATCACCTTTCTTTTGTCTCCGAGTTATCTACATTCAGTCTTCACGTATTTAGGTGGGGGTTTCTTTGGGGTTTTTTTCAGTATTCTATACTTTTTTAATATATATTTTATACTTCAGTAATTATCTTGATTTTCCTTTTAGATACGGCTCTATTTATTTTTATTTTTTTTAAAACCACTTACAAATATAGACAAAATTTATTACAATCTCTCTGGACACACCACTTCCCTGACCTGATTTAGATGTATAACTACAATAAAAAACCCCAAGCAATCTTAGGAGGCTTAAGAGAAGGGTAAGAGAACCTCCCCTACTCATAAGTCTATAAAGTCAAGAGTTTCAGCTGGACAAAGGTGAAGGATTAAAACCACTTTCTAGGACTGTAATTAATCATCAGCAAACAAACTATTATTTGACTCTCAGAGATATTTCCACACTACCTTCTTTCCCAGGTCTGCACCAGAAGCAAAATGTGGCTTAAAAGACATTGATTTCATTCGAAAAACAGATGTCATTTTGTTTTTGAGAGCCAAACAGGAAAACCCTACCTGGAGCTTGGCATTCTGGGTTTGCAGGGTGGTGTTCTGCTCCTGCAGGGACACAGTCTGTCTCTGCAGTGCCAGGATCTGGGCCTGCAGGTTGTTGTTCTGAGTCTCCAGCTGCTTTAACTGTGTTTTCAGCGCCTGCTTCTCCGCCTGCAGCGTCGCGTTCTGGGCACGGGGGGGACAACAAACACAAGTTCTGAGCTCACAGCTGCCTCCCCAAGAGATTCACAGGGTGCAACAAAACTGGGAATCACCTTCCAGGGCCAAGGAACGCACAGGGGCACTATCACTATGGGTTATGATGGGAAAACAGGGAACAAGCCCTGGACCTACAGAGGAACAGCAGAGACACCTCCAGGCCCCAGGTAAATAAGGGTTAGACAAGAGGGATTTAAGAGAGAGCTCTGCACCCAAAGGGACAAATTCAGGTGTTCACATTTCCTTTGCAATGCCTATCAAGTGTTTTAAGGCATCTCTCAGTGCAGAATCCAGCTGCTCCATAAACTGCATTAATTCAGATCTGCTTGGGATGTGAACCAGGTGACAAATGACAGACTTGAGCAACACTCATTTCTGTGACTGCAACACACAACAACAAATAATCAGTCATAGTTAAATCACATCTTACATTCCTCTCCACTTCAATTAATCTGTCTTTAACTTTCAGCAATTCTCTAGTTGTTTCCTGGTTTTCCTTCTCCCACTTATTGACAGACTGATTCTCTTCTCCACTTCTGGGAGGGGAATTCTGAACCATCCTCTCCTCTTCCTGTCTTTGCTTGAGAGCTTCGTAGTTCTTTTTCACCTGCAATTATTTGGGACAACCCAGATCAGGTTCAGAATTTCCCATTTTAGACATCCTAATTTATTACCTGGCCACGTCGCTTCTGAAAGAACAGGAAGTTCAGTGTTCCTGTAACTGTAAATCTGCTTTTTGTACATGTTTGGGGAATGATGCACAAGTTATTTATAAGTATGGATAAACTTCACCCTAACAGACATTTCCTAAGTGCAGGAGACCTCTATCTCCTATTCTATTTCAGTGCCTTCAACGGTACCCCCCAAGTTTTATAATAAAATCCTACAGCCAAGGCGACTGCATTTCTTTTTTCAACCACTCAGGCTGCTGAAGGCAGGTCAGGAAATAGAACTGGAAATGACATCCCAAATCAAATCAGCCCCAGCTAATTTATCCACCTGACATTTTCAATGAACAATGAATAAACTCTACCACTTTTCCTGCGATTCCAGCACAGTTTTAAAAGCAGTTACACCTTTGCCCTGCTTTCCATTACCCAGACAATGCCCAGCTTTCGCAGTCTTACCCCAAACCAGAAACAACAACAGCTCATACAGGAACCATTTAATCTGACAGAAAAACACTCTTTTCCTTACTGTTTTCAGCTCCTGCCGGAGCTGCTGGTTCAGATTTGTTGACTCTTCTAAACGAGCCTCCAAAGCTGCGATTTTTTCTTCTTTGATTTCCAGGGACTTCTTGAGCGTGGATTCCAGTTTGGACTCCAGAAGCTTGTACCTACTGGTCAATAACAAAAACAAAGTCCGTGTTTCCAAAACCTATTTGAGGCACTTAAACCCTGGAATGCTCTGAAACAGCAGCCTCATGGCTACCCTCAGAAATGCCTGGAAGTTGAGAGCGTGAAGGCACCTCAGTGTTCACAGCAAGTCCCGTGCTTAAAGCAAACAGAAGATGGTGGTAAACCCCATTTCTGACTCCTCCTTTCTTCCACATGTGTTTTAGGCACAAGAAAAGGCAGGCTGAGGGCCCCCAGGAAGGAGCTGTTTATCTGCATCATTACCCTGGGTGTGATGGCTGCACTCCTCCTTCTGGCTCCACTCCAGCAGATCCAGCGGGGACCTGAACCCAATTAGGATGGGAAGGATTTGGAGAGCAAGATTTTCCTCGGTTCCCATCTCCTGCCAGCTCACAAGTGGAGAGCAGAGAAGGACTGTGCAGGTGCACACTCATTTGGTGCCTGACTGTGCAAATTGCCCCCTCAGCCCAGCTGCTGGGATTTTAGGACTGTCATCACCCCTGAGGGGTAAAGCTTCCATTTTTCACCATATTTACAACATTGTAGGGCACCCAAAAAACCCAAAGTGCCTGTTTGGGAGAGAAGTGGTCAGATTTAGGCTGCAGCAATTTATAACTGTGTCTCCTCTACAGAAAATACTGCAAACCATAGTCATTAATTACTTTAAGCAGTTCAGCCACTGTGCACGAGGCTCAGAACCTGGCAAACATTCCACTGCTCCCCACAGCTGGACAAAACAAACCACTAATATCCCCCTTTTCCATGCTGGCTGCTGAAGGATCTATCAGTTTAGTGAAGGGAACAGACTGCAGGAGGCTCCTGAATGGACAAGTGCATTAGATCCAGCCAGGAACTGGAGCAGAAGACCAATGGGAAGAGAATTAATAAGCAGAAAGCTGTCCAGGGGCATCAAGTAGCAGGATGGGAATCCTACATTTGAAGATATGACAAGTAATTCCCAGGGATTCCAGGAACAGTAGGCAGCCTATGACTAGTGGAATAGAAAGTATTTCACCTCCTCGAGCTGAAGCACAGATTTGGCTAGAAATAAGAATTCCTGTTACTGAAAAGTTACAAAGTTAAATAAAAAAGGCAAATAGCAGAGAGCTGATATCCAGTTTCCTTTTGAACATATCACAGCGGAAGATGGTACAGATTTTCTAATGTCATTGACACTTGGGTATTTCAGATTCAGAGTCGAAGTCCATCAGTGTCTTTGTCCAAGGACAACAGACATTGGAAAGACACGGGAAAATGGAAAACACTTCCAAGTTACTCATAAAATGTGGCCAATTTAGACCCCCCTGAAAAGACTGAAGTGCTACAAAGAATATTCCTTAAAAACACAAGCAACTCTCTCCAATCAGGAAGAGGAAAAAAAGGCACATTTTTAACTTCCATCATCAAAATGACAGGACCAGAAGTTCTGAGGGCTTTCCTGAACTCATCTGGGAGCTGACAAAACAAGAAGTGGTAACAGATTCCCCCACAGGACTCTGGCACCACCTCAGTAACAGAGCACCAACAGCAAAAAAGGGAACCATTTGGATCCTGAATCCAGGTGTGGGGTTTTCTTTTGACATAGAAAGGCCCAAATCGACCGACACATTGGTGACAATCAGTGGTAAGAACAGACCACGACACTGAACATCACTGTGAAATAAGGCTTGCCCAGAGGCCCATAATACTTTTCTCCTGCCACAGATTTTCCCTAGATCCCTGCAGGGTAAGACAGAAGAGGGAAACACAGCAGAGGAAACAGATGTTGGGGCAGCAGCTGCTTCCCCGTGGCAGGTGTGGTGGAGGGACAGAGCCAGTCTCAAGCTCTGGAGACACTCAAGTGCTGGATACTGCCAGCCAGGGGCAGTGGGAACGCAGCTTCCTTTTGTGGGAGGGATTAGTTGTAAGGAAAGAGTGAGATAGTTCAAGGTAAGCACTGTGTGTTAAAAGTGTAAAAACCACCTGTGTCAGACAAGCAATCAGGAAGGAAAAAAATGCACTTAGAGCTAATTATCTCTTACTGCCACTGTTCCTGCTGCTGGCTGGAACATGGAACATTTAATTATAATTAACTGGATCTACTGACATACTTCAGTGGGTTTCTTAGCAACACAAAGCGGCAACTCACTGTCACAGAATGTAACAGCACATCAGTTTTCCCATCCATTTCAAAGAGTAGCAAGTCGCATTCGGGTCTGTGAGCGTGCCTTAAAAACCTAAGAGATGCACAAGCCCTTCAGGAATAAAAGAGCCACTCGTTTGTTCTCTGTTTCTGGTGGGCCCTGACATCCTCACCTGTCATCACTGCTCTGCTCATCCTCCAAGAGACGCTCCTTGTTCAAGCCTATTTTCTCAAGCTCGTGGGCGAGTTTTTCTAGATCGTTGTTCATTTGTTGAGTCTTCAATTTTTCATTCACCAAGTCCTTGCAGAGAAGAAAACACAGTCAGTATTTCCACAGAAAGAAAATAACGTAGTCTCAGTTCTAGGAGTGCTCAGACAAGAGTCTTTTATCACTACATGACTTGAATAATTCAACGTTAACTCTCCCCTCCTTCCAGTTGTCAGCTCTCAGCTGGATCAGACCCGACACCGTAACTGTGATTTCACTGCACTCTCTCCCTTTCTGTAGAATTTCCCTTTAAATTTGGTCTCGAGCATGACAGCGAAGGGAAAATGTTTCCTATTACTCCTTTTCCTTACTATAATCCTATAAATCGCGATTATCTAATGCTTTCTCTACTGTAAGCACAAAGATGGTGAGAGCACACAGATTACAGCTTAAAAACCCACCAAGTAGAGCCTTTTTTCAGACCCTCAGCTATGATTTCTCCACCTGACAGACAGATGATGGCAGAAGGGTAGCCAGTCTCTTTACCTCTCTCAAGGTGACCAGGGTTTTCTTATCAATGGTTGCTCTTTTCACGAGTTCCTTGTTTTCCTTCTCCAGCTCCTTCAGACGCAGGCAGGACTCTTTGTACACAACGATTTCTTTGAACAGAGATTTATTTTCCCTTTCCAGGTTACTAATTTTGACATTGTTCTCCTCTAAAGTACTATCTTTAATCTCTGCTTGCTGTCTAAGCCTTTTATTTTCCTTTTCTAGCTGTTTCTTATCCTTCTCCAGCTGAGAAGTCTCTTGTTCTAGCAACTTGTTCTCCTTCTCCAGCTGCTCCAGGCGCTTACTAGAGATTTTTAACTCCTCCAAGTTCTTCTGCAGGGTCTGATTTTCAGATTCTAAATCCTGGAGCTCGCTTTCTAACTGCTGAATCTTCTTGTTGCTGTTTTCCAGGGCCTTCTGGAGCCTTTGGTTCTCCGTGTCCAGCCCTTGGTAACTGACCTCCAAGCGTTCAGTCTTCTTAAAAGAGGCTTTCATCAGCTCAAGGCTTTTTTTGAGTTGCTCCTTTTCACTCTCCAGCTCTTTATTCTCTAATTGTAGCTGTGCCACTTTAATGCTTGTACACTTCAAGGACTCAATTGTCCTCCTCAACTCTAAGTTCTCCTCGTCGAGCTGTGCATTCTCCTTTTCCAAGGACTCCAGCTGGAAAGTGAGGTTTTTGAGGCTGTCCAAGGTTTTTTTCAGCTTTCTGTTCTCTGTCTCCAGGTCCGAGTTCTCCTGTTCCAAGGCCTCGATCTTCTCACAGGTGATTTTCAAATTGGTGATTTTCTTCTGTAACAGCTCGTTTTCCTTCTCCAGCCGATGTAGCTCGTTCTCCAGCTCTTCTGCCCTCTCCCCTTTCTCTTTGTAGTGTTCCAGCTCTTTCCTGACTTGTTTTTTCTCAAACTCCATCTTATTTAACTTACTGCTGGTCTCTTTAATGGACTCATGAAGGATTTTGTTTTCCTTTTCAATCTCCTTCATCCTTGCCTCAGCGCTGATTTGAGAGCGTTGTCGAAGAGAGGCCACAGTTTGATTCAAGTGCTCATTTTCTTGTTCTAACAGTTTAATCTGATTTGGGGAGAAAAAGGGTGAACTGGTGAACAACATGCCAACAAGGAATTGCTTCATATATAAACTGAAAACCACTAAGAGAATAAGATCACATTTCTCTTTTGAGTTAAAACATAATCCTTTTACTCTACTGGTATTTCTCTGAGGAATCATAAACATTAGGTATGCACCCAGGTGGAAGTTTGACCAAAAAAAGGCAAACTGAATCTTCAAATCTCCTCTTCTTTAATATTAAGACACAACATGAACCCCAAACTTAAAAAAAGCACAAATGAAAACCGAGCTTCATGTGTGTCTCAGCAGAATTGAATTTTCATTTGTGGATGAATTGGATTTAGATTATTTTTCTTAACCTCTGTAATTACCAGGGACGCGTGAGCACAAAGAACAGGAGTCAAGCTCTAAACCAAACCTGAGATGGAGGGAAGTGTGGGAGCCACAAAAGTGGCTTTATTTCATTTGGGAAAAGCAGAGGTGATGTGTGGGACTTACATCTTAATCCTTAGTATTTATCAACTTGTTCAGTTGCTCCAAATAATCTGGAATGATTTGGGCACGTAACAACAGACAGCAAAATGCAGAAAACTGTCTGGATCAATATTTAACTGTACACTAACAACCCAATGTAAAGGGTGTTCCAACAACAAACTGTGCTGGAGAAAAGCGAAAGTGCTACTTGCAGTGAAAAACAGCCCGGGAAAATTACAGACTGTTGTCTCTTAGTCAAGTGTGAATGTAACTATTAATTACAGCCCCAGGGCAATGCCAAACTGCTCTGAAACAGCCACCAGCCACCAATTCCCAGGTGTCTGAGAATACAGCTTGGGAGCACCTGGTGTGTCGCTGCACAGCCATGATTTCCCCCCGGGAATTCTGCTCCTGGCATCCCAGCTGAACAAAAACTCATCACAAACGGCTCCGTGTTCTGGAGGAGATCAATGAACCTCACTCCAGCGCAGCACAGCATTTGGAAGAGGCATGGAAGATGTTCCTGACCCACCAGCCCTTGAGTACACGATTTTTAAATATATTTATTACTTATAAGCAGAAACAGTCCCACTGAAATGTCAGTCCTACCCTGACATGTTTAAAACCACTTATGTACCTTCAAAGGAAAGTAAAGCTTCAATGCCAAGCTTTTTTTTTTTTTCCTTCTTTCTTCTTCCTTTTCCAAGTCTGGAATTTCGTTTGCTGATTAAATCAGGCCTTTAAAAACCTTCAGCGTTTTTGCAATACAATATTCTGTATTTCAGAACGCTGTGCTTTTAAATTGCTCTTAAAAATGGCAACGTTGTCAGGGGGTGTAAGCGAAAGGATTACATAAAAAGATACACGTGAAAAATAAAAGGTAACTATTGTGCTAATTCTGAAGGACTCGATTACTCAATACGGGATTCCCAGAAGTTTCCAGAAGTCTTTTTTCCACGTGTCCTCTGGATTGCTCTGCAGACACCCTTAAAGGTGCCAGTGCCCACCAGGTGCAGGCTCACCTTCACCAAGACCCAGATGCCAGTTAAACTGAAAATGAGATGTAGGTTCTGCCTTTCTCCCTGAGGTAGATCTGGGAACGTTTCCCAGGAAGGAAATCCTTCTTGTCCATTTCTTTGCTCTGCAGCTGTTTTGGAGCAGCGTGTCCAGGGTTTCTTCTTAACTCACAAATAAGCGGAACTTGTTTCCTCTCCAACCGTTGCTGAGTGTGATCAGGTTCCCTCATATCCCTCAGATCACCTCTGCTTGTCCCAGACAGTCTCAGCTGGGAATCACTCCAGTGGACAGGCGACAATGAAGCTGGACACAGTGGATCCCACCATCGGGACAGGCTGCTGGAATCCTCATTAGCTCTGCCTCTGCTCCAAGCACTGCCCAGCACTCCTGGGACCTATTCTCCTCCAGGGAGAGGTGTCTGGCTTCCCTCCAAACTTCCCAATCTTCTATCCTGGCCGAGCTACACCCTCTAAGCAAACGCCCAGCCCACAGAAGCCACTGAAGCATTTTAAAGCCCCCAAAAGTTCTCAAGCAGCAAAGCCCCAGTTAAATGAGTCATGTCTCTCACCAGGGCTCAGAAAAGCCCTTTGGCTGCACAAATCTGCATTTACAGTCCCCTTCTGCCTGGGAAAACCCACAAAAGGAGAACCAGCAGAGCACAAAGCAGAGACAAAACTCTGAATTCTGCACTCACTTGTCGCTCGGAGTTTTCTTTAAGTGCTTCCAGTGTCTTTTCAAGCTGTGCTTTCTCTTTCATCAAATCTTTACTCAGGTTTTGACTGTTCTGAAGACTTTGTTTCTCTTGGCTCATTTCATTCTCCAGCTCTTCCAGCTGGGAAAAGAGAGACGCATTTTTTTTTAAATGCTCTTTAAAAAATGACACTTGTATTATTACTCTTAGCTTGAAGGCACCCTCATAGGAATCCATATATAAAACACAGAAAAGAATACATAAAATGGAATTTTCTCATCTTTAATTGAAACGACTAATTTCTTCTGGGAATACATTTACTTCTGCCAGAATTTTCTCCCTGGCTCAGCAGACTGCATCTATAAAAGCACTTTTGCATTAAAAAAAAAAAAAAAAAAAAAAAGGGAAAAAGAGGGTCAGGTTTTCTTAGGCTCTGGATATTTCCCCAAGCATCTTTTTTTTTCTCTTAAAATTCCATTTTACTGAGGTTTATACTGCTCCTCCAAGTCCCTTTTAACTTATAAAGGTTGAATGCTGTTTGATCTTACTTAACTATTTCAAGAGATAATTAGGATGATTCCTTGGGAATTCCATATTAGGTTGGTTTTGTCAAATGGTTCCAACTCGGTGTCACCAGACAGCACAGCTATTTAAAATTTAAAACACCCAAGCTTGATTTTTTCTTTTTTGGTCACATTTAAGCCATAATAAGTTAATTAGAAGCCACACACACATTGTACTTTTAAACAATCACCTGCTGCAAGATCTATATTCGATGTCAAGTCCACTGTCCACATAACTCAGACCTGGCACAGGAGGAATGTTTAGGAGCAAACCACCTGAATTAGACAGGAATTGCTGCTAAATACTGAGAAACAGATTCACCGTAAGGTAGTAGGCTGGAATTGGTTCCTCCATGAAGCAATTTGTTGACCCGAATCCCACCTGCGTGTTTCTCATACCTCTCCCTTCCTTTTGCACCTCCCTCCCCACTGCCCCTGGGGCACTGCACAGCAACTCACAGCAGAAAACTCAGGGAATTACGGAATATACGGAATACAGGAGGGATTTCTTTCAATTCTCCTCAATTCTCCCCCCCCTTTTTTTTTTAATTATCTCTTACCCACTCTAAGAATAGTCTTTCACTTGGAACAGCTGCTGAAGGGAAAGCTATTTCGGGAACTTTAGACATTTCACTCCAGTGTAATTAGTCAGGGGTTTTTCCCCAAATTTTTATTTTCTATAAATATTACTGACTGAATTAGTCTCTTTGATATATATAATTTGAGCAGTAAAACACTGTAGGTCAGCACAGACTAATCTGACAAATTCATCTCTTCACCTGCTCATCAATTCCTTGACCCACCTTCCTGCTTTCTCAGCTAAGAATGAGGGCATGGGACCAGCTTTCCACATGCACTTTCTCCTGCTTAATAATTACCAAAATTCATGTTCCCCAGTACCCTAAAACACTCTCATTACTCATTACATCCAAACGTGGTAATATTTTTCCCTCAGTGGTGTAAGAATTGACTGGTCACATTCTTACATCAACAAACAAGCAACACCAAAAGAGAAAAACCACTCTGAGGTGATTTTATTTCTTACCATAACACCATTCAGACCCTCGTAGTACTTGACAAAAAATAACTGCAGTTGATAAAAGCATCCTTTAGAAAGAAAATGGCCCCCAGCACTGGGCAGTTCACACACAGCCCCATCACCTTTTTGCTAAGTCTTTGGTTTTCCTTCTCCATTTTGAGGATCCTGGAGCTGCTGCCTTCCACAGAACCCACGGCACTTTGCAGTTCTTCCACTGTCTTCAGCAAACTTTGGTTTTCCATCTCCAGCTTTAGCAACCTGCTTGATGTCAGCTCGTTCACTTCATGGCCCAGTGACTTCTGTGGCACTGCAGCAGAAAAGCATCATGATTGTGAAAAAAGAAAAGGGATTTTTAAACTGGAATTCTTGTGACTTCGCATTTTCAGACTTAGGGGATTTAGCAGCCTTTGAAGGCCCTCCAAGGCCTTCTTGGATTAATGACGCAGCAGATAATACTGCAGATGTATCAAAGGAAATGTTCTGCTCTCCCAGTGTTCCTAATCCCAGCAGAGATTTGTTTCCCACAACTCAGGGGGTGTCTCTAAATTTCCACAAGGGCTTTCCACGGGATCCAGTGTATCACCAAGCATGTTATACTGGGATAATCCAAATTTTTGCCACAGCTATCCCTGCAAACAACTTCTTCTTAACTCTGAGAACAGCGAAGCAAGAATACTCACGATCTGGCCTGAAGGGCAAAACAAAGTAACTTCAAGGTATCGGTGGGGTTTACACCACTAGTTAACTGAACAAGAGTGACAAGAACAGGCTTTCCATGGAGGCTGTATCTCCAAGGATACCTGGGAATGAGCACCTCTCCAGAGGACAATAGACCCTGTACTTCAGAAATAGGGACCTTTCATTTCCTAGTGCTGTGCAGCCTCTGAGGTGTCCATTTGCCTATTTCATGGCTTTGCAGCATTAACTGTTTCTTTTTACCTTCAGAGAGTTCAGTAGTCCTATTGATCTGTTCCAGCTCCCAGCCAAGATGCAAAGATTCATCCATGCTTTGTTTCTGGGCCATTTCTAGGGTCATATTCTCCTCCATGAGCTCCTCGATCTTCTTTCTGTCCATGTCACGCTCCTTGAAAATTACAGCCCGTGTTAGAAAAGCCTCCGTGTGTGTCAAGGGATTTATTCTCTGGCAAGTCACAGAGAAGTGTGAAGTGCATTTTATGATTCGCTAATCAGATTTCCTCCCTCCCAGGTGAGATGGGTTAAAAAAAGGCAAAAGTAGGGAGAATTTGGGAGGGAGGAGTACCAACCAGTAAAGCAGAACGTGGAAAGAGGAACCTCTTCTCCTCATACCCTACTGCAACGGTTCTTTACCTTTTCCAAATTCACTTCTTTCCAAAGATCAGGGAAGAGGGTATCGACCCTATTTGCTCTTACTGAAGTAAGCACTGAAGTAAACCAAGACGCACCTTCCCTCTCTGCCCCACTCTTTTGGAGGTTCTTTTATTAAAAATGGACACAAAATACAGTGAGCACCAGTTGTCTTGTAACCCTGCCCTGACACTTACCATCTCCATGTCATGCAATTTAGCTTTTAACTGCAGGTTCTCCTTTTCTAACTCGTGCAGTTTGTCTGAACGGGCTCGAGTCCCCTCTAACTGATCTTCCAACATTGTCTTTGTTTCCAGCAGCACTTGATTGTCTTCCTTTAACTCCTGCAAGAATTAAGCAACAACAACAAAAAAAATCTCACATCAAAAGCATTTCCTTGTTCACACAAACTTCACCACCAGTTTTAGAAGCCTAGTGTCAAAAACATTCATTTGGAAGCTGGAACAGACTTACTATAAAACAACACATTTGCAACGATTTCACATCAACTGTAAATTCATGACAACAACATTTCACATCAAATAGATTAAATGGTCCCTAAACCATTAGGAATAACTAAGGTGTTGATAATTATAACCAAACATAAATATATCTGTGGTTTGAGTTGTGATCTGGGAAGATGTACAGCAGGTACAGCCCATAATTAGGTTTATAGGCCACTGGGCCCAAAGTCAGGCCACGATGCTGCAAATGCATCCACATCCTTAAAATACAACCAGCCATTCCTAGAGGTCCTGAACAGCTTTAATTTCTGTACACAGAGGATTTATTTTAATGGCATCTGATGACAATAACATGTAGGAATATATAATTGGCAATTCTACTTGTGATACAAACACAGAACTTTTCAAACTTCAGCACAGTCAGCTGCAAAATCTGAAAAAAGATTACTGAGTAAAACATAAATATTTATCCATCACACTCCTCCCCACACAAATATTAACTCATAATTATTATTATTATGAAGCAAATCCAACTAATTGACAGCTGCCTCTATTGAAAAATCAGATAGTTAACAAGCTTAGAACACATCAACAAATTTTAGGGTTTTTACTAGTTTAAGCATTCTATGAAAATGAAATTCCCACTCGTTTCAAATCCTGTACACTAATCTCTTCCACCAATTCTTTTATCATATGGCATTTGCCCAATGAACTTGGCATTTACAGACAGAATGGTGGGCTAATGAAATCCTGCATGTTGATTTGTTTCCCAAGTTATTAATTCAGAGAACTGTCAGTATGCCTTGCCTGGTGTCAGCCCATCTTTCTTTTAGGGTGTTTTATGCCTGGAATACCATTGTGCTGGACTCATTCATGTGAACAGCCACCATTTCCTCAACACTTCACTTTGAAAACTGTCTTCCCTTAGGAGACCCACAAGAGGAGAGAGAAATGATTATATTTATAGCATTTTTTAAATTAACCTCTCCTTGGGTTTCTCAGTATACTCCCCCCAGAGGATTTCACTAGCTGTGGTGAATGCTGCTGCCTTCCATGCCATCAGACACAGGGATTTCTCCCTCAGAAGTGGAATTTGTCCCAACAGCCTGGTTATCACACCCCATAACCAGGAGCTGTAACGCTGTTTTCACATCCCAACATTTAAGTTACTCAAAACAGCTCGGGAAAAGCCCCACCAAACAACAAAACCGACGTTGTTGTGTGGGTTTTTCCCCCCCCGGATGTACCTCCACTCTGGCTTTGTAGAACTCAATGTCGTGCAGCCTCTCCTTGTAGCGGCTAACTTCGCTCTCCAGCTTGTCCACGCGGATCGCCTTCTCCCGCAGTGCGTCCAGCTCGTCCCGGTACACCCTGGCAGAGCGCGCATCCGACAGCAGGCTCATGTTCTGGGAGCAGGGAAACAGGAACACAGGCATTGCAGGCAGTGGCACCGGGCAGGACACGCTTGGCAGTCACACCCGGGCACTGCAGAGCAACAGCACCTCGTTTTGGCAAAGGAAAACGACAAACGGCGTTCGGGACGTGCCATCCAGAGGCGGCATTGCCAAGGAAACGCCTGCGCCAGGGACTCCCGGTAACTTCATACACTCACATCCTAACAGTAAACTAAAAAGATGTTTGTCCTCACTGTCAACGCACAGACTTGAAGTATAAAGAAAAACCAGACAAAATTTGAGGGCATTGATCTTCAGAATATACGCTCAGAGGAGACACTGGTGGCAAACTCTCAAACACGGTTTTTGTGGAAACAAAAAATAAAATCAGGGAAGAAATACTAACCTATCTCAGAGTATTTTTTTCCAGCATAATATACCAAATAAAGGAATAAATTAACCAGATCATGTTCAGAGTGCAAAATGAAAAAAATAATATTAATGGAAATATATTTATTCATACCAAAAAAGGGTGGAGGCAATGTCTTTTTGCCCGTTTTCTTTTAAACATACCTCTTGCTGAAGTCTCTTCAGTTCAGCTTCCATCTGTTCAAGTTCTTGTTTACAGTCAAGCAGCTGCTCAGTCTTTTCCTCCCTTAAAAGAGAGGACACAAACCAGTTAAACGTGACCACAAAACCTGCTAATGATCATCTCCTCTGAGAACCAAATGCTGGTTCGTGACACTTCCACCTTCTAATCCACCATCTCAAGGACATCTTGTCCCTCAGGTTTTAGTCTTTAGCTTATCTTTTGAATTTGCTCAGGCTTTTCACAGTCCTTCAAGTGGTTCACCAAGATTTCCTGCTTATGCAGGGCAGAAAACACAGTGTAATAAGGGATTTTTTTGTAAAAAAACCCTTAAAGAATAATAAAGAATATGTACCAGGAGACTCACATCCAAAAGGAAACTCAGAATTATTTCCAAATATACACTGGAAAGGTCGAAATATTTTCCAATGACCACTGATGCATCCCATCACATATCATGTCAAACCAGTTTTAAAAGCATTTCTATACTTCTGTAATTTTTCATTTTCTTACAGAGGAGGAATAAGGTTTGCAGGGGCCTCTATTCAATTGAGTGAGATTGTGCTTAATAACCTTAAGAATTTCATGAAACACATTATGAATTTCAGTTTTATGGAAACAAGTGTCTTAGCCTACTCCAATTTGGGATAAATCCAGTTTGTCAGAGAATATCACAATTCTTACAGGACTCCTCCTCAAAATACAACTAACACTTCTCAGTCCTTCAAAAACAAGTCTGTCAAACAATGAGTCAGTGCAAGGGAAATAACTCAAATGTCTCAAAGACACCCAATCCCTGACGTTCAATATTCAACTGCACCTCAGAACAAACAGAATTTGCTGCCCCACTCAATATTGTATAATCTTACAAGATATATTGCATATTGAAAGGTGTTGCTGTAGGATTTCACATTTTGGAATGAATGGAAGAATTATGAAAATGGGTAGGGGGGAAATAAGGGAATTTAATGGACTGAAATGTATAATGCAATCTGAAAGCAAACCCATACTAATGAAAAATAGATGCGTTTTAAACAAAACCAGAGCAGTTACTTTCAGAAATGAGCCAATTTCACCACGAGTCATGCTTTTTGCAAGCAGCCATTGTCTGGAAAAGGTCAGTAAGAGCCTTCAAACACACGAGGCAGCTCAGTGCAGCATCCCTGCCCACACACACAGTGTGTCCCGCATTTCTGGGACTCTTCCACGACCATTCACATCCCTGGAATTGTTCGACGTGCCAACACACCCAACTCCACACGGCACACCAGGTGTGCCATTCCCAGCCCCAGGGTTCCTATACCCCAAGCCTCCAGTCCCTAGTTTGCATCCAAGCGAGAACTAATCTTCACAGACCTTTTTATACGACATTACAGCAGCTCGGGTGCACGTTAAACCAGGTATGAAGGGTCGGTGCCAAAGCCAGATTAGAAAGAAACGCTAAACTGAATATTTTCAACTCTGGAATTAATGTGATTTCAAATTAAATCAAATAGATGCAGCATTTACTAGTGAATGCTGCAGCCAGAAGTTAATGTGGCCAAGTCTGGTGTTTTAAAGATGCTGCTGCACGCAAAGGAAATTTATTTACAGACTGAATTCAAATCAGAGTGTAAAATGTGAACCGTTCTGAGCCATCAGTGCTGTCCTAATTGCATCCTTCAGCTCCACGCTGGAGAGGATTGGACTAAATTATACAGAACATCCCAGTGTTCACTGTTTAGGCTATCTATTAACTGTCAATCAAACTAATAACAGCAATTTTTTCACTAATTTTCTTGGTGCAGCTGTTTATAGAATATCCTGGGCGGGCTCATTTCAGCAGACACACAATAATACAGACATCAGGAAAAAAGAGCCCCCTCTTTTGTCCTCTGCTCCTCGGGAAGACCATGATGTGGTGGGGGAAGGGGATCCGGGGAGTCAATCAACATGATACTTAATCCAGCCAGCTAGAAATTATCTGATCAACAAACTCTGACACCAGCAGGGCAGCAAACTGGCAACTGGGACTTGTGTACCTTCACCTGGTCACTTAATTTACCCATCTCCTCTCTCTGCTGGATTTTGAAAAATAATCCTT
This sequence comes from Pseudotriccus pelzelni, assembly GCA_035584735.1. Classification (NCBI taxonomy): domain Eukaryota; kingdom Metazoa; phylum Chordata; class Aves; order Passeriformes; family Tyrannidae; genus Pseudotriccus; species Pseudotriccus pelzelni. The sequence goes on along the minus strand of JAWMRA010000113.1, from coordinate 3,883,509 downwards.
AAATAAAGCTGTTTCTACACTACAGCAAGTTACTGCACATGCTGAACCTCTTCAGGTTTAACATCTGTACTCTTAATTCAGAATACACACTTCACTCTGCTAAAACAACAGATTCTCCACAGGTCTATTATTGTTCTTCTCTTTAAACAACTCTTCACTCTGCTCAGATTTGTTCCTAGATTTAAAGACAAAGTACCCACTGATACCTGCTGGATCACGAGTAGCCTGCAGGAGAAAACAAGTGTTGTGCAGACAAGAAACCTTTTACACGGAAAAAAAAAAGAGAGATGGGGGACAGGAAACTATTCTAATGGAGATTTTTGTCCTGTCTGCAACAAATGTAAACACTTCACGAGCGGTGAATGAACCCAAGGTGTGTTTCCAACACGAAGCAGGTCCCAATCATGCTGCTGAGCAGGAACCACTCCTGCGCTATCTCCTCTTAAAAAGGACATTTTTGCCACTGATCCCTTGGGGAAGAAAGTTTTACTCACTGGCAAAATACCACTAGCTAGCCCCTTAAAACTATTTGTGACATCTTTGCTATAGAAAAACAAGACCTTCCAGCATAGATATT
>JAWMRA010000113.1:3854792-3882922 GCA_035584735.1 Pseudotriccus pelzelni | reverse complement strand
CTTGCTTCCAGACCCCACCTGCCTGCCCTGTGTGCTTGTTCTTGAGGGTGTCACCCCGTAGCTGCCTCAACTGCAGAGATATTCTCTTAGGAACACAGCTGAACACACAAATACTGCAACTGCAGTCAGACATTCGTTAGTGATAATGAGCAACAGAGGAAGCACAAAGAACTTGCCTCTGAAACAACAATATTTACAAAATATGTAAAGGCAAAAGGGCTGCATTAAATTAGCTGTGAGTATTTCTAACAGACAAGTTATGTGGAGCAAAGAGCCCATTACTGTGCTGTAACACACTCCAGAGACTGCTCATAACACAGCCAGTTTTTCAGGGTGCTCTGAGCACTAAAGACAGAACTGGCACAGATTTCAGTCTGTTTACGGCTAAAACATCCATGTGATCCAGAACACAAACCCAGACAAGCACAGATGAAAAGCTGTGTTTGTCACACGGGTTCACAAACCTGTTCCAGTTATAAAAATACGCTTCCAAACAACCCACGTCAACCAGTGCTTTAACGTTTGGAAGGACGAAGGATTCGTCTGAAAGTCATTACCAGTGTGCAAAAATGAACCTCTTCAACCAAACACAGGTACTCACAGCTCTTGCCTGAGCCTTCTGATCTTGGCTTTGGCATCTGCCAGCTCCACGGAGAGGTGCTGCCGGCTCTCCGTGCGCTTCATGCCGGGGGAGCCGCACGGGGACTGCGCTGCCGATGCATGAGGTAGGAAACGGAGACAGTCCCGCTCTTCTGACAGCTCAATGATGGTCTGCACAGAGAGACAGAGAAAATACACAACTGCCTGCACAGCCACCTGCACCATTCACAAACCAAAGACTGCAGTGATGCAGAAACAGTGCAAAGGTTTGACCCCTGAAGAAGTTCAAAGCCCTACCTGCACCCCTACACCCAAAAAGCAAAGAGCCACAGTTATGTACCAGGATCATTTGGCTTCTTTATTTTTAACTTTAAATTTAGACTTTTAAGTGCACAACATTCTCAGTGCTCAGAATGGATAGGAATATCCCTATTTCCTCAGATAAATAAGGGTGTTATCCAAATAAAAAGACCTCTTGTATTTTAAAGCTATTTTTCCTTTGCTTTGAAAAAAAGCATCACCACACATCCTCTACCCTCCTATCAAAGCTGTGAACTGGAAAAGTAGTTGCTATCCATCCAAGGAATATTTGAAATAATTGTACATTGACACAGCCACACTCCACTGAGGGGAAACCTGGGATGGTTCATAACTCCTAACTGTTATTAAACACATTTCTGATTCTTGACTCTCGCACAGTACAACAAATGTGCCTCATGACAATCCTGGCCTTGGATTTCCCTTTCCAACCCAAATCCGTACCTCTGAGTGCTCATCTCTCTCATCTATGAGCCTTTTCAAGTGCAAAGCCATATTTTTCAAGAGAGGTTCAACATACTCCTGTGTCAACACAATGACATCCATCCACTGCAGATCAAAGACGTTTTCCTGGTTATGAGTTACCTACACGGGAAGGAATGAATGGGAAAAAACATCCTCTAGAACTTCTCAGAGTAGAAGGAAGGACAAAGAAAACAAAGCTGCAACCCTATGGGTTAAATCCTCTAGACAAGGTAGGAAAATATTAATGTATTAATTTAATATATTAAATTGTATGTAATGGAAGAGTTGCCTGGCTGCCTGAAAGCAGCTCCGTGTTCCTCTGGCAAAACAAAAAGCAAAAGGTGACTGTGACAGATTATGTATCACAAACATGGAACTAGGACTATATTTTATAAATAAATCTGCATATGAAAGTGTCATTAAACTCAATTTGTTCTAACTCTTAAGAACGCCTTGAAGCAACAGACTTGCTTCCTGATACTGCTTTAATAGTGTAACCCCAAAATGCTCCATCCTGAAATCTTGTTGTGAATCAAGCGAATAAACAAAGACTTCTTTTGCTTACTGAAACCTCTAGATATGCAAATCCCATGTCTGATTTACCTGCTTTTGAACAAATGCAATTCATCTTCCTACAACGCAGTATCACCCCTCAAAAAACAAATAAGTTAAGAGCAAAAAAACCCCCCCCAATATACCTCCTGGATGTGGGCTGCAACAGCTGCTCTGGTGTCAAAATCCAGCCCTTGGATTCTTTCAATAAACTCTTCTTTTTTCTGACACTAAAAACAAAGACACCTGTTTTATATACATTTATATATATCAGCACAAGTGTTTTCAGTCCTCTTTTCAGTTTCTAAGATTTGAAACCTATAAAGTTGCCATTGCGACGATCCCATGACTGAATTATTATCCAGTCGTTCTGCTGACCAATAAAACCCTTGGTTTCTACCATGCTACAGTGATTATAACTTTTCAACATTAATTTAATGATAAAGAAAAAGCAGGCTGAAATGGGGCAAGGAAGAGTTTTTCTAAAATAGCCCCTTTATTCAAATTTTATGACAGTGTGTTTATTAAATACATGAAATAGATGCAGTAAGATGTATCAGACAGATAATTCTTCAGTACTTTACTATTTTCTTCCTCTCTTTACAGCATCAGGTAAACGAACACTATTGAAATGAATAAACTATTAGAAATTTTTTTTTGAGGAGTAGGAGGTGTAGGGTTGTGGCCATTTTAACTGTAACAATATTGAGATTTTAGTACCACTGGAGGAAGGGAGGTCAGAGTTTTACACCACCTCAGGCGTTAAAAAGGTAAGAGAAGAGATCAGTAACAGTTAAAGCAGTTTCATACAGATACAAACATCATTAAACCCACCTGAACTGCACAACCAAGTAAAAGCAGGAGGAGCTTTTTTACTTCTTCAGTACCTGGCTCTAAGGAGAACATAAGAAGAAAAAATGGTAGGTGTAAAGTGGTCATTTGAGCTTCTTCCCCTACCCCTCAGAAAACATCAGCTTTTCTCACTGTTTCCACTCATGTATGTTAAACTTGTTTAGAAAACAAACAGAGGAGGAAAACCCCACTTTCCACCTTTCAACTCAGTCTTTTTGGCCATTTCACTCCCAATTTTCAGAGTTAAGAAACCAACATCCATAACATTACAATTTCAAATGGACAAAAAAACCCCATAAATTCAGCCCTTTGAAAAGCAGAATTTCAGAGTGCCATTTTTAGAAGTGCTCTGGAGACCTACAATCAAGTTTTCAGTGGTAATTTCAGGTGCCTCCAGACAGTTACACCAGTGCTTAAATTCCCTGCCACCCCCAAGCTGGGAGAGTTAGGTGACAAGTTCATTTAAATTCTTCCCCAAAGCTGCATTGGATATTCATCTGCACATCTGAAAATCAAAATGTACTTCCAAATCTGGCCTTAAGCATCTTAATCTCCTAAAGAAGCTTAAGTTAAAGAACTCTGTTTACAGATTAGTAAAAATGTTTCTTACTTTTTACATTCAAAATGTCCCTGTCTTGCTACTAAATATAGAAGTACAGTCTATATCTAGAATATAAATGCCATGGAGCAAAATCTTCAAGGACAGCAAAATAGCTCAGGCCTTGACTCAGCCCACTTCTTTCAGAGGGAGCTAAATTATGTGGATAATCCCAATGAACACGGAATGTTTGATTTTTTTTCAAGGGAGCTTTGCCAAGTTGTGAAGAACATGAACTCAAATGGGAGATTTTTAATCATTTATACACTTCCTGTATCCCAAAGACTTGAGCTGGGAAGCCTTTTAGGTAGGAACAGAGAAAACATCAATGAACATGTTTTCCCAGAAGCCACTTTGGCTAAAGAAGGGGAATTCCACCTGGCTGCCTGTCTTAATGAAGGCTACCTAGAATATTGTAACAGGAGAATCCATCCCAACAGCTCACATCCTACATATCCCAATACATTAATCACACTTTTTTATTTTTTAAGCAGGCCCTGAACTCCTCTTGACTCACCATCTCCTGAATGGCTTTTAAACACCTACCTGAATATTGTTTCCTTGTCTTTGTCCCACATTCCCTGAGGGAACACTGCAAAATATTGACCAGCCCCAGCTGCCCTCTGCTGCCTAATGTGCTGCATGCCTTGCTTCCTTTCCCTCCACCACAAATGCAGAAATAATCATTCTCCTCTACACCCTCCAACTTGCTGCTTGAGCTTTGTCCCTGCCCTGTGCTCCCCTTTGATCTTCCCTGTGCTCACTCTTATCCCTGACTTTCATACTCCCTCTCACCCCTGCCTTTCCCACCCTCTGCAGCCTTCCCTCCTCCCCTGGACTGCTCCCTCAGAAACAGGACCTTGCTTTAATCTCCCGCCTTCCCCTGTTAAAGACCCTTTGCCTCGTCATTATCTCTTTCCCCTTTCCCCTGTAATTTAATTTCACTTTTACAGGCTGCAGCTCCTCTCCTCCAGCCTTCTCTTCCAACTGGCTTCCTGCCAATTAGTTCAGCTGAGATCTTTCCTGATAAAGTCCCCGATGACCTGTTTTGTCAGAGCCCAAACCCAGCATTCCACCTGCACTTTCCTGGCTGAGCCAACTGCCTCCGTCCGACCCGTTTCCCATCCTTACACCTCATCTGCTCTTGCAATTCCTGATCTTCTGCTGGTTCTCTACTGACCATTCCCCAAATGCAGAGTGGCGTAAAGGGGAACGACCAGGAGACACTCCTGTGAAAACCCACAGCTCCAGCCCACGCTGCAGTGCAGCAAATCCCAGTGATTATCAGAGAATGGACTTGCCTTGGGGCAATCACATTTACACTGCGGGTCTCTCCAAGGGTTTAACGTCCCTGCTTTTGCCCACTGAATAAAGCTTAAAAATCCATCTGGGAATGAGATCCTTCTCAGTTTGACACAGCAAGCCCTGACTTCCAAAGGGGACAGGCTCTGGACAGAACCCAAAGGAACAGGCCTGTCTCCTGACTCAGACCCAGCCGCACGAGGGACTGGGGCAGGAACCTGAAACACCTGCAAGGATGTTGCCCAAACATAACAATTCTCTTTTAATACGAGGGCTGTGCTACAGGGAAGTCCTGATTTTCTCCCAAATCCATCAGGTCCCCACAGCAGAGCAGTGCACGCACCAGCAGAGGTTCCAGCTGCCAAACCACAAAGGCTGCACAGATCTAGCTGAGATCCCAAAACATGAAGACACCTCCTTATTAATGACTAAGGCATAGATGTTTTTTTTAATGTATACAACTAAATACAATATTATCTCTGTGGGGGTTTATAGTGCATTTTTAACAAAATTTCATCTTATACTACACAGTATCAAGACCCTTTGCCTCAGTATCTTGAAGAGAATAACAAACATCACTAAAAAATTCTATGTCCTGTTTTTATTTTAAATCTGTTTTTTCCATTAAATCCATGGAGTCTTTTGAAAAGCTTAAGAAAGTCTGGAATCAAAATAGAAATGCACGGTGCATTCCACCGTCTTGGAAAAGAAGAGACCACATTGACACTTCTTGTGCATATGACAGCAGCTACACACAGAGAAACTCAAAGGGCTGTGACCTCAGCAGCAAAAGCAGCAATATCCAAAAGCAGCAAGTAAAAAAAGAATTAAAAAGCGAGATACCTACAGAAATGGGATGTGTGCAGATGGGATATGGAAAATATCAAGGTTATGAACCTTGGGATTGCCAAGTGAGGAAACACAGATGGTTCTTCTGGCTCATGAGAAAGCCCTGGTGTCACAGACACAGAAGCATGGATAGGAGACATCCCAAAAACATAAAACAAGCCAGGGGAAGCTGCACAGCCTGTTAGAGGAGTTCCTAACCTCTCTGCTGAGGTGTCAGAACATCAGGAGAACCTGGGACACTTTAGACCCAAGTAAATAAACTCTGCCCCATCCAGAGTGGCTCCATGCAGGCCAGGTGTGTCTGCTCCGTGCTTCTGGAATTGAGAGCATGGTGCAGAGATTCCCAAGAGGCTGTGGACAGTCAGCTGGCTCCACACAGGCTAATTGTCCTGGGCTGAAAATTGCAACTCCCAGAGCTGGAAGCAGAGAAGGTGGGAGCATGGAGAAGACAGTGTCAGTTCAGGGGAGAAAGCAAGAAGGTCAGAGCAATAATTGTCAGGTAAGGATGTAAGAGAAGCAAGGGATTTGGGGGGGAAGAAAAAACAGGGATTAGAAGTTGGATCAAGTGAGATGCATTGAACTGCCAATTTCCTCAGCGGTGACACAGGTAAAGGAAAGTGGAAGTGCAGCAGCTGGGAGTATAGGAAACTTAAACTCTTTGCTATCAGTGGCCCACTGGTTGCGGGAAATGAACTCTGGTCCCATATAAATCCTGAGAGAGGGTCAAATCACGTTTTTGCATAGTGTGGATCCTTTGTGTGAACAAAGAAAACCATTATTAAATCTTTAAACCATTCCTCATCATCATTAACCCACTTATTTGCTAAAGTATTCACACACTTTTCTGTCAAAAGGCTCAATCCTATACGAATTTTATTGCCAGTGAACTCATACAAATTATCACAGCAGTACACATTTTTATCTTAGTGAAAAATAAGCTTACCAGAAAAGGGATTTTTGCCAATTATTAGCACGTTTGGCAGAGACATCATGATGAGCTGCTGCAAGTTCTCCTACAAAAGTTAATTCAAATATCATTTGCACCACATGTATCGAAGGAAAAGCAAACATCAAATACCAGCAACCACTAAAGAGAAATCAGTGGTACAGAAATCGTTCAGATTTTTTCAGGTCTTACTGCGTAGATGTTAAATACTTAATTATCTGGACCCTAATTAAAACACCCAAACTTACAAGCATGAGTTAGTGCTACAAAAGCCCTGTTTTACTGGTTTGCACAGTCATCTCCACATAGCAAAATCCTCTCGTGGCAATGAGCTGGCTTATGGAACTTAAGCCAACTAGATCCTCACTGAGAATATAGCCAAACCCCTTTAAATTATTCTGTTTGTGTTTCTCTGGGTAAGTTATTGATAAATGTTTATTTTCTTGGCCCTAAGCCACGGCATTTGTTGCGCAAAATATCAATTTCCTCTCTTTCCCCGTCCATGGTCTCCGTGGCTTCGCCAAGGTGCGGATGTGAAAATCCCGGGGGCCTTGGTGCAGTGACACTGGCACAGCTGTGAACATAAAGGTGCACCCCCCTGTTTGCACAATCCCATGGAATTTGATGGAAGTCCCAGCCACCAGGCAGCAGCTCTGCCTGTCTGTCCCTCAGATTCCATCAATGGAGAGTTGCCGTGGCCAGGAACGGCTGTAATCGGGTCAAATCCTCAGTCTAGACAGAGCCTAATTCTCCTGAAGCAGAGTAGTCTTTCTCCTATTCCCAGATGTTTATTCCCAGCAGATGCCATCCTATCAGCAGCTCAGGGGCTAGGCTTTTTGTTTTGCCACAGTGACAGATTCATTAATACAGAAAATGCTCCTGTTCAAAAGCAATGTATTCCAGAACAGCCAAAGGCACAGATGAGGTGTCCCACTCTAACCTAAAAACCTAAGAAAAGCCCAATATTTCTTCAAAAACACCTGTCGAAATTATTAGTTATAGCTACACTTGAAAGTTCCCACCAGCTAATATAGAACATAAAAAATTATACCTGAATGGATTAACACTAGACTGAAAAATATGTACTTTCACAGCCTGAGACAAATCCTGAAGAGAAAGAAAGCAGCTTTGACCTACTCAAAGATCATGAATTTCAACCAAGCTGTACCACCTACTTGATAAAGACCATTTTCAAAGACATGAAGGTCTGAAGTGCCCCACGGGATGTTTTAAATCAACACAGAACAGACAAAACACCAGGAATCCAACAAGTATTTATAGCTACCACGAAAGAAACACATGTATTGTTACGAAGTGGGGGCTTGGTGACTTTTTTGTTGGGTTTTTTTGGTAACAGCTCAAATAATTGCAGGCTGCTGTCCCAAAGCTGATCATACCACAGCATGAGGCAGAGCGTGAGCAGCAGTAACCAAAAGATGACACCATCACCTGTTTCCTTACAACACCTCAGCCTCTCTCCAGAGGTGTGTGCCACCTTCCCTGTCACCCCGTGTTAACTTCAGCACCTGCTCCCAACCTGGCTGTCCTTCTGCACTCACTGCTTCTGGAAAAAAATCCCCGGGTTTTTTTTACTCTTATTTGAGCTGCAAAAATCAGTTCAGCCCGTTTACAAAATTCTGCCTTGCTTGTACAGTCTTTTGGAGCTCGGGAGTGTTTGCTTTCCTAAAGCCTTACACGTACCATTTTCATTTTGCACGTTATGTCCTAGCAGAGCAGCTTTTCTGACAAGCACAAACACAGCACCGATGCAATTATTTGCTAAACTGAGAGGGTATTTTCCACAAATGTTATAAAAACACATGGAATGAACTCAGACAGACAAGCTCACAATAAGAAGCTTTAAGAGTTAGGTTAACATAATGCTAAAAATTAAAAATCCCCATGTCCATGTCTGATTCCTGCTGTAAAATTCCAGGCATGGAGAAATACTGGATCTCAGTGCAGCGACTGCTTTCCATGTTCCTTGCTCTTGGATCTCAGGCGTACACAGGGAACACTGGGAAGCACTCAGGTGTGAGGGCTCCTACCCCAGGCTATTAGAGGCCTCTCAGTTCGATTCCAGGGCATCCATCAAGCCCAAGATTCCCTGCCTGGTAGAATTTCACAGGTGACAGGAACTCAGCTGACCCTTCCTTGGAGCCGAGGTTGCTGAGCTGCCTCTCCCACACACCCCCGGCTCTGCTGGGCTGCTCTATGAGCAAAGGCTACAGCCCATCCTTTATCCCCAAAACAAATCCTTATTCCTGCAGTGTTTCCACATTCCCTCACATGTGGCACCTCACAAGTCCAAGAAACTGGGGAGGGAACGGGCGGCGAAGTGTGTAAAACAAAAGCATTGTTCAATCTTCAAAGGCACGGTTTTAACATTTCTTACATAAGAATGCTTTTTTACTGTAAAGAAATATATAATAAATTCTTTCTCTCACAAAAGTTGGGAGCAACATTCACCTAACTGCCAGGAATTCTGCCTGGTACCGCAGCGCTAGGACCGGCTGACACCGTGAGGCCAGCGCAGCACAGGGAACGCTTTGTATTCCAATAAAGATCAATCCCGTCAGTGCCTGTGTGCCTTCTGCTGCACCAGTTGTGGAGCACTAATGCCTGGTGGAAAACCACTTCCATTAGGGAAAGGAAAAGCATATGGGTCATAGCAGGCAGCACATAAACCCACGTGCAGGGGCTGCCAAGGACAGAACAACGGGAAGGGCTGGAATAGCGTCCGCCGGCTGGTCATGGCAGTGACAGCTGGAAATTCTCACTGCACTCGGGAGTTTGGGAAAGCACACACTCCATGGGAGCACAGCAGAAGCACAGACACCAGCACAGGCCAGGCCAGGATGCATAGGGAGAGGCAGAGCAAAGGTCCTGTCCGACTGGAAATCAAATGAATTCTAAACCCGATAAATTTCATTCCGTTTTTCTTACAAAAATTCCACTGGTGACATTAAATGCACGTGTAATAATCTCTCTCAAGGGCACAAAACTTGCTGCAGCTGACAAATACCAACTACCAGTATTTACTGTGCTACAGGAATAACTTAATACATGGAGTATCTGTTACATAAACAGATCATCATTCACATATAAGTGTTTCCACACTCCCTCTACAGCGGTAAATTAAACATGATAAAACATTTGACCAGATATATAAACAACCATTCCTACAAATCTCTCAAAATATTCATCTTATTTTTCTTACGTTCAAAGGCTTAATTATAAAAGAACACTTAGCAAGAATTCCAGGCAAAGCACAATATAGGAAACAATTACTGACCTGATAGTAAGTTTTGATTTGTTTCACCAAAATAGACAAATTTTGAATCCTTAATGAGGCATCATTGTTGACTTTTTTGTTTATCCTCTGATTGGCAGACTTTGGATTGCTGCAAGAGAAAACAGGGCCAAAAGAGAATCAATGGAACACACTGAAAATTATCTTAAAACTCTCTCTCTATAAAGCAAGAGGTACAGTTCATGTGCCACACTGACAAACTATAAAGCGCTGTTTTGCTACCATGAGGCACAAGCAGCAGTGTAATCTGGGGCTTTTAGAACAATGATGAGCGTGATACACATGATGCTAACACACCCTAAGTTATTTTAAATACATTTACAGATGATTGAGATCTGGTGTTTTGTCATGTATTATCACACACTACCAGAGTTTTCTCTGCCTTCAGAGAGGAAATCCATCTCTTTTCCCTTCCCAAAGCAGAAAGGATCTGAGGAAATGCAGAGGAGTCACCCTTTTTCAACACCTCAGGACACATCTGAGTTATTAACACACAAAGGACACCGTGACAACCATTCCTCGGCAAACAATGCAGGACCCAAGCACTCCCTCTCAACGCTCTCCTCAAGCTTTAAACAATCCCTAAGGGATGGCCAAAGTGAAGTTTCCCCTACAAAGACACTCGATCCAGTTGCACAACACAACTTTGGCTGTTTAATGGCATTATTGTGCAGTTTAATGACATTATTATCAGCTAAGTGAGCAGCTGGCTGGGCTGCTCCACTCCAACCAGAAACCACCAAGCTCTCCCTGGCAAGGCAGGGGCTCTGCAAGGGTGTGTGTCTGCTGCGGCTGGGCTCAGTCAACACTGCCAGCCAAGAGTCACACACTGGGATACAGAATACACTGTCTAGAACGGCCACTGGCAAAGGTTGGGAGAAAAAAAACCCAACAAACAAAAAAAAGCACCGTCAAAAAGTACTGTGGCAATGGAGAACGACGTAAAGTGCAAAAGTGCAATGGTATTCAACAACCCACACACAGGAAAAGGAATCAAACACAAAAAGAAGAGTCATCTGTTATAGCATTTGCTACAATACAAAAATTACCTCAGTATTGCAGTATCATGACTTACTGTGATCCACTGGGTCTCACATCTCTTTGGCCAAGTGTCACTACAGAACAAAATTTTCCACTTAAATTTGAAGTACCCAAACAAAACTTTTTATTTGCCTTTTACAGCTTGCTGAACTTCTGGCACACCAGAATTTTTAAAGGATATGTTGATGTCTTCAGTTTTTTTTTGCTCTCAGCATTCCCTGGCTTGTAAGGACAAACAGGAATAATAGGAAAAATGGTGCTGGGAAAAGAAGTCGGGTCATATATAAAATACACTGCCAACATACAGCCATTGATGAAAGAAAAGCAGTAAGCACAGCATCTTTTTTTTTGTATATGTGAACATAAATATAGGGAAATTAGGGCATGGGTAATTGCCTCATTCCCAAATGCTCATCACCACGGTCCTAAAAATACTATAAACAATTAAAAGTACATTTGAGAGGACGTCAGCCAAAACTGTGTAACTGAGATGTCACCTTGGATTTATTAGTTCAGCCAACCTGTGGCTGCACAAGGAACTGAAGGGGCTAAAAATAACTACTCTTTGCAGATGCACAGAACTGAACTCCTTTCCACACTGAATTCATTCAAATTTGTTAAAATCAAAGAGAAAATCCACGATAAATCCTGCTGACCTACAGAGATCAGCTGAAGTCTCCTATTTCTACATCCATATCTCCAAAAGGCCGATTTGGGCCCTTAATCTTCATGTTTAATCTTAATGACCACAGGATTATCTCTGGGCTTTTTCATCATCTTCAGCAGCATTTCTGCAGCCACACATTTGAGAGGGCTCTCCCTTCAGAGCACTCAAAGCAGAGGGCACTGGAGTTTCCTGGATATTGTAATAGCTCTTATTTTGGGCATCGACACAAAACGCAGTGTGCAACCACAAGAATTCAGAATACAAATGTCACCAAAGCCCAGGCTTTGTACCTTCCCGTGTCAGAAGCTGTACTGGAATATTTAGACTGATCTAGGCAGAAGGCATTCAGCTTTTTTTTTTTTTTTGGCATGAATTGCAGGAAACTGTTTACTGAGACTGTGAATTTTTGCTGGGAAAACTTGGGCCACAGACGTGCTCTGGAACTGTATCTTTGCCAAAGTCCAACAGAACCCCCAAACTCTGAAATTCCTTAACATTTTTCAGCAGAACTTTAAAATAGGTGATGGTAACAAGAAGTTGAAGCCATTGCCTTTGAGGATCAACAAAACTGAGGTGCTTGGATATCAGTAACACTACTAATCTCTGCCAATCATTTTTAATTTAATTAAACACGTGCCCTCAGTAGCTCACCACAGGTAGCAAATTTCTTGGTCATTTTTTTTAGAGAATGTCGTATTGTCTCTTTACTCTTCACACAAGGGAGGCGAGTTGTCTTCAGCACTCCCAGTTAACACATTAGCCATGACCAGGATGACTCACCTGGCAAGCAAATTGCTTCTAGTGCTTCCCACAGTGAAATCCTGCTCTCAATACCTTCAGTGCAAACCCCTGTGCAGCAGCAGTTTAGACCTTTCTAACCACATCATGTCACCAAATGGTTATAAACACAGACTCTCCACAGGCTTCCTACTCAAATATGGAGCTATGCTCATGCTGAAATGCAAATATTTCCAAGAGAGGCCACCTGGGAGAAGAATCCCCCAGTGTTTGTATTTACCAGGGTGCCCCAATCGGCAGTAACGGATCAGGGTAGAACTGTCAGCTTGGTGAAGGGAACAGCCCAGCCCAGGCCTGACAGATCCCTTCTCACACCAAAAGGACCGTGATGAGGTCCTTGAACAGGAGATTCCTTATTTCAAATATAAATAAATAAGCCCACCTTCGCTCCAAGTACTGACAACCAGGCCTCATCTGCTCCAAGGCTCCAACTTTAAAGCTGGATAGTCTCCTTAATCCACAAACCATCCTTTGAAATATTCTTCATTTAGTCAATACAGCCCATCACCTTTAAGTATTGATGTCTTAATCTGTCCCTCTCCAAGAGGAGATACTACAGCATGATGTTGGCTCCACATTTTCCACTATATATTGTTTGTAGAACTGTTATTTTGCCAGACTGGTCCAAGTCAGGACACACTGATTTTTTTACCATGCATGTGAAATAACTAATGAAACCCGAGGTGCAACTGGTTTTCATGGACAAAGATAAAAATCTAAACATAAACTGCCCAAACTTGTATTGCTTAAAAGAGCAGCTATAAATTAAGTTACATTTTTCAAAGATTCCTTAAACATTTTAATAGATTACTTCTATTCGTACGTTGAATGGTTTAATTTTTATGACCAATAAAATGCTTATAACAATTACATTTTTTTTAATGCAAACCAGCACTCTCTGTTAGAACACATTTGGTCCAATACCACTGAAATAAACTGGTATGTACTGTCAGGAATACAGGAAGCAAACAAAACCATTTGGAATATAAAATGGTTCCAAAACTAGGTTCCAAAACCAAAGACCTTTTTAAGAGAGACAGTTTTAACAAGCTGGTTTTAAAGCTGAGATTCTGGTGGCTACTACAACTATTTTCAAGGCCATGCATGCTCTGAACTGCTCCCTTTCTGAGGTGGAGATACTGAAGTGCTTCAGTGGCAAACAGCCCAGCAAAATAGGGCAAATCTGTGCAGAAGTCGATAGGAAGCAGAGCGGTAAAAGATCCCCTTCAGCAATTTTACATTTAAGAGCAACCTACTTCTGACAAGATACATTAATTTCAATAGCAGTAAAAGCAGACAGGAGCATCCCTCCCAATAATGCATTAGTTTAAAACTCCTGATTACAGGGGGAACTTGGGTGATTTTGAAATACTACCAGTGTCATGAATCACAGATTGAGACTTCATATAATCAGGGATTATGTGTCTTTAATTTTTCATTGACCAAAATCTATCAGAAATGGGAATGTGATAGCTTAATGGCTTCATGCTTAAATCTATGCAGACTGCAAACCAGTTGTGTCCTCTCCTGCCATCTGTTCCTTGATGGTACTTAATGATTAAGTCTGGTATCGCAACGCACCCTAATTTTAAATATTCCATTGTTTGCATGTATCTAGTAAGTGCAGTGAAATGCTGCAATAGCACTTTGGAAAAAATTCTGTGCAAGTGAACATCTCAAAGAGTAATAAATATTGACTGGTACCCTGTGGTTTAGCATCCACTGGCACAGCGTTCACTCGTACAAATAAATGCTGCTCGCTTACTAAAGTTACATTTTTGGCAAAGTCCTTTTAAACTAGAATGCTGAGGCTCACTCTTGCTATCTTCTGAATATTTTACTAATAACAGAATTTCTGATAGATTTCAAGCAATAAAGCAGCCTTTCCAATATTACCATTGGCAAGAAAATAATGTTTTACAAAGAGAATTAACAGAGCAGTGTCCTTTTACTGCCAAAGCAGTACAGAAGTCAAAATAAAACTGGGGCCTTCAAGGGAGAGTAACTGATACTATTTAATTGCTCAGACACTCGAAGCAACACCACACAAAGTGGCACATTGAGGCAGTGAAGTGATCAGAAGCAGGTGGGACTAAAGGAGCACTGGCCTTCACCAGCTGATTATTTGTTCAATGTAAAACCATCAATTTGGGCGAGTCTGCAGGGATGACAGTGCTAAAGAATGGGGCAGATTCTGAATTTATCATATTATCAGTATCACACACGTCCCAGAAAGGTTGGGACAAGATGCCATCCTTCCAACTTCTCCTGCATCCACCTTCCCTACAGAGTAATTCCTCTCCCAGACTGTCCATTGCTGACCCGTGCAGAGAACTAACTCAGCATGTGTATATGCGAAAAACAGAGGCAATAAAATCCTTCTCCCTCCTGAAGAGCGCCATGCAAGACATGCCAGCCCTGAGGCTGCAGGGCGTGGATGATACCGGACAAGATGCCCGCAGGTATTGCTGCATGCACACCTGATGTGCTGAACACACAAGGATGTTACGCTCCAGGGATGCTCAAGGGTTCACTTTCCAGTCCTGCTCAGCCACTGGATCTTTGGGCACTTCCACAGGACCCAGGAAAAGGATGCTCTAACCCTAACCTGGAGCGTGCAAACATATGGAGACAATCCTCTCCAAGCATTCCAAACACTGACATATCCTTTGCCACGAAACAAGGTACTAAAACTCAGTTAAAGGACCCTTTTCTAACTCTGCACTTGGCAAAGACTGAGAGCCAGAAGTCCAAAGCTGTATCAAACGTTTTTTGCCTCGTGATAATATGTGCTTTAGGAAGTAGGTCTAACATCCAAAGTCTTTTGGCCCCTGCACAAAACCCCACTTCCCAGGATTATGTCCAACATCACAAGCTATTAGGAGGCTGAAGCCCAATGCCTACTTTAAAAAAAAAAAACAACAAAAACCACCACGACCAACTGGCTTGAAACAAATGGACTGGCTGGTGGGGATCACAGGGAGCTGTGCCAAGAGCATGTGAGTGGCTCCTGGGCATATGCAGAGCTTCCCTGCTCCCAGCATCTGACCGGGCTGAACTGCTCCCGGAGCACTGCCCAGTGCCTGAGCACTCGTGCTGGCACTGCCAGCAGAGGAGCTGCCTAATTACTCACGGCTGAAGTGTGCTAGAACGGCAGTGCCTCGGGCTGTCCTGCCCACTAACCCCGTGCCTCCCTTCCCCAGCGACACCGACCTGCTGCACAGCACCGTGGGGGCTGCCCTGACCTGCTGGGGACCCCACGGGGAGGGTCACATCGGCACGGAGGGACAGCCCCTCACAGCTCCACACTCACGTGGAATGTGCAAACAGCCACACAAAATCATGGGGTGTTCGGGAGCCCGCTGACTGACCTTTAATTTCTCCCTCCTGGGGTTTTAAAAAAAGCAGAGCCCACAACAGCCCAGATTTATTTTTCATCCTTCCTCTGTTCCTTAACAGCAATAAGGTGCTGCAGGTGGGCAAAATGTGTGAGAAGAGAGGAATCAGTTCACCTGTTACTGAGCAACCACACACTGAATTAATACCCCCCAAAAATCTCTAAGTCCGAAGTTTAGAGAGCAAACTCTGTTTTTAGCATCACTAGTATGAAATAACTTTATTACTACTGTTTCACCTTGACTACTCTTTTCCTATCACACTAAAAGGTACTATGTGAAAAAATAAAAGCTTTCTGCCAAAAATTGAACCCAGGAAGTCACTGCTGACTGCACTGAGCTCCCCACAACAATCAGTGACAACGTGGAGCCTGCAAAAGGTCAACTGGCTTCCACCAAAGTAAAAAAGTGTTACTTATGGAAAGCAAAACCTGTAGGATTCAAAGCATCCCAGAACACTTAACGCTGCCACTCAAAACAAACACACCTAGGTATTAAAAATTTAAGAATTCTAGAAGAAACATGAACAAACAAATGCTTTTTCCAAGAACCAGAAAGGCTGACAAACACACTTCACTCCAACAACTCTAAGTATCCTCTCTGCATCCTAATATTTCTTCTAGAATTCGGTCGGGTTTTGAGGGCTTTTCTAACTAGTATCAACTATTATTTGAAAAGGGAGAGTGAAAATGCTGTAGGATTTGCTCTACACCACTTCCCAAATTGAACTAAAGCCAAAAGGTGCCCAAGATCCAGGAGTGTACAGGCTGCAAAGGTCAGGGATGGATATGGCACGGGAACAAACTACTGAGGATCGGGAACACTGAAGCTTTTACTTCTACTTCAAGCACTGCATGTTGTTTTCCCTCTCTGAGAAAAAAAACTTCTGAAGCATGTTCAAATTTTAAGATCCATTCAGGGCAGTACCAATTAACGGAGCAACTGAAAACTCCTTGACTGTGGGATTAACACCTCGAAGCAACCGAGCACCAAACATTGACACCCACACCGATCCTGTGACAACAACCAGATTAACATCCCAGCACTCCGCGCTCCCAGCTCTGCATCACAAGATGCAGCATGACTTGGCACTGAACATCACAGCAGAAAATGCTTCCACAAGCTACCTGGGGAACATCATCGTGCAAACACACAGGTATTACCCCGGAAGGAACATCAGCAACAGTTATAAAAGCAGCAGAATGGGGCCAGCAAGTTGTCATCAGTGACAGGAAGCAGCCAGCAGTACCGAGGAGAAGACAATAAACACTTCTTGCCCTGAGCAAATGGCATTTGTGGGGCTAACACGCTTTCTAAGACAATTAAAACATGAATAAAGGGGAAAATGACTTTGCAGGATTTAAATACAACACACACTTCGGCAGTCTTCTTTCCGTAAGGCTGAAAAAAACCTCTTTGGAGTAGTTTGTATGTGCAAGGTTTTTTCTTCTGCCCTACCAAACTCGCAGCACCACAGCAGCCTGTACTTTGCTTTATTTGATAATCACAGCACTAGCAAGACCAGTTTCTCACTTGGAAAACTTGGAAAAATGTTCCCTCGTTTTGCTTTTGACTTGGAGCTTCGCTGCAGCTATAAATTCTCAAAACAAGCGAGTACTTCAGAGTCAAAGCAGCCTGATCACAGGTAAAACATCTCAGCACTCTGAGTATTAAACCCACAGGAAACAACGTGTGATCAGCCAAGTGAGATGACACCAAAGCCACCCCAATATTGCAGTTTTCGTGACCGAAAAGATCTTCAGCTGTAAAAATAGCACCACAATGACTTCCACTGAACACTTCTGGTTAGAACACTATTACCTTAGCACTTCCCTTTCCCATGAAGGGAATTAAACCTTCTAGGAGTAAACTAACAACAATAAAATACACACATTCATCTTTGTCCATACCGACTTCAAGCCCAGTATGACATTTGTCTCCATTCTCTGACACGTCAAGTAGTATCTGTATTCTGATTCTGTCCAGCACACACAACACTAAATACACAGCAAGTGCATTCCCAAGCTACCAGGAAATTACACCAGACACTCCTTGCTCAAGGGCTTATTTAAGAAAAACAAAGATACCACACAAAGAAAAACTAGAGCAAATATCTCCCTGAAGCTTAAACCAAGATAAAATTCTGCCATAAACCTAAGTGGTTTTCTCTCATATCACTGCAAGAAAGGAAGCAAGTTTGGGAGCAACAGAGATTCCAGGATAGGCCAGGAATATGGTACACACACACACCATTCATGAGTTCACCCCTTACCATTTCCCAAGGTAAAAATATAACATAAGGTAATTTTCACTTGGGTCAAGCAGCAGCTTTGCTTCCATTCCATGCCTTGGCATCAATTAATCCCATGGAACGAGGGGGAGGCATTTGGTAAACACTGCTCAACAACAACTGCCTCTGGAGCATCCTCGGGATAAACACTGGACTCCAAAACAAAGCAAACTCACAAACAGACTCACGCAGTTATTCCCAAATAATCTCTGACCACTGAGGTCATGTGTTCTAACAAACCAGCAGTTCAACAAAATGCCTTGATGTCTAAATAATTGCCACATAGGGAAAAGTGGTGCAGTAGGGAAGACAGGGAAACAAATTGGTATTGAGTTTAGAGGAACCTAAAATAAGAGGGACATAAGAAAGAACACAAACCTTCAAATTCCCTTATCAGCAGAAGAAACGAAATGAGGAAAATCTAGAGAGAAGCTTGTCAGATTTGGCACAGGATAAGATGTGCCTGATTTAACAACCAATTTGTCAGTTCACACGGTTAGTTCTGAAAAGAAGGATCAGAGCACAGCAATACTTTGCCAAGGTTTGTGGTGTAGAGACCCCCAGATCAGCCATGAAACCTGAAGCAGTACTCCAGGAAAGGGATCTGCAGCTCACCTAAAGCTCTGGATTTTACTGCTGCCATTATTTTCATGGAGTGCTTTGAACCAGCAGACAGAGGTAAAGTGAAATGCAAAGTCCTCTGGAAATGACATTATAAAAGCCATAGTGAATATATGTTGTTTCCTTACCAGAATGTTTTCAGTGCTGAAACAAGTTATTCTGATTTCAGATCCGAGATAGTTATTCATGAAAGAGGTAGACAGACCCCAAAAAACACCTCTGTATGTATTAAAAATGGTTTTTAATCCAGCTTTCATTCCCTGGCCCCAGCTACCAGCCCAGACTAAGGGTGGGATAAGTAGCACACTACCAAAAGAAATAAGGAGACAAGAGTCAAAAAAAAATAATCAGGACAGCACATGAAGGAGAGAGAAAAGAAGTGGATGTATACATGTAAGGAAGATCAGATGATTTAATTCCTAATCTTCAAAATTCTGCGAGGAACAAGAGTGAAGCACAGAAGAGTTTGCTGCTCAGCCATAAATCACAGCAGCCAGGATGAAGGAAAGGGGACATCAACTGTGGAAAAGGGTACACATGCATAAAAACCCCTAGTGAAACATAAGCCAAGATCAAACACTTCAAACATTCTGGGTTTTTTCACTTTCTTCCCTTCTTCTATCCAGCCCCTCAGATGTGCAGGTATCAGCCCATGTCGCCCTCATCTGCCCAGTCCAAAGCTCCCTGCAGGCAGATGTTTCAGTCCCAAATTATTCAACATTTCCCTGAGAACTATGTTTTCCTTTTCTATAAACAAAAGGTTTTAATCCCAACACGTCCTGACCACACTACAAGTTGTGCTGGACCGTTTATATCAGAAAAATTACTGTTAGAAATCCATCTTTCCTAAAGAAAAATCTAGTAGGCCCCTTCTGCAGAAGAGAGCAACAGCTCCAAACTGGGAGAGTGAGATGTACCTTGCACCCGTGGAAACCCGACAGAGCACGTCTGAAATGTGTGAACCAAATCCACTTGCTACAACAAAGTGAGAAAGATGCAGACTTCATAATATTTGACCTTCTTCCTAAAATAAATGTTCCTACAGCCAAAGTCACCAATTTAATTTTCCTCTTTTCCATTTCTCCACCCAGCCAGATCCTGCCTCTTGCTCCTTGGTGTTCCTAAGAAGGAGTTAATTGGACTGCAGTGGTGTTCCTGCTCCCTTTCTCAGAGCAGGCAGCTGGCTGCTGCACTGCAGCCCCAGTCCAGTTTTCAGGGGAAGATATAGGCAAGCCAGAAGTATGGGCTGGCAGGCTCCAGTGCTTGGAAGAAAGCAAACAAGTGAAGACTGAGAGCTCAGAAGAGCAGCCAGGGCAGCAGTCCACATTCTGGGCACACACCGCCAGAGCCGTGCAAGGAAACACTCGGCCCGTCCACCTGGAAAATCTGAGGGCTGGGAAAGGCCTGCAAGGGGATCCAGCCAGGGAAAACCAGGGGGAGAGCAGCGAAAGGGGAAAAAAACAGGAGAAGGATAAAACACTTCGCCCTTTGAAGCAGCTTTCAGCATGTCTGGATGCAGCAACTGATATGGAAAGTATTGGTTAATACATTAAGTTAAGAGTAAAGTTACAAATGGCACACTGGGGTGCATACAGCCAGGTTTTCCAGACAGTGGATTAAATTAATTCAGAGTTTGGGCCTGCACGTTACCAACCCTACACACAGTCTGTGTCCAAGAGTTCCTTTAAACCAGATTTCTTTCCACAAATGCAAAGCACAGTAAAATAAAACAAAAGAGTAAAATACAGTTTCGAGCCTTTGTTGCTTGACCAAATAGTAATGGTGGTGGTAAATGTAATGAAACCCCCAATCTTGTAACTACTTGCAGCTGTCTGTTTTTATTCCAAAGAACTAGTAAGATCCTTGTCAATTTGGGAACTATAGCTCATACTACAGGACTCTCAGCATTTCTTACACAATCCTATTGGAATTCAGTTAAACATCAGAGAACAAGAACTTTTCAAAAATGTAAATTAAACAGCACTCAGAAAACAAGTGTTTGTGTACAGTTCCTTTCATTTTTTTGGATCAGAGGAACATCAACAGCACAATGCCCAGAGTATAAAAAACCCCTGAGGTGATGCCAGCCAGGTGCTATTAAAGTATCTCTAGCACAAGTAAGCATTATTTTACTGCACTTGTGCAGAGATGTGCAACAGGTCACTAATCCGTTGCATTACAGTGGTTCACGGATTTCAGTACTACACACAGCAGATCTTGCCTTTAGCACGTGAGAAGGATCGTTACAGAGGTGTGGTAAAGGTAGGAGGTATTCCTGGCATGTCCCTCCACCTCCCTGCCCGGCAGAGCAGCGCTGCAGCCATCTCTGTGTTCTGATTTATTTGCCAGCAGCGTGACCCCCTTTTGTACCAAAGAACACAAAGATAAAGGCTCAGCTTTAGAAAGACAGATGGGTTTCTATGCACAAGTATCAGATACTGACTGATCCCAGCAGAAGGTAAGTAACCCAATACTTTTGAAGAACTGGGCCTAAATTTAAACAGGAAATTAGAGGCATTCTCTCCAGTCAGGAGCTGATATTGTAACACTGGGACTCTCCTTAATTAAAAACAACACTTAAAAAAAGCAATAATTAAATTAGCCTGTAGCGTCTCCAACAAAGGAAGATACGTAACTGGACACTGAATGGAATCTGTACAATTTTCACATGTTCAGAAATGTCCAAAAAGTCAAAAGACAGACAAGGAATGCAATGAATTTTCCTCTTTCGTGCTTGAGGTACTAATAAACTCAGCGCTGATAGACTCTACAGTCTCAGTCCCATCAGCATCCTGCAACTGTGCCAATGCTCACACCTATTTCCTCTGAATCATTACAATTATTGGAAAAAAGGTTGATCCAGACAAGCACAAGGAGAAGCAAATCCTGCACTGACAAACTCTCACTTGCAGCTGATGGAGGGCAGGATTAACTCCTTTCTAACCGAACAAAAACCCTCCCCTAACTAACAAAGCCACTTTTTTTTGCCTGTGTAACCGTGTGCAAACCATGCCTAATCCAACAGCAACACTTTTCTGGTCACAGAATTTGGTTTTCCAACATTAGGCAAGAATACAGCAAAGTATTAAAGTATATGTGGAGCAGGACCACAGCACCTCTAACAGCCCCCAGTGCCAGAGCTCCTACCACAGAGCTTGTTCTCATCTGAAGACACTGAGAGCTTTAAAAAAAACAAAAACCACCCAAACCAAACCAACCAAACAACAACAAAAAACCCCAATCCCAACATTCTGACCAAAAATACTTCTCTTTTGAAGCCACGTGACACAAACTTTTCTGCTGCATTTCCTCAACATATGGCAGTTAAGGGCAAAAGGAAAAAAAAAAAGAAAATGAAAATGGCAAACCCTGGAAATAAGTTCTACTGATGATGAGTTGGGGCTGCCTCTTTGAAAGGTTTTTGCAAAGGAAGAGGTGTGCTTAATGAGTGGATATTCAAACTAAACGGGACTGGGAGTGAACATAGCTTTCCACAGTGACTTCACCACCGACAGAATCAGCCTGCAAAACATGAAACAGTTTTTCCCCTCTTTCAGTCCTGGCACAAAACCCAAAACAAACTGAACCTTCCCAAAATATGAGCACAGTCATGAAAGGCAATTCTAAGCAGTAACCAATCTCACCTCCAAAAACCCTGTATTTTAAGTAAAACACACCTTCCAGTGTAGGTACATACATACTTCTAAAGCTGATTTTATTTGTACACCGATCCTTTTACATTCACCTCTAGTTTACGGTAGTTTTTAACTGTTCTGACTTACCAAAACCACTTTATTTTCAGTTTACATCTCCAGTGGGTGTTGTTTTACACCCACACACCCAGCACCTCCTAACTAAACTCCAGCAGTCATGGCACGGGGTCAAAGATGCACAAAGTCAGAGCCAAATTCAACACATGGTGCCTTAGGCATGGGAATGTTCCTTCCCAACACCTTTCCATTGACAAACACAGTGTCAGGTACCAATTTATGCTCAGTGCTAAAAAAAATCCTGATAAAGTTTAACTCCAGGACTATATTCTTCAGAATCACCGTGTTCTGTCTGGTGCTAAATTTGCCTTCCAGGTGCCAAAGTTTTTTACCAAATAGAAACTCTACATGTTAAATGCATGGATGTAGCTGACAAGATATTTAATTTCCATGTAGCCCAAAGAAAAAAAAAAAAAAGTAAAATAAAAATAACCTGCCAGAATCGATTCAGGATTTTTTTTTTTCCCCAGAAAGTTCAATTCCACCAAGTTTTCCATTTTTCTCAACATTGGAGTGAATATTTTAAGTGAATACTTGGCATTTTGGTTGTACAGAGGTAGACAACAAAGAAAACTGTGGTTGCAAAAAGATGTGAGTGCACACTTAAATGTGGTAGGGTGACGCTCTTTTGACACAGTCTAGTTACACAAGCTGAATACCAACGGCACGAACTGTTAAAGCCCTAAATAGGAGTAAAAACTACAAACAGAGTAAGAGGATGCCCATCCCTGAGCAGTATTCCTGAGGAGCAGCTGCCAGCACAAGCTGCTCATGCACTGATGTACCCAGTCTCCAGCCACAAGCCTAGTTTTCCATGCCTATACAAACAAAAAGGCTTATTTCTCTGTAAAGACTTAAAATATATATATAAAAAAAAAGCGTATGTAGAAATTTTTTTTGCACTAGTAACACTTTTATGACTGTATCACCAGACACCTGACAGAAGTGTTACTCCCCAGCGTTTCAGTAGTGGGCAACATTCCAGTCAAAATGATGATTAACAAAAAACCACTGTCAAGAAATCCTTCTAACAATCAGAGTTTTTCAACGAACGCTTTATAAGCCCAAGTAAAAGTGGTTCTTCTGTGGTTTGCAGCCAGAATATACTCTATGCTCTCAAGATATCAGCTTTACCACTCTAATCTGGAAGCATGGAAATAAGGAGGAAGGAGTTAAAGGCCACTCCATTTGCTCAGTGAACGCTGTGTGACTCGCATGCCATCCTCAAGTTGTAGGTCACGTGAACGAAGACATGGATTAGAACCTTATCAGCCAAGCAAATTTATTCAAATTTTTGGTTACAAGCACGATTTAACAGTAGAATGAACCTTTATGCCTCTCAGTGCAAATCTGGGAAAGCATTTACAGTCATCTCGTTTTCCAGTACGTTCTACAGTCGTGATTCAGCCTGTATCACACTATACATCCTGCAAACACATCCCTCGGACACTGAACGGTGGAAAGGAGCTGCCAGGCTCCCAAGCCTCCTCTTCACTCACCACATGACCGTGTCACGTACAAAAGAAAATTTCCCAAGGTCAACACGGGGAGGGAGGCAAAGGATTTTTCACAAGGAAGCAAAAATACACGAGAAACAGAACGGCAAAAAAAAAAAAAACACAATAAAAAACCCCAAGGCAGCGCCTGCCCACACTCACATTTGCAGCATGACTTCGTTCAGATACACTCCATCCACCAGCGCCACATATTCCTCCAGGTTGGTCCCATTTCCTCCAGCTAACGGTCCAAACGTCTTAACCTAAAACATAATGCTCATCATCACCACCCTGACATTAACTCCACCTCGCTCGCTGCCGCAAGGCACTTCTCGTCAAACAATGAGCAAATAAAACGAGTAACTGGGAGGCAAAATGAACGCTTACCCAGGTGACAAGAGGGCTCGACATGAACTGCTCCAGAAGGGGTGTGAAGATCTCGTTCTCCATTTTACAAAAAAATGGTTAACATCAATGCAGCTCCTCCGATGCAAAAAAAAATTAGAGAAGTCCTTCACTGCAGCAACTCTCTGGAATGCTCCGAGGATTCAGCTGCAGCGAGTGAACCCCATTTTTCCAGGCGATGCAACAGCAATAAAAAAAGTCAGTGCAGGGGCAAGCGGGATCTATCCTCCTCTTTCATCAAAAAATGCATCTGCAAGTCCGTCTACGCGTATTTCAGCCTTTCCATTGATGCCTGTCCCTCCCTACATAGCGGAGGGGTGGAAGGAAGGAAGGAAGGAAAGAAAAGAGGGAGGCTGCCTAGCTACTGGGATTCTGCATCAGACAAAAAAAAGAGAGGAAGGGAAAATCTGCTTCAGCAGCGGCAGCGCCTCAAAAAGGAAGGAGAAATTCCAGCAAAACTCCGCGAGCTCATTCTGCCCCTTCCCCACACAAAAAAGCCCCGAGGGCGGGCGAGGGGAGCAGCGAGGGCAGAGCCCCCCCGCCCCTCTCGCTGCCAAGCCCCCCGGGCTGCGGCTGCACCAGAGCCCCGCTGCCCCCCACCCCCGCCGCGGCACGGCCGGGGAGCCACCCCCCGGAGCGACCGGGGGCTATTTTAAACCGCTTCCCTTTTCCAACCCCCTTCCCTTTTCCACGAAACTGCGCCTCCGGAGCGCGGCAGGACCGGCACACGCCGCCCGGCCCCGCAGCCTCGCCCTTCCCCCGCGCCGGCCGCTCCCCTCAGGCTCCGCTCTCCCCGCGCCGCGGCCGGAGCCCCCCGGACCCCCTCCCTCCCCAGCTGTCCTCCCGCCGCCCCCGTGGCACCAGCGCCGCTGCCCACCGCCGCCGTGCCCGCCGCGGGGCCGCCTCGCCTCAGCCCGCGCGGCCGCGCCGCATCGCTCGCCCCCTCCTCGCCCTGCTCGCCTCCCTCCCTCCCTCCCGCTCGCTCCTCCGCCCGCCCTGCCGGGGGCGGCTCCAGCGTGCGGATCCCTCCGCCCGCGGCCGCGTATCCCTCCGCCGCCGCGCGGGGATGGATGGCGGCGCGATTAGAGAGGGGCGGGGCCGGGGGAGGGGGGGAACCGCTGCAGGAGGCGCGCGCGATGCGGCTGCGGGCAGAGCCCTCAGAGCAGTCAGAGCCCTCAGAGCCCTCAAGAGCCCCTGCCCCGGGAGAGAGCGAGCGGCAGGCTCCTCCGCCCACCTCCCGGGGAATAAACGTGCCCCGGAGGGACGATGCTCTTCCATTCCCCAAAGGGGAATAAAGGTGCCCGTGAGAAAAAAAAAAAAACCAACAAAAAAACGCCCCAACTCGTCGCGGGAGGGATATTCTCCGTCTCCCTCAGGAGAATAAAGGTGCCTGCGAGGGGGAAAGGGCTGGAGGGTGACGCTGTTCCGTTCCTCTTAGGGGAATAAAAGTACCTGTGAGGGGAAACAACTCGGCGCAGGAAGGAGATGCTCTTCCATTCTCTTGGGGAATAAAGGTGCCTGCGACGGAAAAAGGGCGGGAAGGAGATGCTATTCCGTTCCTCTTAGGGGAATAAAAGTACCTGTGAGGGGGAAAACTCGGCGCGGGAGGGAGATGCTCTTCCATTCCCCAGCTGGGGAATAAATGTGCCCATGAGGGAAAAACTCATCACAGGAGGGATAATCTCCATTTCCCTCAGGAGAAATGTCAGGGGGAAAGCGCGGGAGGAAGGGAAATGCTCTTCCATTCGTCTCACAGGAAATAAAGGTGCCTGTGAAGGAGAAACTCGGCGAGGGAAGGAGATGCTCTTCCATTCCCTTCATGCGGAATAAAGGTAGCTGTGAGGGGGAAAGGGCGGGAAGGAGGTGCTTTTTCACTGCCCTTAAGGCAATAAAA
This sequence comes from Pseudotriccus pelzelni, assembly GCA_035584735.1. Taxonomy (NCBI): domain Eukaryota; kingdom Metazoa; phylum Chordata; class Aves; order Passeriformes; family Tyrannidae; genus Pseudotriccus; species Pseudotriccus pelzelni. The sequence goes on along the minus strand of JAWMRA010000113.1, from coordinate 3,856,750 downwards.
GTACCTGTGAGGGGAAGAACTCAGTGCAGGAGGGAGATGCTCTTCCGTTCCCTTCTTGGGGAATAAAGGTGCCCGTGAGGGGAGAACTTGGCAAGGGAGAGAGATTCCTCCATTCCTCTTGGGAGAATAAAGATGTCCGTGAAGGAAATACTCATTATGTGAGGGAGATCCTTTTCCATTCCCTTCATGCGGAATAAAGGTGCCCATGAGGGGAAAAGGGCAGGAAGGAGATGCTTTTCCATTCCCCTTAGGGGAATAAAAGTACCTGTGAAGGGAAAAAACTTGGTGCAGGAGGGAAATGCTCTTCCATTCTCCTTTTTTTTTTTTGCGAGTTTTAAAGACGTCTGTGAGGGGAAAAACCTCAGCAGGTTTTCCCCTCAGCTGGTGGAGTCCAGAAGCAGGACAGGTTTTCTCAAGAGGTGAAACCCAGACGCCCACATTAAGGCAAAATCCAACTTTCTGGGTAGGTTTCTCAGGGAAGCAGAGGCTGACAAGCAGTTTGCTGGCCTGAGCCATTGTCCCTTCCCTGAGCCATCTCTTGCCAATCTCCAATCCGGCATTAACACAGAGAGCCATATCTGCTTAATACATTATGTAGTTTATTGACAAAGCATCTTACAAAATCTCCAACTAATCCAGCTTCGATTCTGCACAGTATAAGTTAAACTGCAGCAGCATTTTCCCCAATATCTTTAGTTTTGCACACACAATAAGAAAAAAAAAGCACAAAACAAACAAAAAGCCCCGAACAAACAAACAAAAAAACCCACAAAACACTGCAATAAAAATCACTGACATTAAGTAGTTTTGAAAAACATCAAGTAACACCTGAACAGATTAGGTTTTTCTTAACCTAAATACTGGATATAATATTTGTCCCGATGGTCCAAGACTGGGAAAAATAATTCCAATCATGACCTTTTTCCCATGACGAAAGTCTAAGATTACATTAGGAAAAATAAAGTACGGACCTTGAAATATTAGGATGTCACTGGTATTCCAAGGATTTTTTTTTAAAACAATGTTTCATAGTTAAATGACTGTTTTGACTCTCACAATTAGACTTTTTCAGCCAAAACCCAGGTCTTTCCCCCTGCCAAACCAGACCTTTCGAGTGAACTCAAAACAAAAGGAATAAGGAAGGGCAAAAGAAAACTCTGCAGTCTTGCTTCTGAATAAGAACCTGGTGATCCATGGGTGAAATGACTGCCAATAAACTCCCAGCCCTTGAAGGCAGCCACAAAAGCATTTTTGTACAAGTCTGACCAACCAAGCAGTACAGCCCCTGTGTCTGGCAAGAGGCTCTAAACATGCGATTGTGCCCACAGGGCCATGGAACTTCCCTGCCCCGTCCGCTTGAGCCTTGCGGGCTCTAATTAGGCAGTAATGACTTGGGCATAAAGCAATTTCTAGGAATTAGAGACTGCCTAGTAGAGTTTGATAGCCCATGTAGTAGTCACGTGTTAGTAACACCAGCTGGCTCACAAAAAAACATTTTGTGCTGAGATTCCCTGACATTAAAAATGGGATTAAAGAGTTTCAGATGGTTTTACTCCTGTCCATGTCCTCCAGTTGGCCTGCACGGCTGTTGAGCACTGTTCCTGCAGAATATATTTTAGATAAGCACTGCATAATATCTTTATGAAGTGCCTCGTCATCTGTTTCATCTCAGATGATTTGCAGTTCCTTACTTGAACTGCAAGTTGACCACTGAAGTTAACTGACCCAGAAACAGAGAAGAAACATTATTATTAAACTAAAATGTCAATGGTTTTAACTATTCTAAGAGTGTATATTTGGGAATATTTTGGAATTAAAAAAATTATCCTTTTTGTAATTTGAAAAAATGCACAGAGAACAGGACTTTTTCCTTTCACATCTTTTGGCCACAACAACCCCCTGCAGCGCTCCAGGCTGGGCACAGAGTGGCTGGAGAGCAGCCAGGCAGAAAGGGACCT
>JAWMRA010000113.1:3810517-3854331 GCA_035584735.1 Pseudotriccus pelzelni | reverse complement strand
GGGGTTGGATCAAGGGTTGGACTTGATGATCTCGGAGGTCTCTTCCAACCCAGTTAATTCTATGATTCTATGATCTCATTCTCTAGAAAAGCACTGTCAGTAGGCTACAGTGTGTAGCCTACTCCTTCTGAAAAAAAGGGATTTAGAGATTAACCTTGTTGTTTGAAGAGCAGTGTTTGTTCTTGTACAGATGAAGCATGCCCATGTCCTCCTTTCTCTTGCACCTGCTCTGGTTCCACGAAGATTCCACACAGAAGACATGGAAATGTTCAGTGATCTGTGCCCAGATTCCAGATCTGCAAATTACAGAGTTACTTCATCTTCTCAGGCAACTTGTTTTGCTCGTGGCATCATTTCCTGTGCCTGTTGTTGCAAAATAAAAGCTGAAAAAGAATGACTAGAACACCAAGCGATGCCCTAAACCTGCAGAGGGCACGAAGGTGTAACTGCACAACCCCACGTACCTTGTCAGATCTGGTCAAAAGATTTCTGGGTCAGCCCTGCCCCGCAGTGAGCCAGGGACTGTTTGGGGAAAAAGTTACCAACAACCTGCCCCTTTTAGCTGGTGCAAGAGACAGTGGTTTTCCCTTCCTCTCCTACGCAAGCAAGGAGGTGACGCTGCTCCTGCTGCTGGTTTTGCTTCCTGCTGTGTTGATAGGCCTTTGGCTGAGGAGACTTCAGAAAAGGGGAAAAACACAGACCAAATGTGGATGCTTGAGACCCACTGCAGGGTGGTGAAAGCACAGTCAGAACCTGAATTTTCTGATCATGGGCTGACTTGATAGGACAGTGTCTAGTGAAAACTGCAAGCTAGTGACAAGGAGAGTCACCTTTCTTGTCCTGTGTTTGCTCCCTAATCAAAGCAAGACTATAGGATTAGATGGGAAAATAAAGGGAAGAGCAAGGGCACTGAGGGGCTGAGCCTCTGTAAGTATTGCTAGGAATTCCTAAAGGTCCCACAAATTCAGCAGACTAAAAGTTACTTCTTGTTCCGCAGGAGTGGAAAGAAGGGGAAATCCTTCTGTACGTACCATGAGTAAAGAACCAAAAATTCCACACCAATTCTTGAAGATTGCTTCCCTGCTACTGCATCTGCTCTGACTTGACCAAAATCCCCCATCAACCTTCAGGGAATTTTCTGAGAAAACTGTGAGTAACCGCAAAATGAGAGTACTTGGAGTGAAAAATTAAGAACAAATCAGTGGGGGCTTGGTGAAAGCTGGCACTGTTCATTTAAGAGTTTTCACGCATCCCAGACGTTTTGTAGTTTGTGTCCCATTGTACCAAGCAGCAAGAGATAAGTATAGAGGCAGCAAACAAAATACTCTGTGTGGGTATGTGCCATCCTGGGCAGTTCTCTGCACCAAATGCAGCAGAATTCCTGTCAGGCAGAATAGAATGCTCATTGCGGGGACTGGCAGTGCCCATTTCCAGCCGTTCCTACGTGACACATCCACACCTTCCTGGAAGGACTACACAGACAGCACTTAAACCATGAAACTGCTGGTGAAAGTATCACATTTAACACTGAGATTCATCTGAGGAGGGAGGTGTCTGCAGCTTTTTGTTTCTTTTCAAGCAGTTGGAGTGGCAGGAAGGATGTTACTGTGGCAGGTCAGCTGATGGGATCAAAAATAGACCAAGTATTTACCTTGATTTTTAATCTGAATAGCTGTTCCTAAATATTTCCATGGGATGAGACGCTCTGTAAGAGTGTCAGGGAAATACTGCCTTTCAAAGAAAATTCATTTGAACTTAGTGTTGCAATTCAGATCTCCTTCCTGTTCGGCCAATAAAATGTTCAGCTGCATTTCTGGCTGTCAGCTGCGAACTATAAGACTGCCTAATAATGTTGGTTGTGAATTTCCCTTTGGTATTTGCTGCATACAAAGAAAACAGATTTTTTTTCTCCTTAAAATCGAGCATTAAGCATTACAGCAAGCTACCAGGACAATAGCTTTGGTACTCACTTCTGTTGTGGCCAGTGGAGTGAGACTGAGCAAAAGCTCTTGCTGACATGCCTTCTGTCAAACACGACTGTGCCAGTGTGAGCAGCGTTTCCTATATGGACGGGGTGAGGAAGATGAATCGCAGAGCAGCTCTGCACTTCCTCTGCAGAGGAGTAGAGCGCAGCCCAGAGTGCTCCCTGTCAGCAGGCACAGCTGGCCGCGTGTCTGCACAAAGCAGGGCACGGTGTTGTACCAGTAGCACAGTCCCACCTCAGATCCCTGAGGGACAGAAACGGTGAGCTGGTTCCCTTCTCTGGGGCTTTCCTTTGGTGGGGGGCACTCTCACCACTCAGCCTCACAAAACACCAGAGGTTCTGTAACCCCTGGGAAAGACTTGCACACCCCTCCGACCTCCAGCTGCCTCAGTTCTGCCCTACTACGACATTAAGTTTGCTTTCCTTCCCCCAGCAGCATGTCGCTGGTAGCTGCCTCCCTGTCCTTTGCTACAGATTCTTGCTGGTGCCTCCCTCCTCTCACCCACGTTTTCAGTCTTGATGTCACCTGACCCCAGCACCTTGGGTAATGCTGCCATGAGAGCCAGATTCCCGGGCTCAGGAAGAGTTATTAGCTTCCAGAGCCCTGCATTAACCTCTGATGTGAGCGTGTCTCATTAGAGAGGCATTCCTCTCCAGCTGCAGATGGTGGCTGGGATCTTCCCAAGGTCACTACATAATGAACTGCACGCAGCACAGTTCTGTCTTTGAGATTTCCATTTGTGTACTTAGTTAGGGACTTCGTTATGCCCATAAGAAGGAAAAATACACAGCACTAAATATATAATTGTGGTAGAATCACTTCTGTTCCAACCTCTGTTCTTCTGAGCTCAGGATTAGCCTGTCCATTATCCTATCCATTTCCATGTCTGCTTTTACCCCTGGTTATTTGGCAAATTATTTACATCTGAAAACAGCTTTTCTCTTTATGAAATACTAGTCAAACAATTAAAAGCTTTTAAGATATCCCTATTTTGCCTCTGGGAAAATCTTTTGACAAGCTTGTAGAAAAAAGAAACACAAGTTATTCTTTCACAGCATTACATTAAGGAGACTGATATTAAAATATTTGAACTAATTAATAGAAAAAAATAAAAGTCACGAAAAAATAACTAATGCCAGGTAAAAATTTACACTTATTAGATGGGAAGAAGCTTCTTGCAAGAGTATGGATCATGAGTCACCTAAAGCTGGGAACAGCCTCCTCATTCACACCTCTTTCAGAAGCCACTGTTAACTGCAAGATCCCTTTGTTTGCTCTAAGTCCAGAGAGTTCAACTCACTGCGGCACTAGTTTAATTGTCAATTTAACTGGAGATTAACACAAAATTGAAATTCTCACCTAATACTGCTCATTTCTGGAACCTATGCCAATTTTTTACCCAAATCTACCACGCTTTCAAATGTATCATTCAAATATTTTTCTATGCCAGCTTTTTTTTTTTTTTTTTTGTGCTAAAACCTCCAGAGACACTTTTGGCCATTTAGTTCAGGTTTTACCGAGCCACTGCCATCAACAGCTAATTCCTGTCTCCTCCTTTCCAGTGTCTAAACATCTCCCTTGAGTGGACTCCCCTGGACAGCTTTATATACCTATAAAAAGCTGTATTTTTTCCTAAGGTGGCCATACAAAGGTGAAGTTCTCTGTGGTTGTTATGTGCTGCTCTGTCACACAATTGCCGAGTTAAAAGTTGGTGTGCAGTGGCCAAAAGGCCAAAGGATGCTTTGGCAAAAGACTCATTTTTCCTGGTAATTTCACGCTTATACTGAGATGTCAATTGTTTGGTTGAGTGTGTTTTGTGTTAATCTATTAGGAAGCAATTTCATACACTACTGATTTTTAAAACGCTAATATTAATAAACAAGCTGCTAAAATTATTACTGAAACAGGCTGTCCAGGGAAGTGGTGGAGTCACCAGCCCCAGTGGGATTTAAGACATGCAAACGTGACACGTGGGGACGTGGTTTAGTGCTGGCCTTGGCAGCGCTAGGTTAATGGTTGGACTCGATCGTAAAGGTCTTCTCCAACCTAAAGGAGTCTACGACTTCTTTGATTGGTTTTTGTTTTGTTTTGTTTTTTTAATAACCTGGGTAAGATTAGAATTCTGTGTGTATCAGTCTGGATTTCAGCTTGATCATTTTTTCTGTGAGCCACAAAGGGTTTAAGTTTGCTTAAGATTATGACTTTTAAATATTAGTAACAGGTCAAAATATATAAAATATACAAAGTAAGTAGAACATTGTAGCTCTTTTCAAACAGTTTTTCAGAAAATGCTACACTAAAGTGATGAATAGTTCAGAATCTATTCCTCTCTGCTACTATGACCTATGGGATATTTCTGATCACAGAATTAGTCCACCTTAACAGTCTGCCTTAAAAGGATGAGATTATTCAGCTTGTTCAGGCTGTATCTCTGCAAAAGGAAAACACCTTAACAAAGAATGGTTTGTTGCTGACCTGCAGCTGGTTATGGCATTTCATCTAAAAGCCTATTTAATTCCTTAATGGTAACATTTATTCCCTCTCCCTCGGAGGAGTATTTTACAAACAAAATTAATTAGCAAAGGAGGACAGCCAATTTGGTTCTATAGTTTGGGCTGACAGTCACCCAAGAGGGGTGTTGGCAGTAATAATAATCATTATGCCAAAGCATGGCGAGGTCTCCTGCCTCCCATGAGAGCCCTGCTGGAGCTGGAGCTCCCACCCTGCCAGTGGAGCGCAGGGAACTGGGAGCAGCTGGCAGCAAAGCAGGGGCTGCTGGCACAGGGCCTGGGCACTAATCGTGGGAATAGCCCATGAGTGACCTCCGACTCACATTACCCACCTCTGAGCCCTGCAGACTTCACCCAGTCCAGCCCTACTTCCACTCAGAGGTGACTGACATGCCCGCAGCTCATGAGGCTTTTTGTTAACGTTCCAGAGCTGATCCTTCCACCTTGAGTGAAATACAGCCCTGCCAGTGATTCAGATTGACTTGACTTCACAACTGCCCTGAGCTCTCTTCTTCTGCCCTGTCTGCTTCTTTCTTTACCGCTCCCGTCTCCACGCAGTTCAGTGGAAGCTGCAACACTGAAGTGTCAGCAGTTCTGGAGTTTCCTTTACAACAGCTACAGGGACTGTGCTTAAGAAATCACTCAGGCATTTAGGAACTGCTAATCCTTCTTGTGAAGAACACAAGGCTTGTTTCTTCCAAGGAATTTCTCACTCCAGAGCCCATGGCATCTTTCAGTTTTGCCCACTAAATGCTCTTGCAGCAAGACAAAACAAAACAAAAAAAAAGGCAAAAAAGGGGGCTTAATGCAATTTTCCTTGAGCTGTTTTATGATGGCATTGTTCTGATAATGTCATATTTATACGTCTGCTCTTAGAAGAGCTGATAATTGTCCCGGTGCTTATTAACAGCAATAACAAGGAGGAATCCAACTGTTCGAGAGACAGTAAAAGAAGCTTAACTGCATAGACTGTTAGAAATCATTTCAGTTCAATTATCATGGGTTTGGGAAATGGACACCAAGTGGGAAGCTCCCTCCAAATTCCCAAATTACTCCTTCCCATAAGTATCCCAGTTTTTCCTGTCACTACAGGTTATGCATCATAGCCTGTAACAGCAGGAAATCCGTAACATCACATACAGTGACAGTTTATTTCCCCCCTGCTTTTACACACACACAAAAATAGCAGTTGCAGAAGAAACAAGAACAATATTGACACAGGTAAGTCAACTAAAGACCACATTTCTCAATATTAGGCCTTCATTCCTAGTGTGACCCTATTTGAAGTGAAAGTCGAAATTCGGGCAGCAGACATTATATAACTAGATTTACCTCATAACAGAATGATAGAACTGAAGCTCCTTTACCTTATGTAACACTTATTTTAGCTTATTTTTAACCGTGACTTGAAAGTCATCCTAGGAGCTCCTTAGGCTTTTTTTGTCAGTGCACTACAAAGGAAAAACCCAGATGAAACTGCACATCATCTGCACTGTGCTTGAACCAAGAGTGCCCCCGTGAGGATTTGTGTTTATACAGATGCATAGGAGTAGAAAGCTTGAGGGCGACTGTTCAGCTACAAAGTGAATTAAACTTCGTACCTTCACCTAAAAATAAAGCCCCAGAAAGGGGCACAAGGCTTTTCTAAAGGTTTTCTATTAGGCTGATGTGGATACACACGAGCCTTGCTGCTTCCAAACCTCTCTGGAATTTTGGCTCTACATAAAACTACGTAACCAAAATCCACCAAACCTTCAACAGAAATAACAGTGCTGGTTTGTGGTAAAGACCAACATAAAAATGCTTTGATCCAGAGGATAAGAATGGTGAGGGGAAACAAATCAGAAATTTTGGCAGGTAAGAAGGAGTTAGGAAATAAATGTGTTGTGAGACACCAGATTACGAGGAGAAAAGCAGAAAGAACGTTAAAACAAGTTTCCTGACATGGAAGAAATACAAGAGGAACAGCACATCAGGAATTTTGAGAGTGTTGTGTATAAAATCTGGTCAGGGAAGTGCTGATTTGAAAATGAAGAGCTGCTGCTGTTACAGGGTGTGCCCACACAGGGGACTGGAACCAATTAACAGCACTGAGCTCAGCTGCTGCTCATTGAAATGATCTGAACCCAGTCAAGGCACAATTGGCACGAGATCACACATCTGCTTCTGGTACAGTGATTTGAAGGGTTGGTAGGTTGGCACTTTGATATGGATGCCTCCAAACTGTCCTCGGTTTTGCAACCCCCAGGTGCTTCCTCACCCAACCTGCCTCCTCAGCAGCCTGGCCAGTTTGCTCTGGGACCTGCTGTCCCCAGCAGAGCCCCGTGTCCTCTGCGCTTACAGGACTGGCATTAGACTCAAAGAGCCTTATGCAAGAGCCTGGCTGAGCCCTGGGGAGCAGCAGGGGCTCGAGTGAGCCCTGATAACAAAGCTCTCAGCTCCTGTGCATGCCCAGAGGTCCACACCTGCAGTGGAGACCTGGCCTTGGTGGTGTTCCTCTTGTGATTGTGCCATCAGCACTACCCTTGATGATACAGACTCAATACGCACTTTAAAACAAAGAGTTCTTGCCCCAGGTATCCCCAGTCACCTGCTCCTAACCAACCACAGCATCACTCAGCCTGTCACAAGCTGTCACTGATCTTTCTGCGCAGACTGTCCTGACTCCTCAGTGTCAGACCTCCTCACTGGAGTGTTGTGTGGCAAGCAGTGAAGGCCTGGCACAAACCCCCACCACCACAGCCTTCAGAATTCACTGTTACCTTTTGCTCAGTGACTTACTTAACCTATTCTTTCATACTGGCTCAGCTTCAGAGTTTGCCACTCTGGAAGTCCTTCTCTTTCCAGTCCATTATCCCCTTTGGCATCCTGGATTTACAGCTGAAAATCCTGCCACAGAAAGTGTCCACCAGGTGTGCAGCAGGGAGCTAAACACACAACAGTTTGAGGCATTCCATCCTAGTACAGATTAGTGCACAGCACAAAGCACCACATGAGGCCTTTTGGAGGCCTTTTCCAAGTCAAAACTACGGCATTTCATCTCCACTAAAGCTTTTAGGCCATATTTTTCTCATATAAAAGCATTCTGGCACAAAAATGCATACAAACAGCAAGGAGGCAGTAATATTAATACCAAACATGCTAAACCCTATTTATTTCACTGGAAACCATGTGTATTTCTGCAGGGAATGTAAAATTGAATTTCGAGTACAGGAAGTGCTCTGTTACTACTCTGGCACCACAATGCAGAGCTGCTTTATTGTTTGCTCTGAAATAGTAAGCTAAGCCTGTCCAGCCGAGTGAAGTGTCAGGAAGGAGCCTTCTGATCCCCAGCACCAAAATGGATCTTGCTGGTCTCTTGTCAGTGTTCCCAGGCAAGCCCTTTCCCTACTTTATCACAGTGAACACATTACCAGTATTAGGACTCCCAGCAGTCTCCAATGCAATTCCTAACCTCCCCCCAACCCTTGTCCTCCATCCAGCTCTCCTCATGGCCTACAGTCCTGCCAGGATTTCTGCCAGGAGTGCAAAAGCATGGATTAGCTTCACCCTGTGAGCCAGCCCATGGCAGGCATATGCAAAGCAGCAGAACTCCATCGAACCTCGCAGAGACGCATCATGGCAAACCTCTTCCCAACACATCTGGAGCTCTGAGGAACTAGTATCAGGAACTGGCTAAGAAAACATCAAAAACACTTCACCCCACTCCTAAAAAACTGCAACTCCAAGGCAACAGAACCCCTCAAAGCCCAAACCAGCAACAATAAAGAGGCAAGGAGGGATAAGCTGGTCTGACAAGATCGTCAATGCTCCTTTATTCTTGGGACAGCAGTTTCTCTCAAGGACTCTGCATTCAGCCTTTGTCCCTGCAGACTGTTGCAAACAAGAGCCCCTGGCTGACTCCTGACCCCTTCAGCTGAAAGCAGGGTGGGTGGGTTTCAGTCTGTGCCTCTCAGAAGACACAACTGGGACTAGACAGAAAAGTCCACAGCAAAAGCTCTGTGCACCGGTACCTTCCCACTACTTGCCGTTCATTGTTCCACTACTGTGAAATCACTCTTTCTCCTGCTACTCTTCTCACCTCACTCCCTGTGTGTTCCCTACAGACTCTACCCAGCCTGCTTGTTCGCACCTTGGTAAGGAGTGTTCACAAATTTTACACACTTGCCATACTTGGGAATTTTTGCAAGATTAAAAAAACACGGACAAGGCAGACGGGGGGGGGGTTGAAATAAGTTCTCTGCAATGGGAGCACAGCCCCCCAGCTTTGAGTTCTACTGCAAGGTAACCCAGGGTACAGGCACAAAATCACAGTTACAGCATCATCTGATGATGAACATTTGATGAAACCAGAGTTGCCAAACTGCTAGAACTGTTTTGAGTTTTTTTTAAATCATAACATTAAGGCACAAGTAAAAAATCACAAAGTCTACAAATACAAACTACATAATAAATAACTCATGGTACTTTCATAAAAATCAGCTATGAAAAATTACCCAGAGCTTAATGAAAACCATGCAGGCACCAGAATCCTACACCCAACATGTCCTCCAAGTAGGAACAAGAACAACCATCCCCACGCTACTATCATTTAACCTGTTTATAAAGCTGGGGAAAGCTCCAGCTGCATCTCCCACCCTCTGCTCTTTGTGCCTTCCTGTGGTCACACGTGCAGAAAATAAAAGGAAATAGCAGAGCAGGAGCAAAGCAGCAGCACCACACAACTCCCAGTGCTGGCAAGCCCCTTATTGCCTGGTGCCCCTCACCTGAAAGCTGTTGGGAGGCCAGTTGCAGCAGTAATGAGTTGATGGGGTGGCGTGAGGAGTTTGGAATTCATGGGCTGTGCTCAGACCCTAAAACAAGTCACCCTGACACTGCTGTGTCACCCTGACCACGTGGGTTCATTCCAACAGTGAGCACGGAGTCCCTTCTGCACCTGGGATGTGACAGATAACACACTCTGGAAAATAGGATCAGGTTCTGCTCTGTACTGCGTGTAATCTGCTCCTCTAATTTGTATACTTATCCCAATATCCAACGTGCTCCAAGTTCTGTCATCTGAAACCCATGGAACAGGACAGACATGCTGTGCCCAAACCACTTCCATCTGCATCTCCACGGAAGGGTTTCTTTCTTGCACACCCAGTTGGTGTTTCTGTTCCGGCAGTGGAAAGCCCAGTTTCTGTGAGGCTCTCCAATGCATTGTCTTCTGGTTTGGTTTTTTTTTTGCCTTTTATAATCAACAATACATTGCAATTAGCCAGAGTTCTTGGGGGCAACTGAAACGTGGACAATAACACTCAGAAATGCAAACTCTACTGCAGTCCTTCCACAGAGCCCCCAGAAGCAGCACTTTTGTCTGTAAACACCTCTTTGAAAGCCAAGCCCTGCAGTGACACTAAAAGACTCCAGCCAAACTCGTCCCAAACTAATTAATTCCCCCTTGCACTGTGCAGACAAAGAAAGCCCAAGGCTGGGCAGCCTTTAGATCTGTTCTAGTCCCACTCCCCAGATATCCCCAGGGAACACTTCAGCAACCCTAATATTGAGGAATCTTTTCTAAGGGAAGGTCTCAGCAGAAATCAGAGTGCATAGCTCTTGCAGTGGTCACAACTGAAGGGGAAGGGAAAGGAGCTCGTGTCTTCGTGCTTAGATTTCAGGGCACTGGGCTGCAGAGGTTACAGGGGCAAAACAGGGAGCTGGGACTTGTAGAGAACGTTTCACAACCTCAGAAATAGGGAAGGTCTTTCCCCAGAATCCACGTGCAACTTTTAAGGCTAGGATTTTCAATTTTTAACTATTATTATCATGCACTTGGGCCAGCCGTGTTCCCTTACCTTTCCCTGTTCTTCTTCTGCAATGACGAAAATGCCCCTGCATCTGGGAATTGAGTATTTTATTATTTCTAATCATCTCATGCCCTCACTGATACTATTCCATACTCCACAGATGCAGCTTTTCCTGGTTCAGTAGAATTACTCACTTCCACATAAAGGTCACAGAGCTTTTCCTTTTCCCTTTTTAAACTGCTCATGGCTGCAAAACTCGGTGCCAGAAGAGATTAGAATAACAAAGCTCACAGGCTTCAAATCAAACCATAGACTTCACCTTGCTCTAGTTCACCTTCCATCAATAACAACTGAAGCTGCACAGCAAAATCTAAATAATTTCAAGGCTTTTTAAAATTCAAGAGGTGCAGACAGCCCAGGAAAAATAATGGTGAAAGCACTGCGGCAGTTACTCAAACAGTACTAAAATACTTGGTCAATGCATGGAGAAAATCCCCATGGAAAATATACATGTATATATACAGAAAAAATGCTATTGCTGGTAAATGAAGAGCAAAATCTGCTTCGGGAAAATAGAAGAAATCAAAGTTATGGACAGACTTTTGGATAAATGTGTGGGTAAAATGTGCACGGTTAAAATGGCAAGTACAGAAATGAAAAGAAAACACCTAAAAGAGGGGAGAAATAAGTATTCTTGTAGTTTTAGTATCTCTTATTTCTGTAAGTCGTGAAGTGAAAGCTTTAGATGTTGGACACTTGAGATGCTTTTAAGATCAGATAATTTAGCTAAGAATCATTATTATATGAAAAGCAATGGCATGTGGTTATTGTTAGATAATTCCATGAGGAATGGCCTCTGAGGCAGAAGAAATTCCAGGGAAATAGCCTTACATTTGTGTAGAACCTTCCAGTCCCAAGGGAAAAGACAGGCCTTATAAAGGGAAAGAAAATGACCTAAATAGGAAGAGCTTCAGAAGTTCCTGCAAGAGCTCAACATCCCTGAGGGCAGGAAAACGAGGATAACTCAGGATTCACTGTTTGACTTCAAGCACTTCTTCGTGTTTGCGTTTCTCTGCTGTTTTAGCTTTGACTGAAGCACAGTGAAGTCCCTGAAGTATAACATATTTAACCAGAAAACCTCATCAATAAATAATTGCCAACAAACGCAAACGAACCAGTATTTTAACTTTTGACCTTTTATGAAAAAGTCACATTTAACTCTGTCTATTGAACTGAAGATAAAGGCCTTCACTCCACAGGTTTCCAGAAACTTGAGCTCAGGCTTCTCTTTGAGGTCAGATTTATACCACAATTCTAGAATTTCCTTTCAAAGACAGAATTATTCCCTAAAAAAACCCCAAACCTTCCCAAATGAAATTTTATGAAAACAAACTGGAAAAGCTCTATCAGGTTTGCTAAGGCGAAAATATTTATAGCAGTTGTAAGACAATTACAAAACAGGTGGATGGAAGAATCAAAGCCTAAACACAAAAGACTAATTAATAATAAGACTGTTTAACTCTTTGCCAATATCCTTTAAACTACCCAAACATCTACAAAATTACCCACATGGAAGAAATTAAAGGTAATGTAAAAACTATTGCTTTGCCAACAGCTCAAAGCTCATCTGACGACCTTTTTTTGCCTTTTTTTTGTGTTTATAAATAGAGAAATAAATTTAGAAAGGCAGCAATAGATCAACGGTGATGTTCACCAATAAGAAGTCAGATATTCCCAAGATATTGGAATTTTGGACTTCCTTATTATTGTGCATATGAGTGGAACCCACTGGAGTGAAGAGAGCTGGGCACTGACAAAAAGGATTCAGTAGAATGCAGAGACTGGAAAGGCTTGACAAAATTTATCTGTCAGTAGTTATATTTTTAAATATATTTATATATATATATAAAGCAATGACCCAAGAATATGGCAAAATGTCTGAAACAGCAACTTGTTCAGAGAAGACAGAAAAATAAGCAATAATTTCTCTGTGACTCAGACAGGGATCATTTCCTGCTCCATCTCTTGTGTTATTAACAACTCCAATGTTTCCCCTGACAGCAAAGGGCAGAACATGGCAATATTGGGCAGTTTCCTGTGAGGAGATAAAAAACTGGCCATTCACATCTTTAAAAAAGGATAAGGAGATTTCAAAGAGGTTACTGTGTTTGGTTTTTTTTTTTTTTTTACTTACCAGTGACACACAAGTAAAGCACCACTCATCCAGCATTAGGAGAGAAATAAATGTAAATATTGGGAAAAACTTCCCAGTCTGTGAGCAGTGTAACAGGCGAGGCCAGTGAGAGGAATTACCTTCATTATAGCGGAGAAATGTGCCACAACCAGCACCCCAAGGAACATCCCAATAATGGATTGCTAATGTAAACCTTCCTGCCTGTTGCCTTGTGAATCATTTCCCAGTTCTTTCACCGTAGGGTATTTACAGTACTACTGAGTTACAAATTAGTCCCGTTCCCGTGAAGGCCTGGTGAGTGATCAACGTTTTAATTAGAACTAGGGCACCAGGTACAACAGCCAACAAGGCACAGGTGAGGTATTGTTTGCTACACACTATCACTGCACACTGTCACTGCACTCTGGGAGCGATAAAATACGGGATAACGGGAGTTTTCCATCACCCAGGATCATCCTGCACGTCTTTATCCATGTAAAAATTGAATATATAAGCCAGCCTCGACTGTGCTGTGCCACTGTGGGTGACACAGGCATTATAACGGTTGGGGTTTCCGGGGCCGTGTCCCACCGTATCCCGATTATCCCCAAACGCAGGGAAGCCGCAGCCTGGCTGAGCAAGGCACCCCGCTGCCGCGCTGGGCGACCGTGCCCTCGGTAGGCAGCCTCGGATTTTGGGGAGCGCCGAGCGCTGCAGTCACCGATTCCCTCCGTTCCAGCGGTGCGCGGTGCCCACGCCCGGGCGGCCCACGCGCGGGGTGGCGGAGCGGGATGACGGAGCGGGAGGTGCTCCCGGCTTCCGCCAGCCCACCCTCCTCCTCCGCGCGGGGCCGGCGCCCACCTGCGCCAGGTGAGCCCGCCGCGCCGAGCGACCGCGGCCGCGCCGCCGGGCCTCCCGGGCGCCCTGCGGATTCCCGGGGAACGCCGTGAGGGCGGCCCCGATGCGGGCGGTCCCGCCCCGTGACGCCGGTTGCCACCGCGGCCGCGCCGCTGGCCATGGCGGCGGAGGAGGAGGACGACGTGGAGTGGGTGGTGGACACCATCGCCGGTTTCCTGCGGGGGCCCGCCTGGTCCATCCCCATCCTGGAGTTCATGGAGCACAACTGCGAGGGTGAGCGCCGCGCCGGGCGGGCCGGGCCGGGCCGGGCGGGTCCCCGATCGCACGGCCGGGCTGTGTCCCCGCGCCGCGGTGTCCCCCCCGCTCCCCGGGGCCGTGCGGGAACGGGCGCGGCCCCCCCGGGCGCTCCCGGGACCCGCGCTGCCCCCCGAGCCAGCCGTGCGCCGGGACTTGCACCCATTAGCTCGTCCTGGGATTACGGCGGGAGCTTACGGCTGACACCGAGCGAGCGCTGCGCCCCGCTCGGCCTCCAAGGCTTTCCCAGGGCCGCGGGCTTTCCCTGGGAAACCGGGCAGGACAACCAAAAGCGCCGCCTGGCCAGTGGGACAGAGGAGGAGAAGGCCCAAAGTTGAACTCCTGTAATTACGTGGACGCTGGCAGTTCACGAAAAACCCATAAGGTAGTACCTCTCAGAAAGTGATAGTCGGCAGTAAAAATCAACGGTTACCAGTCCTGTGTTGTAGCCGGTCCTGTCCGTGAGTTTGGCTCGGAAGCAACTCCGATTAAGCCTCCTTTTCTTCCTCAAGAAGGAACAGAGGGAATCAAGGAAAAACTTGGGGAACAGCCTGGAAAAGTGGAAGTACAGGCAGTGAGGGGGACGTGGGATCACCCTGTAGCCTGGGGAGATCTGTACAGGTGTGTCTGTCATGAGGGAAGGAGGAAACACTTCCTGACGTAGAGATTTGGCTGAATTACTTTTGCTGCTCACAGAACAATTTCTGCTGCCGAAGAACACCTGGAGCTTTATGGTACCAAAATAAAGACAATTTGGGCAAGTCTGAAAGCAGTGCCTAAAACCTGTGGAAACCAAAGGAAGCTTTCATTTGTGATTAGTGGCAAAAATTGCTTTTCAGTTACCCTCAATCATTTCTGCTCCTCCCAAGCTTTGCATGAGGCGAGATCATCGTGGGGCCGTACACCTTGCCCTACTGTGCCAGGACGTGAGGGAGGGAAAGCTGCTGGAGGTGGGGAGGGATAGGGAAATCCAGGCTGGAAGTGTTCTCCTGGGAAGTCTGCCTAAACTTGGCCAAGCAGTGTGGTATCATGCAAAGGGTGTAGGTTTAGGTGTCCAAGGAATTGATTTATCCCGCTCAGGAGCGATGATCTCTCTTTAGAAGGTTGAGGGGAATTTGCTGGCAGTAAGAAGATTGTGGGCCCGCTGTAAATTTCCATGTACCATGAGGCAGGACTGTGCTGGGGCCTCCTGCTGTGCTGATCCCATTGCTGTTCCTGCACCCACATACTTTGTCAGGGCACGATTCTTCACATTGCCAAAACATTCCGTCTTTGGGCTGGATGGGCAAATTAGCAACATTTTCATCAACTGACAAGAACTTGGGATTGCTCCAAAGTACAATGTGAATTTTGGTAAATTGGTGTGTGAGGAACTAATTTTGGAACTGTAGTTACTTAGGCCAGGTCCTTGCACTTCAGCTTGTAAATGGTCATAATGGCTTTCTATCTGTTCATGGCTGTTTGCTTTCTCTCTCCCATGATTTCTTATGGCTGTGTTAATTTCCCTTGATGTGGAACTGCAGTGGAATGGATGGGTGTGTTTTTAGGGCAACAAGGCTGTCGGGTTTACTCAGATGTTCCAAGGTGCTCATTGAAGCATCATGTGGACACAAATAAGCTTGGTAATAGTTGTGAGCACCAGCAGGTAAAGGTACAAAAGGAATAAAGGCCCCTGTGGCCTGTGACTCCCTCCCAGCACAGAACCACCTCACCAGCTCGTGACTCAAGCCAAACCTTTCTTGAGCTCATCCCGTTTGAGGGGTCCTAGCCAAGATTTTCAGTTTTACCAGGAAAATGGTGAGCTTGTCTCCCAGGATGTGAGGGTCCCCTGGCTTGTCGAGAGAGGGTGGTCCTTCAGATCTTTGTTGCTGTTGGGCAGCCAAAGACTGTGTGCCAAAACCCTAAAGGAACAATGAGTGTGTGATTCAGGAGCCCTGACTCAATGAAATCCAAGGTCTCCGTTCCAAGCACTCCTAATGCCACTTAGGCAGGAGGAGATGCTGACTGCAGCTCCCTGCACTTGGCACTGAAGTTCAGCCCAGCGCGTCCTCAGCCTGAGGACAGAGCACAGCCCCGTGTCACCCTGCCTTGGGGTTCCCAGGGCGGCAAGGGACAGCAGCACAGAGGGCACAGAGAAGCCAAAGGTGAAGGTCGGGGACTGCAAAGGGCTGTGGTGGATCCCTGGAGAGGGGGGGAGATGCAGGAGGCAACAGGGGCTGTCTTCACCCTCTTGGGTTTGGCAATGTGATTGGTTGCCATGGTAACAAGATTTATAGAACTTTTCCTGCCATTTCAATTTATTAGTAGATATTTAAAAATTTTGTTTTCCATTTTTTTCATTTCTTCATTAAAAATGTTGCCTTGTGCAAAAAAACCAAAAGCTTGTCCAGGCTCAGGGCACTCAGAGCCGGGAGAGGTGTCGGAGGAGTTCAGAAAGTCCCCCTAGGTCTGGGTGGAGGTCACACTAATTCTGTGGCCATCACCCCCAGCAGGGATGGCACTGACACCTGAACAGTAAAGCACACTCATCCACCAGTTCAAGCACGATTCCCCTGTTCTTCCAGCCACTTCAAAGGATGCTCCTGGGAAGTGACTCGTCCCACGCAGAGTGGCTAATCCTGAAGGGGATTGAGGCAGCCTTATTTCTAAGCCTCTGCTTTAACTGCCAGGTTTTACATTACCTCTCCTCATTGTTGGCATCAAAAAATGTCAGTGAACCCCCCCCAAACCCCTTAGCTTTCAGATTCCTTGACATTCTGCTGCTTTCACCTGCGCTGCAGCGTAGAGATCGTGAGCCTGATAGTTCTGCTCAGGGGTTTTTGATAGGGGTTTGTATGAACAGGATTAAAAAAGCTTCACCACATTTCCTCTCTGGGTTTGTCTGGTTTTATGCAGGCAGGAGCTCATTTTCCTGCATCACCTTGGCTCAAAGACTGACATTTTAAAAGATCGGTTTAAGTCATTAATTAATCCAATCCTCCATGGAGAGGGAGGAATTCCCTGCTTTATGTGTCATCTGCCACCTTGGAACATCCCTACACAGGTTCCTGTGGTAGTTCCTCTATTAAAGCTTAATTTTTAGTGAACATAGCTGCTCAATCCTCAACTTACAAGTCTCTTAGGAAGATGCATTTCCCCCATATTAAATCATGAAACTTCATTACGTTAAATTACCAAAAGCACACGCTTGGCCTGAGCGTGGGGAAAAAACACAGGACTGCAATAACTCATGGCCTGTATTTTCACATGGTTAAACATATTACATTAAATATATTCCCTTGTAAAGGTTAATGTCTCTATTTAAGGCATCAGCTAATTGGTGGCGCTGTGTGCACTGACCAGAACGTGTTTCTTCCTCCCTCCCTCCCAGTTTTTGATGATGAAGAAGAAAGCAAGTTGTCTTACACAGAAATTTATCAGGAATACCAAGCTCTGGTGAGCATCATTCGCTATTTGGGGTAAATGGCTAAGAAAACCAATTTAAAATGTTAGATTAGTGTTTAGCTGAACTTCTAACTGGGTTATCCTTGTTACTTAGAGTTTTCTGACATTGCTTGTTATTTAGAAATCCTTTGAGCTCTAGTTGTCATTTGTGCTTTCGTGCTGAAACACCAGATAGGTAGAAAAGAGACTGTGACATGCTCATATCTTCTGCTGTGCTACATTTTTAATTAAAAGTAATATATCCACTGCCTTCCAGACTGTATTTATAAGCTGGGTAATGTTATTTTCTGCCAAGTTAAAATGACAAAGAGCAGGAAGTCTGAGAACACACACAACTTGTATTTTGTTCGCTAGGGAGCCTTTTGAATTAAATCTTTTGAGTTCAATTTCAATTGTCAGAAAGAAATAACGGGATTTTTTTGGAGCTTAAATACCTATAAACCAACACATGCAGATTTCCAAAATACTCATTTTGTAACGAGGCTGGGGAATACTTGATGTTGAAAAGCATCAGGTGAATAAATGCAAGCCAACTTCCATCAGAAAAATGAGTTACACCGTTGTAAGGATTGTCCTGTGAGTTTAGAAAGCACACCAGCAGAAAGGAATGTACAGTGGTGAAAAGAATTCCTGTGATTCTCGGGGAGAAACCTTACAAAGCGAGGCTGGTCCTCTCCCACAGGTGGAGAAGCTGCTAGAGGACTATCTCAAAGAGGTTGGAATCAATGAAGAGAAGTTTCAGGAGGCTTTTTCATCCCCGCTTGCCAAGACTCACACCTCACAGGTATTTGCCTCCATCAGTCCTCAGCTTTATGAGCTAGGTTTCGTTCTCAGCTTTATGTTGGCACTGGCAGAGAAGGGGGGAGATGAAGCTTGGGAAAGTTTTCTTGTTGAAACCATCATTTTCAAATGACTTAGAGTTGGAAACTTACACTGGGAAACCCACTTTGTCATACTGCTGTAATAACGTTGTCATAATGTTATTGTAGACATGTTGATCTAAAGCCATAACCCCCCAAATTCTTTTCCTGACTGTTACTGTACGTCTGGAAAAACAGACAGGTAGGAGAATGAACCCTTAAAACCACGCTCCTCAGAATGTGTCAGTGTAATTGCAGGCAGACCGAGCTGGCTGTGATTCCTGCAGGATCTGATTTGGGTACGTTTTCCCCCCACAGGCCATTCTGCAAACGGTGTTGGCAGCAGAAGATTTTAGGCTATTTAAAAAAATGATGGTGCAGAAAAATATCGAAATGCAATTGCAAGCCATTCGGATCATTAAGGAAAGGAATGGTAAGAAAGGGTGAATGGTGGGGGGGGTCACTTCAAGGTTTTAGAGTTCTTTTGGGGCCTGTTTAATCCACTCCCTTTGAGCGTGGAATTCTGGTTCTGTCCCCACTCAGGTTACTGGAAAACATGCAGTTGATGTTACTGGGACTGGGATTTCAATACTCACTCCTTGGCTTGCATTCCCAGCGCCAGCTGCCTGTGCTAGAAATTTAACACATTTTTCACTTCTGTTCATCTTAAGTTTCTCTGTGAGACTTGACTGAGTTGTTTGTTACAGGATTCTGGTGACCATTTGAGTGTTAAAGCAATTAGATCAGTTCCTCAGACATGCCAATAGTGACAGTTGGAATTCTGCTGAACTACCTGCTGGGCTTACTCTGCAATTCCCACCGAAAAATGCCCAGGGAAACCAGAAGCCAAAGCCTTCACCAGGCTAATACATACCTGGAAAAGAAGACAATGCGCCCCCAGCTTTGCTGCTCTGCTGGTGCTTCTGAAAGGATTTTCATCTCCCGGCTCCTTCCTTCCCTCCCTGTCTGCAGTTTCACCGTTTTGATTTGGCTCCTGCTTTTCAGGGAACAATTCTTCAATGTCCCCGAATCTGGGAGTGGTTCAGTTGGCCCTGGCTGAACTGCAGCCTGCAGGAAGCGCCACAGAATAGCCAGCACAGAGCTGGGCTCAACCTGGCATGTCCAAACTGCCAGAGTCAGGAATCTTTGCCTTTGTGCTACCAGGATCCAGGACCTTTTCCTCCAGGATCACCTGGGACCTTCTTGGAAAGAGTTACAGAGAGGAAGAATTAGATGGCTTTGGGTTTGTGGATGTGGTTTTCTTGTGTTTGCTTTTTCTTTGGATTTTTTTCCTTCTCTCTGCCAGTTGAAGTAGAAAAATCACTTCCTTTATAGTAAGACATAATTTTTGCCCTTATTTTTTTCCAGGTGTGTTGCCTGACTGTCTGACAGAGGGCTCTGATGTGTTCAGTGAGATTGAGCAAGAAGAAATGAAAATACTCAAGGAGGTTCTCAGGTGAGAAACAAATCACTCCTACTTTGGATGATTTATTAAAATAAGAAATAAAGGTATGTAGGACCTGACTCTTCCAGCCTTTCACAGGAAACTGCCTTCATCTTACAGCTGACAGGAATGTTCTTGTCAAAATCCTGCTGAACAAATGATATCATCAGAAACCCCCTCTCCCAGTCCACAGGTTTATAAACAAATCCAGGTTGTGTTGGATGGGACTGTTTCCCCTCTGCAGTCTGGAAATACTTCTCTTCCTGCCTTTAAAGCAGCCAATGAAATAAAGGTAGATAAGCCCTGGGAATTCCTACACAGTAATTTTTGCCCAGGGAAAGAGAACAGCAGGGTTTGTGTGTTTATCCCAGTTATTATTTTCCATGAAGTGTGCGTTTTCATTGAAATCACGGAAATATTTTGGATACTACTAAATATCCATATCCAAATAGTCCTCAAATATTTAAGCAGTGCTAAACATACCTAAAAGTCACTAATACTGAAGGAGTTTTGAGTCTTTCCCTGTGCTCTGTGTTCCAGAAAATCCAAGGAAGAATATGACCTGGAGCAGGAGAGGAAGAGGGTGGAAGAGGTCAGTGCCTTACCTGTGCTCTGAGCTGTGCTTGGCAACTGCCCCCACATTCCTCACTCCCAGTGTGCCATCGACACACGGATCCCATGGCAACCCCCTTCCCCCCCGCCACCCAGATCCCAAAATCCTGGGAACAGATGTCAGTCTTTCAGGACCAGAGAACATCGGAATTGCTAATATTATCAACATCAAAGAGACTTCAAAGCATGAACTGCCTGGGGATGACAGCAGTGCTAATCCTGCAGGAATTACCTTCAGGAGCACTTCAGAGCCAGGGTAGTTGTCGTGAAGTGCTCCCAGTACTGCCAGAACTAATCACCAGCACCCAGAAATCCTCCAAGAGCCCAGCCCTTGGTGTCCGTCAGAGCAAACCACGTGGAAAGGAAACCGAGTGGAAAAGGGGGGAGTCATGGCCATCACCCCCTGCCCTGGGAAAGCAGGTCTATCCAAGGATATCAGTGTTCTTCACCAAAGAGCCAGGTTGCAGAGGCCCCAGTCAGATTCACCTGGACAGAGAAGGGGATAGTGTTCAGGGAGACATTTGTTGTTTGGAGGATGTTTTAGCACAAAAGAATTGCATATTTTAGTGAATGCTGAGGGTCCTGGCATGGATTAGATGGTTGATGAACAGTGTAGACATTATCTGGGCAAACCCCAGCTGGCTTAACTACTCCAAGGGGTGGATTGGGGTATGTGTAACGTAAGGAACACAGTTTTACCTGGAAGTTCTTCTGGGAGCTTTCTCAGTGTGGGCAGTTGGATGCCTGCAGTGCAGTGCCAGGGGCTGTAACACTTGGTTTTATTTCCTTGATTTCTGGTTTAAGGCACAAGCTAAACTCAAAGCACCAGATGCCACCCACAGTTCTCCAGGGAATTCGAGAGGAGCTGTAAAAGTAAAGGAGTCCACTGAGGGAGCTGAGGGTGCTGAAGAAACTCCAAGATGTCCACCAGGTAATTTTAGGGTGGGGGGTGTGTGTGCAATGCTGAGTGTGCAATAGGAGGTGGGTTTTAAATTATATAAGAGTCCACTCGTGTCAAGATTTTAAGGCTGTGAGTAAAACATCCCAGCTCTGAGCAGGTTGTTTGTACAAGGTGCCCTGCAGGAATCCCTCCTAGCCTGAGTCCTTTAAGTGTGGAGTCCAACTCCAAGTGGAGTCCAACAGCAGTTTTTATCTTTGAAGTGACTGTGCTTGTGCCACTGTAAGAACGGCAAGTTCCCTGGAAGCAACTCTGAATCATCGACTCAAAAAGCTCTGCCCTTTATACATTGAATGTACAGATTAAATTTACAACCGTACACCAGTCCTTGACAGCAAATATTTCTGAAGGAACCAACCTTCTACTGTTAAAGAGTCATTCATAACCCACCAAACTGAACCCTTTTGCCTTTGGTTACTTACTGCCTTTTAGTTCCTCATTCTAATCTTTTCAGTGTTACGTTTTTGGTTTTGAATGGGGTTGTGACACTTTCCAACTTCCAGTTGTTATGGATAGACTCAAACTGAGTGGACAGAGTAAAAGTGGCATTTCCCCCCCTGTTTTCTTGCATCTGTGTGAACACTCTCAGGCAGACAGGACGGCCCAGTCCCAGGGCTCTTCGTTAATAATAAAAGAATAGCAGGAGCAGCACTTTACCTTACCTGGGAGGAGTTCTGGTCAAGAGGAGTCTCAGGAAAGTTCTGGAACACACCCTGCTCTGCTGTCTGGTGACTGGAGAGGCCTCAGGAAAAAAGGGGAGAAATGTGCCTTTTTTAAGTTCTCCATTTCATGAGAAGACACATCTGGACAGTGGAAGAAACACTGATTGGTTATTTTTATCTCATTTCTCTTCTAATTTTTGTGTAATATTCCCTAGAGGGATCTCATAAATCTCCAAAGGAAGACCCGAAGCCAGTCTGCCCAGTACAAAAAGGAACTGAAAACTTACCTCAGCCCTCTTGTGCCAAGGGGAAGGAAGACTCAAAGAAGAGGCCTGCTGGGAAACGTTCAGAGAGCACAGCACAGAAAGCTGCTGTGAAAGGGCCTGTAAGTCTGAAACAACCCAGTAGGAACATTCCCAAATGTGGAAATACAGGGCGAAGAGTAGGATTGCTTGTGGACTATATTCTTCGCACGATATTGTTTCTGTTCTTGTAATCAGGTTGCCTTGGGTTAATTGTTTTTAAAAACCAGGGTGCAAGCACTTTTGATGACATTCCCAGTTTCATTAGCAGAGTTCAGCTCATGGTTCTGGGTTCAGAGTAGGGTTCAGCCTCAGTGCCATGATGATTTCTTAGGATACAGCTCTGGCTTGAAGACTCAACTTGGATTTGTTCTCAGCTGATAATTTTGGAGGCAGATAGGGAGTAAATGCTTCTCTTGCACAGGACATTGATACCAAAATGTAATTTCAACGTGTGGTTTAAATCTTTTCCCCCCCCAGAGTTTATCAGAAACTGAACAACAGGAGCTGAAGCAACGTGAGGAGTATCTGAAGAAAAAACGAGACATGCTGCTGGCCACGAAGAAAGAGTCAAAAACCAGTGCACCAACACCCCCAACCACTGACCAGAAAGAGGAGGAGACACCCAAACAGGTGAGGCACTCCCACACCTCAGCCAAAACCCCACAGGTGGTTCCAGGGCAGGCCTTGATGCTGTTGCTGAACAGTGGGCAGGGTCAAAAACAACAGGTGGGGGAAGGAGAGAGAAAATACTTCCAGTATTTTTACTGGTTTTGCAGAAGCTTTTGCCTGGAAGTTTCAGTGATTAGTTGGTACTGGTTTGCTTCAGGATCACCAAACCCTCACAATTCATTTCAGTTTATGAGTGGGTAAGATGCCTGCTTGCTCGGTGTCCTCTTTGGGCTGCCTTAAACCTGGGGGATGTTTTCTTTGTGCTGATGAAATGGGAAAGGCAGGGCAGGAGCCCCATTCCCCCTCTGGCCTGTGTTCCCTGCCAGGGAAGCTGCTCATGGCCTGTTGTTTTGCCTTTGTTTAGGAAGTGTCAGAAGAGAAGCAGAGGTTGCTCCAGAAGAGGAAGATGCTGGCAGAGAAACTAAAAGAAGAGGTTATTAATAAGCGATAGTTTTAAGAGCTCCTTGCAGGCCCCAGGAACGGAAGGCTGTTTTTAGAACAAATTGTATCATCAGTGAGTGAAGGGGTTTGGTTTCCAATCTTACCCTTAGCTTTCTAGAACTCTCAGACCAGCAGCTCAGTCCTTGGTAAGTCACTGTTGCAGTTACACCGACACACGCCGTGAGCACTCCCTCAGAGGGCTGCCCAGCAGGGAGGCCGTGGGACAGCCTGCAGCGCCCAGCCCTGCCCTCTGCAGAGCCTGTAGAACAGAAGCAGAGATGGACAGCACGTAAAGTCGTTCCTGTGGCAACAGCTCAGAGCTAGACACGGTAACTTTGGCTTTTTTAACAGTACAGAACTTGGTCCTTTTATAAGCCCACTCTAAAATCGCTCTTCTGCAGCTGTGCAGTGTAATAAAGGCTAATCCCCCGAGGAAGTGCAACCTTGGCCGCCTCATTTTTAAGAAAGGCGATGCAGCATAGGCACGTAAGAATTAACTGCAGAGTACGGCCTTTTACAGACTGCTGGGGCCCTTCACCAGCCCCAAGGTCCAAGTTTGCTACAAACACAACTGCAGGTTAAAGGAATTGCTGCAGTTGCAAAGCTGGGGCTGTCCCAGCAACTCCCTTCCAGAAGAGTAGAGATCTTTTAAATTCTTTACTGGTTTGGCCTTGAGAGACTGGAAGTGTGGAAAGAGGCCCCCCTTTGCCCAGGGCATCACACCCCTGACTGCCCCAGCAGCCCACAGGAAAAGAGACAAACCCACCTGGTCAAGTTCCATGTAATTTTTATTAAAATAGCATTTATAACTGGTACAGTTAGCAGGTGCTCTGTTCTTTTCCAGAACAGAGGAAGTGGGAGGGCCCCAGCCAGGGGAGCACACGAGGCCGGGGGAACCAGCACTGAGGGGTGACAGCCCCAGGCAAAGCCATCACAAGAGTGCTGGGTGCCACCTCCTGGGAGTGTAGGATGGCTTTAACGGGACAGCTCGTGCCACTTGCCTCCTAGAAAAACTCACGACATTCTTGGTGTTGCGTGAAAAAAAAATCTCCTGTGGGTCTGTTTGTGAAGCTCCTGCCGGGGCTTCAGCAAGGCCTGGAGGGTGAGAGCAGGATCAGGACTGAGCTTCCCTGGAGCCCCGGGCCCCGGTAGCTGTTCCAGAGGATCAGGACACGCAGGTCCCTCCAGGGGTGCAGTAGGTGAAGGCACATCCAGTGCAGCTGCTGCTCCTTGGCCTGGGAGTTGCAAAGGCAGAGGCAGGTGGCGATGGGGATACTGCAGCTCCACTTTCCCAGCAAACACTTCCTCAGATCTGGAGCTGTTCCATCCCACAGGGGGAAACAAGGAGTCCCATCTGGGGGGGCGGGAGCCCTCAGGGGCAGCACCGCTGTCCCCATGTCCATCAGTGCTCGTGAATCAGGAGCAGCTCACATCTTCCCTCCGGGATCCCAGCCAGTGCTGGAGAGCTACTTCTAGAACTGCAAGGACAACTCATCTTAGAGAATGCCCTAAAATCACCATGTGTAACAAACCAAACCAAAGCAGCAATTATGGAATTACAGGGTCACATTTTAATTCCTGAATTTTACAGTTCAGCATTAATATCACCACATGTATACAAATGGTGTAAAACAAGTACAGTGGTATCTTTAATACAAAATAAACTTCTGTTTTATGGAAAAAAACTATACTTCATATCTACACAGACAGCCCATCTTTTTCCAAACAAGAGCTAAAATTAAAACTAACTACAAAAAAAAAAAAAAATCTCCAAAACAGAGAAACTGCTTCAGTTTAAACTATTCCAGGAGAAATGGACCCATAACACGTATTACAAGAGTGACCTATGTGGTGGATTGCAGCTGGTTCCGTCCTTTAACACTTGGGAAGTTTCCTCTCGCTCTGTCATGATCTCAGATCACAATGGGCAAACTAACATTAAAATATTTACAGTTCACGTGCTGCTCTGGAAAATAAAACCTGGACTGTTTGCCTCCCCCAACTGCCTTCTTCCTGTCACCCACGTGGAATGTGCTTTTGTTTGTTAAAAAAGCAGCTTTTGTCCCACCCAGGTTCAGGTGCTGCTTGTTGATCCCGCCCCAGATCCCGGTGTTCTCTTGGCAATAATCCCAGCTTGGTCCAAACCGACCTGGGTGCTGACCTGCTGCTCTAATTCCTCCCGAGAGAAGCCTGTGAGTGTTCCGCATTCCCACCTCAATCCTACAGGGTACACTCCCGAGCAGAAGGGCTGCTCCAGCTGAGGCAGCTCTTGGAGCGACAGGGAGCGCGGCTGGAATTCGGGATCTCGCCCACCTCAAAGCCAACAGCTCTGGGCTGTGCCATGTACAGCACCAAGCAGCTCCTGCAGAGACTCTGGAAGCTTTTGCTCCTTGGCATCGACATTACTGATATTACCTAACCCAAAAAAACAAGCCAAGCCTTCCATTTTGGATCCAGCTTCGTTCTCTCCTCTGGGGAAATACAGATCAAACCTCCCCTGAACTGTTTTACCAACTCCACATTCACTGTAACTGCAGCCTCCCTCCCTCCAACCATGAGAAATGTGATTTAATTGGTAAGAAATGGTCCCAAAACATGGATTGTTCTTATGCAAAGAGAGTTAGTTTTCCCTTAAAATTGGTTTTAAAAGAGGCATTGCTAAAAGAACACAACTGACAGCACCATTACAAAATTAAGATTACTGGGTTCAAAATTTAAGCTCGACTTTTATTTTTTTTCCTAGTTCTGTTAAACACTGGGGAAACCCTGCAATATATTTTAAAAAAAGTATTACCATACCTTTCCCTCCCCCTGCCCTCCCGACACCTGAGACTTTCCTTGCTGAGAAGCCATCATCCAGGTTCTGAGAATACTAACCCACTTTTTTTTTTTCATTTTTCATTTTTTTGACAGCCTGAATGGCAGACTCCTTACTTTCTAGAAAGACATTAAGTTCCTTGGAAGCTTTGTGTTTACAGAACTAACCCTTTCTAGCTGATACACCGAGTTTCTTTTGCTACTCCTTGTATTATCTTATTTACTCATGGGAGAAAGCTTTCTGAATCATTCTTTTTAGCTCTTGAAACAGTTGCAGCATTTGAAACCCCGTAGGAAAAGTTCTTATTCCAAAGTTTTGGTTTCTTTTATGAACCCAGACGAGGTCTTTTCCTTGGAGATGTCTCCTCCTCTTCATCATCATCTTCATCATCAGGATAATCCACTAGGCCAACTAGACTTCCCTGCCAAGTAGAGAAAGGGAAAAAGGAAATTCTCACCTTGCAAAAACACCAAGGAATGTGCAATTTTAGGACAAGCCCCAGCCCATCTGTCAGGACACCCCAGGCTGCAGCAGCGGGTTTGCTGGTGATGCCTTCGATATTCCAAGACCCATTTGTTTGGAGAGCGGTCCTGAAGCTGCAAAAAGCACCGGAGCCCCCTCGCTTCTCTGGGTCTGTCCTCACCATTGTTTACAAGTCCCTTCTGCAGCTCCCAGCACAAATCCACTGTGCACTGGCACCAGAGACCAACAGGCTCCACTCCCATCCAGCCCTTCCTTAAACCTTCCCCACCCGTCAGGGCTTCCCTGGGTGGCTGGCGGTGACTCTGAGCCCCCCAGCCCAGCCCAGCCCAGCCCAGGCGCTCCTATGCCACTGTCCCACCTTGGGGGCCGTCACCGCTGGGGCCAGGGCCGTGCTCTTGGAGGAGGAGCCGTTGGAGCTCGCCGGGGACGTCTGAGCTGCCACCGATTTACTGTTGGCACCGTTGGCTGCGCTGGCTGAGTGGGAAAAAGTGAATTTGAATCCCCCAGCTGAAGTCCTTTTTGGAAGATTCTCTTTGTCTTCGCTCTCCTTAGCTGAGGGACAAACATTGCCACACTTAGGAACAGCTGCACACAGGAGCACCATCTGCATCACAGCACGAGCGCGGGGAGAAAGCTGATGGGTTTTTGGTTGTCCGTTATCTCCAAACGGACAGTTCCCCATCTGGCCTCACTCAGGGCCCTCAGCAGCGACCTGAGGGCAAGGGGACATGGCTCCCTCAGACCACACGAGCACAGTCTTGCCTTTGAGTGCCGTTTACACTAAATGCACGCTCAGAGCAGTTTAACTCGTTATTTTAATCCTAAACTGGCTTGCAAAGGCATGCTCAGATCTCCTGACTGACTTAGACAGAACACCCTTAGTGCTGCTCATGGTACAGAGCACAATCCAGGGATCTGCCACGGAGCCCTTCCAGTGCCAACAAGCTCAAGCAGAGTAAATACCTTTTTTAGTCTCCATAAATTTTTCATAGCTATCTGGGAAATCATCCTCCTGCTTTGACTTCTCAACTGGAGGGACAACAGCTTCTCCTTCTTCCTCCTCATCTTCATTGAACCACATCTCCTCATCCTCCTCCAAGGCTCTGGCGTCCCTGCGGAACCTGTTGCTGCGCAGGATGGAGGGGACACTGCAAGAGACACAGCACAGGGATTGCAGCTCTGCTGCTGTGGCACACCCGGGAGCAGCAGCGGCTTCCTGACTTTTAGGGGGAGTTTCCCTCCATTCCCAGCTCTACCCCCACCCCACCTGACATTGATGCAGACTGAGTGCCAGCTCCCCGTGACAGACCCAGAGCACACAAAGTGGGGCCCACCTGTTCAGCTTCTGGTTTTGTCGGTCTTTTTCTTGCTCATACTTTGTCTTCAGTCCCTTGAATGTCTGAACGTATTCAATAGATTCAAGTGCATTATAGAAGTTTTCAACTATATGTGCAATAAGGGACTTAATGTCTTCCTGCAGGAGAACAAGACAGGGTTTCAGTCTCACCTGCTCACAGGCAGCAGCTCAGAAGGCTTTTGAGTTTAGTTTGGAAAGGAATTGGTCCTTGCCCAGAACCAAAACATTATTGTACAATATTGTACAAACGTGAAGTGTTCAGATTTATCTTTAATTATAGAATTTTCCACACACTCAGACAATGCTCAGCAGTGTCCCAGTGCAATCTCTGACATTCCCATGAACCAGGATGTTCTATCTGGGATAGCTGTGCCCTGCTCTCCCCACAGCTTCCAGCTCTCCCAGTACTCTATAACTACAGCAGCTCCCACGGGACAAGGCACCTCTAACAAGTCTGTCACCATATCAAATCCTAATGCTCCCAATTCTCTTCTTGCTGGAAAAGACAGCAGCTACAATATCCTGTGAGTAAAAACTGCCCTTCCCTTGCACAGATTCCCTGAAAAGCCTCCCACACATCGAGGCTCTCCCAGCCAGTGGCTCAGGAGCTGCTCCAGGTCCTTGTTTCCCAAGGAGCTGGGTGCTCTTGCCTGTCCTGTCTGTCCTGCCCACACACACAGTGTTCCCACAAAACACTAATTCAAAGCTGCCACTGGCCAAGGAAACACTTGTGTAGGATGTAAAGGACAATGATCCTTCCAGTTTGTAGCCAAATCAGTCTCACTGAGAGCCACTAATACCCAGATTTAGTCCCATACAACCCCTTTCACTTCATTCCTCAGTGCCAGGTTTGGCCCAGAAACAACACACGGAGCCCTGAGAGGGGCTGAGCCCCAGGACAGTTGGACACCAACAGGGCTGACCCGTCTGCAGTGGGACAGTCATGTACAGCGGGCAGGTTACGGGTTCATGGATCTGCATGTTTATCCACAGGTGGGATTTTAGGCAGAAGGGAAGGATTGCCATGTGCCAGGTGTCGGAGCTGCAGCAGGACTCACCACCCTGATGAACTCAAAGAGCTCGATGACGGCAGAGTTGAGCAGGTTGTAGCGAGTGCCGTTGTCCAGCAGCGCGTTTATAACGGGCTCAAAGAGGTTGCCCTTGGTGATGTAGCGGTTGTAGAACTCATCCTTCAGCCCAATGATCCTCCTCATAAAGCGCAGAGCACCTGCAGGAGCACAGCAATGCAAGGGTTTACCAGCCCCGTGGCCAGGGCTCCAACAGCACCACCCCGTGTCACCCTGAGGAAGGCGCATCCCTAACCAAGAGCACCCAGAAGCACCCTGGGGAAGTGCAGGAGGAGCAGCTCCTTCTCTCACTTTCCTGGCTATTTGAAAGTCATCAGGGACCACCGATCTCTGTCTGAAGTCCAGCAGCAATTACTCAACAGCAATCAGCGGTAAACAGGGAATTACCATGAACCTGAAGTGCCCACTGGCACTGGAACACCTTCCCCAAGTGCACACAGAGCTTGAAGGAAATCAACAGCTCCATACTCACACAAGGCCAGAAAGGTGTGTTTGGAATTCATCAAGACCAGGACTCTTCTCAGCAAGTCTTTGTTCATAATGTAGTTCTTGATGTGATATGTGTGATGCTCCACACAAAAGGTAAGCAGCTCCAGAATTAAGGCAAGTAGTTGTGCCGTTTGATAGTTATCTGTGAGAGAATGAACCGCTTAAATTATACCATGATAAATCAGGCACCAAATCCTCACCAACCTCAGCTGCTATTGCTGTTCCTGACACGTTTTCAATGGATTTTGGGTTTACTGCATTGCTTCCAGTTGTCTTAAGCAAAGCAAAGCACCCACATCTATTTCAATAAAGTGTATTACAAGAAATAAACCCAACTTTCTCTTTTAATAAAATACCATACACAGCAAAAAAGATAACTTCCAAAACTCGAAATCAATTAAAACTTACCAGGACAAATTGTATTACTCTTAGTGGATCCAACTACTGCATCTGACCAAGAGAAAATAGAAACAAACATGAGAAAGAGGTTTTCAAAGTGCTGTCAGCATTTCAAAGATGGGGATAAACAATCAGTTCTACAGAGGGTCAGACTTTTCACCAGACCAAAAGTTCCTGAAAGCTAGACAGAAATCAACGTGCAACCAAGGATGCAGCCAGGGGAGATTTAATTTACATCAAATAATATTTAATTTACATTACCAAGTTTCCAACCCAAAGAAGTGAAAATATGTAACCTAATACTTAGAATATTATCCCTACACAGAATAAAGTACCTAGTTTAAATTTTCCAAATAATACACTCAGTACTACAACAGATGTTTTACCAGGTTTATTTTTGTATAAAATGCCAGAACATTTATTTTTTTGACTTAATATGAGAAGATGGGTAAGATGAAACAGATGTTTTTACCAAATACATATTGGTTTGATTTAACCTCTTGGAAGAGTGTTCATGAAGTCCAAGTCAAGAGGCTTCATAGAGTCAGTATCAAGAGATGTTAAATTTCTGTTTGTAAGCACTAGAAGCAAACTAATGAGTGCTATTTGCATGCAACAAAGACTGCCAATTCTTTTACTGGTACCAAGAAAAGTTGAAGAAGAAACCAGACGAAGGAGCTCCAAGCTGCCCTGCTTTGAGCCACAAAACCACGGAGGGCTGTCACAGCAGTTTTGTGAACTTCTACACAGAAGTCCCTGTGACCTACACACACTTCCTGCTTCGCAGCAAACCTTTTTAAAAACTGTACTGGTCAAATCAGAATGCTGTTAACAATCACGTATCAGCATCATTAACGCCAGGGAAGTACATCTCTCACAGAGCCATCACATAGCTACAGCAGCAGGGCTGCCAGCAAGGGCAGAAAACTGCTGCCCACAGAACCCTGTCCCTGGGGAGCTGCAGCTTTCCACAGGTGCCTTCCCAGCTGGGACCAGCACTGCCAGTCACTCCCAAACACCACAGGTCTCAAAGAGGGAGAGATGGAGCTGAAATGCCGAGTACCTTTTTCCCCTTTGTCCTGGGCCGTGTTGGCCAGCAGCGGCGCTGTCAGCACATGCATGCAGTGGTTGTAGAAGAAATTGAGAAACTCACTTTTCTCTGTTTTCTGAAACAAAAATCACCTCTTTAAACACTGGCATGTGGACATAAGCTTTTAAATAAGAAAGAATAGTAACAAGAGAAACAGCCCACAAAGAATTCCACTGACTCCTCCAGGTCTGCCTGGATATTACCAGCTGGGCCGGCGGCTTTGTCTTTGCCCAAGGAAGATTGTGCTTTTCATTTTGGGACATCTAGCCAAGGTAACCGTCACCAAAAAATCCCCACCATGCAAAGATATGCTGAAAATACATCAATAACTCGGAATGCTTGACAAAATCTGTTTAATGAATACCTGTACAATGCCCCAAAAACATACGTGTAATTATCAAAAGCTAACTGAAATTGCAGCTTGTTAAAATTCACTGTCAGCCCAAAGACAGAGAATACAGGTTTTTAACTTTGCCCAGACAGCAGAGCCCGTGTTTGCTCACATTGGCCGTGGCCAGCATGTTCTCTGGGTCGATGAGGGTCCTCAGCAGCCCCATGAGCTGCACAGCTCCCCCCAGCTCCGGGTCCGTGTCACAGATCATCTGCTCGATGACCACGTTGATGAGGAGGATGTCCTGCACAGACAAACACCATCACACACACATCCCGGAGTGCAAAGTAACTCCCTAATTTCTGTGGGTTTTTAGAAGACAAATTTCAGTGAAACTGAGGAATGGAGATACATTTGGATACAGAGATTCTGGCAAGCTCAACCCTTCCACACCCACAGTCCTTGTTAGTCACGCTGACCGGAACTGCAAACCCAGGGAACACCAGTGTGCTCAGAAATGTTTGTATTTTAAATCTACTTTGTCCTTTGTTTCTAAGATCTACATTTCTGGGTTAAACCCCTCCAGAATTTGGGGTACTCTTGTTTTGCTGGTCTGTTTTTTCCCCTGTTTGCTCTGAAACTGATATATTCAAACTCTGAACCGCTTTCACTTACATCATCACTCTGCTGGGCTTCTTGCATTACAAATTCTCGGACCATGGATGGGCTAAATTCTACCAGATAAGAAAATATATCTGTAGCAGCAGACCTAACTTGCAGATCGTCCATTCCCTAATTAAAAAAAAAAAAAAGTTAATTTGTTAGAACAAATTAAGGTTGGTATTTATTATCAAGTAAAGCTGCAAAGAAGAGGGACTGGAAAATTGAGAACGTTTCACTGTAAAAGTTTCTGTGAGAAACACAGTAAGAAGATTATAGAAAAACAACAATAAACCAGCAAAATGAACTGCAGCGGTCAGGCAACAACAGCTGCTGCAACCAAAGGAGTGAAAAAAAATTACGTTTTCCCACTGCTGATCAGGAGAGATTAATCTGCTAATGACAGGATTACGTGATCTTTCGGGCAGGAACCAGCTCACAGTTCAAGATTATCTAAAAATACTTCTTTGGCCCTGCCCCAACAACAACCACAACAACAACAATTGAGCTGCCTCAGGAAAAAAAAAGCCTCTTTCAATCTTTACAGCACCCTGTCACAAGGACTGCACTGATCAGACTGATCAGAGTAAAAATGGCCAGAGCACCCAGGCCAGAGCTGGGGGCAGCCTTTGGATTCTGAATGTCCCCATCACCTTCCACCCTCAGCACAGCAGAGCTGGCCCAGCAGACCGACACAGGAGTGCTTAGCACATCCCACACCTGCTTCAATGGCTGTGGCCTTCTCTAGGTGATTAAAACGAGCCCTAGGCATTCACTTACCATGACGATTTCGAGAGCG
This sequence comes from Pseudotriccus pelzelni, assembly GCA_035584735.1. Taxonomy (NCBI): domain Eukaryota; kingdom Metazoa; phylum Chordata; class Aves; order Passeriformes; family Tyrannidae; genus Pseudotriccus; species Pseudotriccus pelzelni. Next base: position 3,821,813 of record JAWMRA010000113.1, on the reverse strand, counting down.
GGAAGAATTCCCAACTTGGCCAAAGTTTTGAAAAACGCATCTCTGTTCTGAGGCTGTAACGTCTGAGAGAAGGCGCAGAACTCCTTGAAAAAGTTCACCTGTCGCACAGAGAAAATGTAATTACAGGTTCAGTTGAGTCTGAAAACCCTCTGGAAGGAGGAAACTGTTCCAATTCGTAGCAGAGTCTGTGTGCTGGGTGATTCTCCAGAAACCCCTCAGTGCCTGAACCAGCAGAGCATTTCCACTGTTCATGTGTCATGGCTGCAATTTAAGGCCTGAGGAACCCCCCGAACTCACCAGTTCACACCGTTTGTCATCATCTGTAGCTTCATCTGTTAATTGTGCAAAAACTTCAGACAGAAACTTCTCGTCTTCCTGTGGAACACACAAGAAGGAACACAGCTGAGAGAGCCTCTTAAAAAAGGCAAAGCTTTCACCTTTGTCACCCCATTGCTTAAGACTCAAGAGGTACCAGAAAACCAGGGTGACACCACCATCTCTCCAGTGTTTGGGCACTTCCTGCCCTCTCTGGCCTGTGATTCCTCTGCACTCCTTCACATGGAAAAATCATATTGGCATCCTCTCCAATCAAATGTTTGTTACCTTTAAAAGCCAATATAAATCTGAAAGCAAACAGGAACACACTGCAGCATTATAAACTTATGCACTGATCCAACTCTGTGACCTTCTGCATGGATCAAACAGGAACAGAATAGGCATCACTGCAATAAACGTACACAGACTTGACACTGCAGAACACAGAGGGTGCTTACCTCTCCATTTGGCCTTGTGTTGCCACTAAAATCCCTGTGCTTTATTTAGGCTGACTTATTACACAATTGTTACGGTCACAGCAGTGCAGCCAAAGGCTCACAACTTTTTTTAAGATGTGTGGAAAGAAGTGCTTTACAAACACACGATACCTGGACACAACATCACAGGGAGCGCAACATACACAGACTTAGTGGTTTATTTTAATCTTTGCTGGTTTGACCAGCTTCATTAAGCCTGTTAAAAACCAAACCCATACCATACCAACACCAGGTATGCCAGAAAATCCCCTCTCCACAACACCTGACCACAGAGAGATCTCTTGCTTTCCAAGGCTGCTCCAGAGTAATCCCTGTGTCCTGAAGCCCAGGCTGGCTCCGGGTTTGTTTCCCTCCCATCCACAGCAGCACTGGAATCCAGTGCTCCGTGGCACGTAGGAAGGAGCTTTACTGTGGCCAACACAATCTGCTCCTCCCATGAGCTGCCCTCACCCAGGGAGCTTTGCCAGGGGATTTGGGGTAACAGGAGTCCAACGCGCTCACCAAACCCAAAGGAGCTTTAGGGCTCTTGTGCCACAACAAGGAGCTGATTGACACCAGAGGGCTGGGACAGCAGCCCTGAGCCTGAGCTCCACACCACCAGGGAATTCCCCTCAACAACAGCCCCTCCATGTGTTCTTTTCTTCTCAGTTGTAATTCTTAATGATCAACAGTATTCGTAAATCATCACCCACGTCTCATTTACAAGCTTTAAAACAAGCAGGCAAACCTATGTGCCACATACTCTGATGGCAAAGAGCAGGGACAGTCAGCAAAGAACTGTCAGAGGATTTCAGAACCTCCTGCAAAGAGCACTAGAGGGAACAGCAAACCACAGCACAATTAAATAGCCAGCACTGTAAAGCCTCAATGAAAAATAAATTTACAGACTTAAAAATCTCTAAATGGAAAGCATTGTGGCCTCAGGAGAACAATGCTGAATTTATTTTTAGTTTTAGAAAGCATATGAAAAGAATTTAAAGGGAAATCTGTATTTAACACAAAGTCGTTAATTTTGCAAGGGGGATTTAATTTTTGGTTTCTTTCTGCTATTCAGCCACAAAGAAGAAAGCAGAAAGAAGCCAGAAAGCTTACTCATGCAATTCTGTGCAATTACTCAGTTTGGATTTCTTTTCCAGTCCTCTGTTGAACTCTTTACCATATTCCACCCATATCTGCACTCATTCCATATGGATGTTACTTCTCCAGAGCCCCTCTCTTCCCAGAATTTTAATTCTTCTCAATTCTCCCTGTTCCACAGAGGCTCTCCACACCCAACCCACGAACTCTGTGATCTATTGCACACAAATGTACGGGTCTTTGGACATGGATCCAAAACAGAATAAAGCCACTTTGGTACCCTTCAGTTTGCACAACACAACACGAACTGAAGACACCCAAATGCCACGAAATTCACACACAGCTCTGCACTGAGGCTCCTTCCACGGTCCAGCTGCACTGGCCCATCCATGCAGGACAGTTTTTGACAGTGACATCTTGGTTATTGATTGATTATTACTTCTGGGTATCAGTATGAAAAACCCCAGCAACTAAATCCTTGATTTTTATGGCAACACGAACATTTGAAATTAGTACCATGAAGTAACAGCAGCATAACAGGAATGGTTCTGAGCATGCTCTTCGGAATCACAGATCCAGAGCTTATTACAGACACAGCACAAATGTCCCTGATACACAACACTAAGACTTGTTCCCTAAATGCCTCCATAAAACCAGCTCCAGAGGTCTCTGTTGCTCGGGAATCAAGGAGAAAAATCTTTCACATTAAAAAAATATTACTTTACTCACCTGCAATCTACCTTTTTCAAATACAAAAGCAAAGGTATCAAAAAGAAAGGACAACACCACACCAATGGAAGTGCGCGTGATTAACTGTGATTAACACTGGAAACCACAGCTACAGCTATCCACACATCAGCCATCCAGACCATACTGAAAGCCACTTACCTGCAACATACTGACAATCTCAACTTTGTTGAAGAAAATAAAGGAAGTGAGGGTAGAAAGAAAATTCTCTTCAAAAACAGATGGTGTCGGCAAGATGATGTCCTGAATATACTGTACCCTGTAAGTCTGGTGGATTTTTTGCCTGAGTTCAGAGTCTGTAATAGGAATAACCTCCTTAAATTTCGCCGTTTTGGTCAAGAACTCCCTGTGCCGCTTGGGCTGAGCCAAAGAAGGGTCATACTCCAGGCATCCCACCACATCCATGATGCACTCGTCAGAGAACATCACCTCGAACAGAGTCGCTTTGTTGAGGAACAAAATGCCCCGAATGATTTCATACAAATGGTGCAAGCCTTCCGTGTTCTCCAGGTTCTCACACACTTGGAAAAGCTGCAGCAGTTTTTTGATGTAGCCTTCGTTCTCCAGGGCCAGGGCCAGCTTTTCCCTGCGGATGGGCGAGGAGAGGACAGAGGTAACTAAGTCAGCAATCTCTTCAAGTTTGTTGAGTTCACAGGTGGGAAGGTCAATCAAGGGACTGGTTTCAGGCATCTCCTCTATGTGCTCCTCTTCTGACTCAATAAGGTCCTGTGTGACTTCCACCGAGGGATCCTTGCCCTGAACCTGAGGAGAGAGCGCACACAGTTCCTGTCTCATCCCAAATTATACACCAAGATAATCAAGAACTGAAATAACAGCACATCTCCATTGCCTGGTTTGTCCCAGGGAAGCTGCCAGGGAAGGTGAGCTCTGTGTTTCTTTAGTTAAAGCTTCACACTTCACCTTTTCCAAATCCGGGAAGGTAATGGTAACTCATGTCCAAGCTGGGGGTTTTTAGCCCCTGTTTTTGGCATCTTTGGTCTGACAGTTTAGGCTCTGCCACCTCTTTGTCTGTCCCTGGCACATCCAGCTCCTTACTCCTTGCAGCACATCTGCAGTTCCCCTGCACTCCAACAAGCTGCTTCCTGAGGCCAACCGGGACAAGGACAATCAAAACCTGGTACTCCGGCAGCCCCTTTTTTAATGAAAACAATCCCACCAACCTCCCCAAAACACCCAGCACCTGTGTCACCATTACACTGGTTTGTCACAAGCCTGACACTCAATCACTACTGGCACTTTAAGTGGGGGCAACTTCAGATCTTACACAGAAAAGCCAGAGAAAATAACAAAGAATATTTGCTTATTTTACAAGGAGGTTTAAAAAGGATGCACAAATACATCAAAAATCACAGAAGACATTAAAGCATCTGGAAGAAACAGAATGTTTAAGGTGAACTGTACCTGGCAGATTTTTTCCCAAATCTCATCACAACCAGCTTTTTCTTGAAAACTCAGTGCTAAATCATAGTTCTCTGCTTCTGACCAAACAATCAGGGTGTCCTGTGTAAGATAAAACCAAGAAAATAATTATTTCTGACACAGGTCTGCATTGCATCATAATCTCCAATCCTTTACAGCCAATGTCCACAGAAGAAATAGCTTTAATTAGTTACACTTGTGAATACAAAAAAATTTGACGCTAAAATATTAAATCACCCATTCTGTCATAAGGAATGTCAACTTAAACCTGCAACAGAACAACTGAAGTATTTCCATATTTAGTAAGTTGAAACAAACCCCTAAGATTTCAGTTTCTTCCTCTGAAAGGGCTTCAGACAGCCCCAGCACTGACAGAAATAACGCCTGATGTTCACATATTCTGAATTAAAAGACATACAGGCTGGATAATATAAACCTCCTAAGTTCTTACTAACATTACCAGCATCTTACCACTTGCTGCCATTTGAGCAAGGATTTTTTCCTCTGGCACTATTGTCTCCACCAATTCCACCTGTGCACTTGTACAGAAGCTCTGGAAGTTTTGCTGGAATTTCTAAATAGACTAAAACGTTTTTGTGAGAAGTTTTATTGGGACACTTGCTGCTGTACTGTGCGGAGGGTAGGGTTGTACCCTGACATTTAAATAGCTCTGGTTTAACTCCAGATAATAAGTAAGTATCACAAAGCTGCTCCCTGACTTGCCCCAAACTAGTGGGATGAGAAGGAGAAATGGAAAAGGTGAAAACCACAGGTTGATACAGGAACAGTTTAATCCAGGTAATAAAGTAAAATATAATGAATAATTCTAATAACAGCAGCAACAAAAAGGAAGCTAAAGAGAGGAATAAAACCCAAGATAGACAAGTGGTGCACAACACGGGTGCTCAGCCCCCCCAGTTGATGCCCAACCTGGCTCTGTCCCTGAGCAGGGATCGGCCCCTCCCAGCCAACCCCCCCAGTTTACCCACTGCCCATGTTGTCCAGTTGTTTGGAATATTCCCTTGGCCACTTCAGCTGTCCTGGCCATGCTCCCCCCCAGCTCCTTGTGCAGCTCCTCACCTGCAGGGCATGGGAACCACATGGTCCTTGATTTAGGGAAAGCTCTGCTGAGCAACAACCAAAACATCCTGTTATCAGTGTTATTCTCACCCTAAATCCAAACCACAGCATCCAGTAGAGGAAGAAAATGATCCCAGCTGAAAGCAGGACAGCAGTTCACCACCCTGCAGCAAACTCATCTCAGGTAAAAGTATCCAAACGGAAGAGCTCTCTGCTAACTCTGCACTACACTGAATGGGCAAAACAGTTCAACTTGCAACCAAGCCTGTTGACTTCCTGAACTGTTACACAATTGAAAGACCAAAGTGGTTTTCAAATACTAGCCGGTCCTTGCTTAATGGTCAGTGAGGTAATTTACTTTCCACATTTACAATGTTCAATATTCACCATACAACCTAGCAAGGCTTGGTAAGTCTTTACCTTATGCATCACTTCTACTGGGAACAGAATATTCAGAGTGATATTTAAGCCTAGCAACGAAATCCAAAGAAACACCTGAATGACAGGAAATGATAAGCTGGGTGATTACTGACTGTAAGGTGCTCATTATACCAACAGATCAGCCTCCCTCTCCCAAAACAGGGTCACAGGCCACATTAAATCCAACACTATTTGCACAAACTCCATTTTCTGCTTTCTAACCACTTTTTACGTATTTCTTTGAAGAAGCAAAGCTTTCCCATTCTGGAAAGAACTGGGCTGAGTGCACTATGGCTTTAGTGCTGCTCATGAGAGCTGTTTATTTGTAGTGCAGTGTCCTTGTTCCACTGGCAGTTCTATCTATCCCACAAACGTTACCAGGAGCCTCCCTGCTTTCAGGCCCACTCATGTGCACAGAGGGTACAGCTCCTTACAGCTGCCATGGCTCTCACTTGCAGCTGTCCCCCCTCATCTCCAGCTCAGGGACAGCTGGATCTCTGTTTGTGGTGGGCCGTTTTAGAGGCAACAGTTGAACTGGGCTTCAAGGAAAAAATATTGTCAACTGCAGGCACTGAAAAGCCTGATCAACTCCCTGATCCGGTTCCCTTCCCAAGATTAATCAAAAAAAAAAGAATTATTAAGTACAATTTTATAGCTGTTAAAAAATTCAAAATCTGGAACGTGCATCTTGAAACATTCTGTGAAATTCCTGATGCCCTGACGCTCAAATCAACGCACTTGCAGGTGGGCTGAGACTCAGAGGTGCTCCACTGAACAAAGGACACACATTCAGCAGCTCTATTCATAGCCCAGGATGATTCAAGTAAGAGAATCAGTGCAGTACCTTAAAATGGCTCCATGCATCCATAAGGGACCGCAGGCAAAAATTTGTGAGAATTCTCGAGTTACTGAATGGTGCTCCTTACAATCTGTACTGCCCACACAAAGCACAAGTTATATAAGCTTTTCCAAAAATATTTCAGAAAGACTGAAGGATGGTTTCATCAGAAAATAATGGTCCAAAACCAATATAAAGTGATCTGGCACACGCTTCCTGCACGACCTCAGACAACCCCCGAGGAGCACAGGAATACTGTGCTGAGTGTTTCATATATCCATAGTGCTGCTCTGTCCACCAGCAACAGCAACGCTCCTCAGATGACTCAAACATCAGAGGAAGTAAAAAAAATACCAATTCTGGACAAAAATTTCAGCTCAGAGTAGCTCAAGCCCCTCTTTGATGCTGTTTTGCACAGTGTCTGCTGCTCTCCCCTGTGCTCGTTCCCACCCTAGCCCCTCACACTGCACAGGGAATCAGATGGAGAAACATGCTGATAAAAATTAATCCAGCAAGAAGACGTTTTCAACTCCCTCAGTTCCTCCATGCGATCTGCCACACAGTGCTGAGAATACGGCGAAATAGGAGTGAAGAAGGCCTCTGGCAACTGCTTTAACAGCCCCCCTGCAAATGTGTTAAATCCCAGCCTCAAGGAACTCGGATTTTGCCTCTAGCAAACGGCTCTGCTGTCACATGAGTGATGGCAACTCTGGGCAAAAGAGAGGATCTGCACACATTTTCATCTCAGAGCTGAACACAGTCAGAGCACACCTAAAGCAAAGTTAACATCAGAGGCAGCATTCCCAGCAAGGATTTCTGTAGCAGTTTCAGCTCTTCTGCCAGCCCTGCCGGGGAACAGTAACCTCGAGCAGAGGGTGACACAACAAATGGGTGTGGTAACAACTTTTAAAACAGCTCCTGCAAGAAGCTCCAGAACACATCTGACCCGGCCCCTTGGCCAGTGTGGGGTGTCCAGCACAGAAATGTAACTACCAAAGCCTGTGCCCCAAAGTCCAGGGGGATCCAGAGCTCTGCAGGTTCTGTGTCCTCTGCATCCTGGTAACCAGAGTTATGCCCCACTCTGCTGAGCTGCCTGGCGCCCGTGTCCCACCCCAGCCCCATTTCCCTTGGGAGAACGATGCTGGTGACAGTGTGCCCAGCACCTGGGCTGAGTTAACTCTGCAGGAAGGCCAGGAACCACAAGCACAAGTGGAGCAGACAGGTGACAGGCCTGTCTGGGGTTAGTCCATAGTTACAGCACCACCTGGCACACACTGCAATATTGGAAATCACAGATGGATGCACAGCACCTAGAAATCAGCTGGCTCCCTCTTTCCACAGAACACTGTTATACAAATCACAGTCTAAGGGTTAACTCTCCTCTAAGTCCATTCAAGGCATTTACATGAAGACAGATGTGTAGGCAGGGCATGTTTCCCTTCTACCAGGAAAGATCAACTTGGCTCTGGAAGTCATCAATCATTATTCCTCTTAAAAAAAGCAAACGCAAACTTCTTCAAAAGAGCAAAAAGCGAAACAAACCCTTTCTGCGGCGAGGACACAAAAGCATTAGAATCAAGAACAAAAGCCAACCAAAATAAACCTCAGCTTGAGTTTTTCTAAACTATGACCTACCTTTTCCACATGAAAAATGACAACCAAAGCTACTTAAGTCACTTGAAACTTCGCTACCAATTAAGTAAGAAAAGCTTTCAACTAATCAGCTGTATGAAGTTTCAGGAACCAGGGTGCAAAAGGAAGCATTTTAAATTCTACAGGAACGTAATCTGCATTTGCATTTTGATGTGTATTGGCTTCCTCTAGTAAACAGGAAGCAGTGCAAGGCTCTGCAGAGCTGCACAAAGACCATCCTCCTTCCTGAGCGTGGCCCACCCAGACAGAGAAAGCCTGTGGATGTCACCCACCTGACTAAACCCACCCAGACACCACAGCAAACAGATCCTTCTGGAAAGGTTGGCCCAGGACTCCAACACCCTGCTAACCTAAAGTGAGCCAACACAGGATCAAGAGATAACAAAGTTTCTTTCTCAAATTCTCACACTGTCACTAAAACTAAATCCTTAAACATGTGTCTCCTCAGACTCAGGAAGAACAAAATTACTGCTTCCTAGAGCTGAAACACTTCTGGGTACCGCAGTGATGAAGAACAGGAGCAAACACTGAACAAAAGCAACAGAAAATCTACTGCAGAACAAAGGAACAGACAGAAAAAAATCCAGAAAGCCCATGAGAACAATGTAGGCAGAGACACCAAAAATTAAAGCTGAAAAAGGGAAAACAATAAAAGTGATAAAAGCAACAGAGATGCAGTAAGCTGATTTTTTTCAGTAGATTAACCAAAAATGAAGCTATTAACATAGCTTCCAGCTGCTTTACTGCCTTGCTTTGCAGCAGGTTTTCCCCACAGAAAGGGAATCATGGAGGTAAGTCTCATCCAGCCTTCCCAAGGAGTTTTCAGAGCTTCAAATAAAAACTGAACAGCAACAGTAGTGAAAGAAGTCCCACAAATTCCTTTATGTTACTCCAGCAAAGAAAAGAAGTAAATAAATATGCTCTAACAGAGCTGGCCAAAGTTCTGCCCTCCTAATGCAGCAATTACTTCAGACAGCTTGGGGTGGGAGACAAAAGTTACACGTGTGTGTTTCCAACCATTTTTCCTGTAATGAGTTCAATATTTATCCAACTTGCATGCATTATCTTCAAAGCCTGGGGTCTAACACTTTTTAAGACGCACATTCTAATTTCTAGATTTCAAAGCGTTATAGCCCCTTACAGGCTTCTAAGGAAGTTTTTCACCTCTACAAAAAAACACCATCAACAACGCCATGTCATCCTGTTTTCCTGAAAAATACAATTACTTCAAGCATGAAACAATTCCTCAGCAATCAGAAAAAACAAAGCCTAGCAAATAATACTTGCCTGCTGTTTTTGATATGCAGTATTTGGATTTATCTTCGATTCTAATAGTAGTGAACCTGAAAAAGGTATGAAGAGACATTTACTGAGTTCAACAAATCAAACATCTCCACTCCTTTCACACCGCTGCTCGTGTGCTAGCCAACACAGGCTCCACTTAATCCAAATCTTTCAGAAAATCCGGGAGAACCGCCTTCTTTAAATATAACTCCCTAAAATAAGCCCGGTAAGGCAAAATTCAACAGAAATATCCATGTGAAAACGTAGTTTTCTCTTCTAGTTAAGTCTAAAATTTTCTGCAGCACTCTTTTCTTGCAGAACCTGGTGGAAGAAGCAGCTTGTTTAAAGGCCACTAACCAAACCTACACAAATTTGCAGTAGGTAAGGTGCTGCCCAGCATAAAAATGTTTTTGCCCATGGAAGCCACGTGGGCCGTTTGCTTTTATTCCCTTCAGCTGCCCTTCAGAAGTGAATCATTCAGATACTATAAGCGGGGACTTTATCTTGTGTATGCAAGTAGTGTATGTCTCCTGGCAACAGCTCCAGAGCAATTTATCCCAGTCTTAGGTGGTTTATTTAGCACATTAGCACCTGTCGGCTGATGAAGTGGGGAGCACGTACCTCCCCACTCTAAAAAAGCCCCTTAAGGTGACTTTAAAGTGCAATAAAACACGAAGAACGCCATATGACTTGAGTATAATCAGGGAATTCCTGGGGGGAAAAAAGAGCAAGAAACAAATAACTTTTTACAGCAGTAGAGAAGGGGAGGGGGAAAAAAAAGCACTTCCAAAGCAAAGGAAATCGTTCTGAAAGCGAACAAAATGTCGTCACACGTAACAACACCAGCTCTATTCAGGTGGAGGAGGTGCAGCTGGCTGGGGTAGCTGCGTGGGGCTGAGCCAGGGCAGGGCTGGGTGGGATTTTCGGGAAAGTTTTCCTCCCCGAGCGTGGTGGGGCAGCAGACAGGCGCCCCAGGGCAGCGGGCACGAACAACGCCGAGGCACATGGTGGGACCGGCGGGGTGTCCTGCGCGGGGCCGGGCGCTGCCGATCCCGAGGGGCCCTTCCAGCCCCGCGTATCCTGTGACTCCAGGACTCTGGCGACTGCCGGGGGAAGGTCTCGGGCCACGGTGGCAAACACTGCTGTGGCTCGTGGGGGGAAGGAAACTCCGCCCGGAGCCGCAAGGTAAGGGCAGGAAAGAGGGCAGTGATAGCACAGCAACAATAATGCTCGTCGGGGTGCCCGGAGGGAGGCACTCCGAGCCGAGCCGAGCCGAGCCCGGCGGCGGGGGGTGTCAGCCGCGGCTGGGGGGCGAGGGGAAGGGCCTGGGCAGCCCCGGCCACGCTCTCACCGTCCGACTCGGCGCGCACCAGCAGCGACATCCCCTTCAGCCGCTCCACGTAGCTGGAGGAGACGTGCCCGGTGCCCCTGTCGTCCCATTGCCGATCCTCGTTGAGCGTGTAGACCTTCACCCGCCGGCGGGTGTCCGACATGGTGCAGCCCCGGGCCCGCTCCACCTCCGCGGGGGCGACGGGGCGAGGGCGGCGGGGAGCAAGCGGGGCGGCCGGGCCGCTCAGGGGCAGCGCGGGGCCCGCACCGCGCCGCTGTCCATGGCGGGTCGGCGCCGCCGCGCCCCGACCCGGGCCTCGCTGGCGCCGCTCCGCCTGGGCAGCTACCACAGCGCCGCCGCCATCTTGTAACCCGACTCGGGCCGCCTTTCTCTTCCTCCCCGCCCGGCCACGGGCTCCCCTCGCAGGGGCTACGGCGGCCGCCCGCTGCCGCCGCGCCGCCGACGGGACGGCGGCCACAGGCGGGGGCGGGACGGGGCGCCACGGGGCGGAGCCCGCGCTCGCTCCCTCACAGCGCCGGGCGGCGCCCGGGCGGCAGAACGGAGGCGGGGACAAAATGGCGGCTACCCTCGGCCACAGGGGAGCGCGGGCCTCGT